>JAPSES010000236.1:1955849-2009478 GCA_029822895.1 Maxillicosta whitleyi
CTCGGGAAAACCTCTGCCCCCCTGTGAAATGCCCTGTCCAGCCTGCCAGAGCTGGACGCACTCTGTTTGACAGTCATGTTTGAGACCCCCCTGACAATGATAGATGACCCCCACCTGTCTGACCCCCCCCCCAAACTAGCAAAATGCCCACCCAGACCTCTTCATTTAGTCTAAGAAAGTACACTTACCAGATTCCAGTTGACATGTAAGAAGATAAAATTATAGTCCTTAAAGTTCAGAATGAAGGTTTTCCCTTTGCAAGACGTCTACAATATTTTATATTTTTTACCTGATGTGCAAGGTGTTTGGAAATGGACGAATGTAAGAGTTAGTTTCCATGTGCAGAAGTTTGACATGTTCCAAATCACAAACAACTGGTCCTCTAAACACATAAAATCTTAACGTCATTTAACTTTTTAGTTCGCCTCATCCTTTTAATCCTTGTGTGGCTTTCCACATCTACATCCCATAGACGAAGGCAGCGGAATGGGGTCAAATTGACCCCAAGGACTAAGTAAGTATGTTTTATTTATAGAACACCTTTCACAGACAGGGGTCACAAAGTGCTTTACAGTGCAAGATATAGTTACAAAGCAACTGAAAATACAGAATAAAACAGTTTTAAAAGAATACAATTAAAATGCAATAAATACATAAAGTCAGTTGTAGCAGACCTGAGTCAGTTTGATTTAAAATGCCTGTGTGAACAATATGGTATTATGGTACTGATGTCAGGTAAGTGCACCAAACATTTATTTTTTTTAAACAAAGTCATAACTACGTGCACTAATGTAAGGATTCAATTATGGTGTTGACTTGGTACTCAATTTCAAATTTAGAAGTGTTTAATTGTGTTAAAATGTGCATAAACAGAAGCTAAACAGTACACAGCAAATATGGGAGTGTTAAATGGTCAATGTCAGTGTTAAATAAGAGGTGTTGTATTAACACCACATTGATTTAAAACAACACTGTGTGTGGTGTTTTTGTTAAAATTATGTTCTTAAATCAGGGTTTTGTTAATATTGGTGTTAAAAATTTCTGATTGGTGTTGATCAAATCACGTCCTTACGCCCTTACATACTTATGTACGTACACTTTTGAAAGTATTAATTTTACACCGCATAGTGTGGACACATATAGACACTTTCTGGTGTTAAATTAACACTGGCATATTTGCTGTGCACAACCATATTAGTAGTAGTGGTAGTAGTAGTAGTAAAAGACCAAAGCTGGTAGAAAAATAGAGATGTAATCAGAGTGCTCCTGGAAGTATTCCAGATAACCATTCTTTCTCGTCGTCTTTTTCAGCTGAACTTAAACATCTCTGTCTTACTCCTCCCGTTCAGGCCTCTAGCCTATTTCATTTATCTCCCTGTTGCTCTTTCTTATTCTAAAAACATCTTTTTATCTGCACCATTCAGGAGTCTGCTCTAATTTGCACTTGTTGGCAATGACGGGACACTGAAATGACACTCCATTATTCTGCTTATATCGTCTCTATAAATTAAACTACACCGGTTCACGTCGCTGCCTTCATCACTTCACCTTCACTCCTCAATCCCTTACCTCTGTTCCTTCCATGTTTCATTCCATCTACTCCCTATCCTTCATCCCTCTGCACCTGCTTTGCTGCCCACCTCACACAATCCCATTCTGTGTGCACACTCACAAATAGCCTTGAAGTCATGAACGTCTTAGATCTCTGCTGTGCTTCATGGATCACTGGAAGCAAACCTGGCTGGCAGAGCAGCTGCTGCCCAATTTACCCGTAAGAGACAATCAATGAAAATAATACAGAAGGTCTACAATACTTCCAAGAGATTACACACAAACACAAAGGCACACATGCATGCTCCCGTCCTGCTAATTGTTGGCTATTAGTCTGCTAGTCTTGGATTACATGTCTTATTAAATACAGAATTTCAAATGAGCTTCGTTAAATAAGAAAGTACTCCCCTTTTAATGAAGCTAATTTATATGGAAATTACACATAATACTGACGATTCAGCAAGAGATTTATCCTCATTGGATGAAGGGGAGGAATTAAAGAAAAAAAAAAGTGGGATAGTGAATTTTCCCCTTTCCAAGCAGATCCTTAATGGTGGACTGTTTGCTTTTGAAGCGCACCCTGAGAAGGTTCAGGTCATGTATGTTTGGGTTGGGGATACAGCCATCAGTGTGCGTGTGATGGAGTGCGTGAGTGTGAACTCCTGTCCTTGTGCTGACCCTGCAGAGCTCTAGCCTGCCTCTCCGGTTCCCACTGATTCATCATGCTGTCTGATTGCCCAGAGAAAACCCATTACTCTGAAACACCACAACGCATTAGCAGTGAGCTGCAGGTGTCTCTTTTCTGTGCTGTGCTCATTCCTCACCAACCACAGATGCAGATGTCATGTTTACAGTGCCCTGCCCGTCAAACTGTACAACAGTGGATGATCATGTCTGTAACCTGAAATATATCCTCATACTTTGAAAAAAAAAAAAACATGTAGAGCAAAACATCTGCTGCTGTGTGTTAATATCTGCTTCCTGACTAAACTCTTCTTAACAAATGTTGGGCTACATGCTGTGTGATAAGACAATGTTTCTGTCTTTTTCACTCTGACTAGTGATTTATTAATGCAGGTTTGTATGCAGCTTTGCCCCTGCAGACTGCTTCTGTCCCTCAGGCAAAAAGCTCACTGTTGCCCCCTGGTGGTAATTGTACTGATTTCCTCACATGTCTTGATACAATTCAGTTAGTGTAACAAATAAAGCATGTCTTTTAATAAATAAATAAATAAATAATAAAGCTAAATGCTGGTTTACAAGGAATGCTTGGGAAGAAAGTACACATTATAAGACACTCCATCACTACTATTTTACACCCAAGTGTCATCATAAAATGGTTTACTACTTAATAATGTGTGTAAAAGCTAAGAAGGCTCCTTTTTTTCATTTGTCAGTTTGGAGAGAGGTAATACAATTCATTCAATTCAAGGCTGGTTACTTATGACTGTACAGCTTTATGTGTTTGGAGATGAGGCTTACCAGTGATTTATAGATCTGCATTTACCACAGCCCAAGTTACATAAAGATGTACCTTCTGATAACTGCATACATGCTTATAGGTGAAAAAGTGGGGAAAAAAATACAATGAGCAGGTGAGTGAAGAAAATGTCTTGCGAAAAAGCCAATTATATTATCTTCCCTCTGTAGATCGCTCCACTGCTCCACTTGTCTACAGTAAAATGTGAACAAGATGTTTGTGTAATGAACAAAAGCTTTATTCAAACATGAAATAAAAAAGTGACAAAGAAAAATGAACAGAACTCACAAGAACTTGCATAAATATACCATCAGAGCAGTTTGGAGACAACATATTTGAAAGGAAAGTATACCGCAACAATCTACAAACAAGCAGCAAAAGAAAACTAATTAAGGACAAGGCAGAATGAATTAATAGGGTACAATAAATGTGTCTCTGCTGTGCAGGTCCTTTTTCTGTGATATCAGTTATCGTGTGATATCATGGTCAAATGCACTAATGATTGTTGCCACCTAGAGGTTGCCGATACAGTGAATTCAATGCAGTATATTTTATTTTTAACAATTACAAAATACACACATTTTTAATCAAGCCGTTCCAATTTGTAAGTCATTTAAAACCAATGCAAATACAGCCCAAGGTGAGCAGTGTTATGGTGCTCCGACAAAATGCATATTACGTATGCAAAAAAGTGCAATCCTGTGGTATTATAGAGGCTATTGTGTTTAAAACCAAAGGGGGCTGTGAACTGCAGCGCCAAATATCATTCTGCAGAATGTATTGTGGTAATTCTGCATCCAGGCCAGAGCAGCTGAACCCAATGAAAAACACTTGCAGGAGTAAAACATATCCTATAACACTACACTGACCATTTGTTCTTTTCATCATATATATTTAACTGGCTTGTGGGTGACATTAAGTGTCATTATGATGGTATATTTCTTGATAAACATGTGAAGTGAACGTTGCAGCGTACACCTGCAGCATCGTGTTAACAGAGCACTGCTATACGAGTGAGTTCACTTTTCTCAAATAAGGCCATGAAGTTAAATAAACCATTAAGCTAACGTTTTTTTTTTGTTTGTTTTTTGTTTTTTTACACTCATACCACAATGTATACCCCACGCTAACAGTCCAGCAAGCTTCATTCTTATATAAAAAGACAATTCATATCAATATGGATGCAAAACAAATCATCACACGTGTGTACTGAACAACAGTAAATTTTAACAGTTTCCCCTCTATAAAAATAGCTTAAAAATCTGACACATATTTTAGTACAGTGTAGGGTTAAGTCAGTTTTTTTTTTCTCTTACATCTGAGACAGTTTAGTAACAGGCTGGTACATAAGTCCTTTGCTCCTCCTTCCCTCCTATGACACTGCCAAACACAGACACAGGGCAATAAAGACCACCTGAGTCCCAATAAGGAGCGCTAAAGGGAGCAAAAATGAATGGCATCGTCATCTTCTCTGTGTTCTAGACTAAGACTCCAAACTCCAACTGTCTGCAGGCAGGGTGTACAGTCGTTTCTGTACAGGGCTTCACATGCACAGTGGTTTAGTAGTAGAGCAGGACTTGGTCCATGACAGGTAAGAGAATGGCCAACAGTACAATACGTGTGCTCCATAGCAATGTCAGGATCATTGAAAAGGTGAAGCAGGAAGGACGAATCATGCCACGTCTGGCAAACAGAAATCACAGAATCTCTCTCACACAGAATAGAGCATCTGAGGGTCAGAGACATTTAACACATAAGCATTTAGTAACCGATAACCTATAGAACATACACTTAACCACAGTTCAGTGTTTTTACACACAGAAGAGACGGACCCAACCAGAGTGAACCCAAGGACAGGATGTGATTTTGATATACAACCTACAGGGCAGGAGTCAATGAACAGATTGTCACATTTCATGCTTTGCACACAGGCAATAAGTTTTTACGAGATGAGTAATAAACACTATCGTCGCCATCGTTATCATATTCCAGGCCCAGTTAATTCACAAACATTCATAGCAGGCAAAAACAATACTTTACGCACACACACTTGTAAGTGCACAGGCATACCGACACATCCCCACACATACACGCCTCCCATTGCACCATGGGATGTAACTTATAGTGTAAGTGGTGAATAGCTTGTCCCCTGATACCCAAGAGTAAGAAAGCGAACAGAGAAGGCAAACAGAACACAACACAAGCCTAACGAGTGATACACACCACTGACGTTATAAGGACACTTGAAGAAAGATTGTATTGTTTGGATTAACTGAACGCAGTTGTTATGTACCGCTGTGTTTGCTGGTTATAGCTTTTCAAAGCATATAAAATAATAACTATCTGTAATATATGACAAAAATAAATAACTAAAACTTCTTGCAGCAGTTTCAAAAAGGCCACTGAATGCTTGTGTGTTTGTATGTGTGTGTATGTATATATATATGTTTGTGTGTACATGTTTGTGGGATGTGTGAGAGAGATGCAAACTCAACAGCACAGGTAGGATCTAGCCATAAAGTCTTCAGCCTCAAACCATCATGCATTGACATTACCATATAAAAAAGACTGAAATGCAGCCTCAAACATAGGTTCTTGCTCAGGTTTCCGATCATGCCAGTATGAAGATTTAACTGTATGCATACAATACAGCATCGCAGGTTACAGTACAGCTTCCTCTTGGTAAGTCTCTAACCTGGATGAGCCCCTGGAACAGGGTCAAGCCAATTACCAGGCTAGTGATTAAAAAAAAAAAGCAAACAAACCTATAAAAACAGCCTCAATCCTGTAACAAGTTGGATTTCAAAGGCAGAAACTGTCAAACAATGGCAGTAAATGACCAAGGAGTTAAGCACACGCTTCAGGATCCTTGCTGCAGCTCCATCAAACATCCAAATAATACAACAATTCTGCTGGAGAGATTAATTTAGGATCAGCTCCTGTTCCTGAAGTAGAATATCATAGCGATATCCTGCAGAGCAAGAAAGGCTTTATTTTGGGGCATGAGCCTGTGGCATGTTTTAAGTTCAACTGAGTAAGGCCCTTACTTAAAATTACACCATGTACAGTTCACCTGTACAGTAACACTATACATTAAGTTGCCTCATTCAAATTCACTTTTAAAGTCACTATGATATTAACTTTTCCAATGTTAAATTACTGAACATCAAGTCAGTTAAAAGTACCCGACGAGTGATCATAGCTTCACATAAAAGGACACTTTGAATAGATAAATCTATCCTGTTAAAGCATCAAAACCAACACTGCCCTGCCAATGTTCCATCTGTACAGAACCCAAATTAACAATAAATGTCTTTTCTTTTTTTTTTTTTTTTAGCAGACAGTAACACTGAACATTTTCAACGGGAGTCTCGACCCCAGATGGACAGTTCTATAAGGTTGCTTAGTGCGCTTAACATTTGTTTTGGAGAGCAGTAGACAAAATCTTAAGTTGTGTAACGACATTATGTCACATTGTCAAATCTGCATCACTCAGTTTTTTTTTTCCCCTCCCAAATTTCTCCATCTCTACGAAGCTTTGGCTTTTCTTGCCCGTGGTGATGTTTTATCCTCTGACTTCACAACCCCATTGGCAGCGCCTCCTGACAAGACAGAAGAAAGAACCTTGATGAAAGAGGATTTAGACGTTTTAAAACAGTAGTGTAAGGGATAGACCATAATACAATGTCAAAATGGGACTGTTCTAAAATGTATGTTGATATTTTCTCAATATGGAATAACAGCCTGTCACAAAGTAAGAACAAGTAGGTACTATAAAGTACCACGTGTGAGTAGACTGTCCTGAAACGCTGGCAGGTAAATGTCTGTAGAGTTTATTTGGTTTAGTTACAGGAGCTGCTTCTATTCCTACTGCTGAGTGGATTATCATTTGACATGAGAATGGAGAATTCAGAATAATCCACATAAACCGTAGTTTTGAATGAAAAAAACATGCCAACAGATGTACTGTTGCATTCAAGGACACCTGTAAAATTATGACATCTACACTCATATGGCCACAAACATTACTGGATAGAACCAAACAGAATAGAACAGAAACAAATACAACTGAATAGACCCTAATAGAAAAGAACAGAACAGAACCAAACCGAATAGAACCAAACAAAATGGAACAGAAGAGAACTGAATAGAATCAAACAAAATAGAATAGAACAGAACTGAATAGAATCAAACAAAATAGAAAAGAATAGAATAGAATCAAATAGAATAGACCTGAACAGAACTGAATAGAATCAAACAAAATAGAACAGAATAGAATCAAATAGAATAGAACTGAACAGAACCGAATAGAACCAAATAGAGCAGAACCAAAAAGAAAAGAATATAAATGAACAGAACAGAACTGAACCAAACAGAACAGAGTTTCTGTGCAGCTTTTACAGATTTGAAAGTGGACAAAAAAAAAAAAAAACACTATTTATACAAATACACAAGGATGGAAAGAAAATGAAATAGAAACATTAAAATACATTTCTGTTAAAGAAGTTCATATTTTGTCTTATTTTTCTTTGTTTAAACACAATATCTGTCACAACACGGAGTATGACACGGCAGCCCATTCTATACTTTGTGATGAATATTGATTTTAGTTTTAGTAAACAAGGGTGTGACACAAAAACAACAACAACAACAAAAAAAAAAAAAAACAATACCCTGTAGGTGACTGATGAGAGAGCCTTCATAACTCACCCCTTGTGGGCTCCCTTTTGTGAGGCTTACTCTTTGGGCTGACTGTCTTCTTCTTTGACGCCTGATTCTGGCTGTGCTCCCGCCACTTTTTCAACTGAAAGTTAATGAATTTCCACATCATCCAGGCCTGCGTCAGGCAGATAGCTGCCAGACAAGTCATCCTACGGGGATGAGGAGACAAATAAAGAATAAAAAAAAAAAAAAGGTAAAGTGATTTCAGTTGCAACAGGAGGTTAACTGCAATGGGTAAATTAGGGCTGTAACTCAAGTCAGTTGTTATCTGGACTTGCCTTATGGTGAGCACATTGAAATTGCCCTCTGCTAGGGAGAAGCCCTGGTTTTCTGTGCGGGGTAGTCCAAAACCAAAAGTCAGAACTGAAAGTGTGAGAGTGAGGAGGCGGGCAATGACAAAAAGCAGCGCCCACAGAGTAAAACTGTGAAGAAAGAGAAGACACTGTAATTAGGTTATTCAGACAAAAAATGAGAGGATTGCGTCTGTACTGATCATTGTCTACATGAACAAAATGGTTCTTTTAAAAAGATACCCTTTCTGCTTGTTCTCGTCGCTGAAATAGAATAGGCGTGAGGCGTGGAACAGGAGCTCCACCAGGTAGTGAGGGACCAGCAACACCAGGCCCAGTCGATGGAGGCTGAACAGAACAGACGGCACGAAAAAACAGAGGGAAGGCACTTAATGAAATATGATCACGTACTAATAAGTCACACAAGTAACTTTCATATTCTCACTTTAAAAGAATCACAGTGATTAAAGAAAATGAAAACAAAAGGAGACAACTTTATACTGTATATACAAGAGGAAAACCTATATTTGTAGCTTAAAAAGAGAACATTACATTTAAAAAGGGCATTTGTAAAAAATTGTTTCTCATTGTTTTAAAAAAGGAAAGCATCATCCTACTCACTTTAAGACATAGGCACCGGTGATGTGGACAACATAAAGGCAAATGTAATACAGCTGGCGGGGTATGTCCTCCTGTAATAAAACAAACAAAAGGCTTTAGAACTAAAAGAGCGACACATGTTACACATTTTTGCAGCTACATCAGCCTCTTTACTCTGAAAACATAAATGTAAAAAATCCACTTCTAATGGATTAAGCAAACATCATCCAAAAAACCTTAATTTAGCATTATTCAAAGAATTTAACCAAAGAAAAAAAAAATGCCAAAAATAATTGTTTCATCATTTACTATAGTCTATCTGCTGTGTACCACACAGCTGCAATTTGTATGAGTTGAGTGATATGCAAAAAAAAAAAAAAGATCATGACTGTTTTCATATTACAGACAATTCACAATTTTAATCCATTTTTACTCTTTACATTAAATCAAGACAAAACATGTTTCATAAATTATTTTCCTTACTAAGACCTTATGCCATACAGTGTAGAGTATTCACTTTCAGGGGTATTATTGTGTTATTTATCAAAACTATAACAATCATTTTAAGTAAAATAAGGCACTCTATTTGCAATGAACATGTGATAACAAACACATGGACTGCATATTCAATCTCCAGAGTACCAGACATTTTTTGTGATTTTCAGAAGGCAAATAATTGAGAATTGAGAGTCATTGTGTGATTTCTCATGAAGAGAGCAGGGCTGTTAAAAGGAAATTAATCAACAAATATGTGCTTCGTGGTACTTGTCATATGTTACAGAATGTAAAGCTGTTAATACAAAATGTAAACACTTTGTACTTTAACAACTACTCATCCAGGGTGTACCCCTCCTTCCACCCGTAGTTGCTGAGATAGACTCCAGCCCCCCCGTGACCCCGAAAGGAACTGAGCGGTTGAAAATAGATGGATGGACTTTAACAACTAGTATAATTATAACGCCTCAATCTAAATTAGCATTCATGACACTATAGGAGGTTAACCTACGCGACTACTGATTATACCTACTCCATCATCAGACGAGAGGTTACATGTGATTAATGTAGGTATTATTATGGTCATTATGATTATGATTATTATTTTTATTATTATTATTATAACCTTTGTTTAACCACGAAAAAAGCTCAATGAGACTAAAAATGTCCTCCATGAATCCTGTCCTGGCCAAGACAGCAGCAGCAGAAGTTACACAAAATATTAAACCCACACTTAATTGGGTTTAACTGTCTTTTACATTTGTACCAGCTCACATCACTGTTTTTTTTTTTTTTTTAACCCCACAAATATTAAATATATCACATAATAACTCTTACCTTTCGTACTTTTTGGAAGTACAGCTCAGGAAGTGCATGGAGCCAATAGGCAATTTGGCAAATGTAGAAGAACTTGACCTGAAAACTAGACAGAGAATAGATTGTGTAATATTAAAAAAAAAATCCATATCATCAATGACAGATGTTTTACATGTCATGAAAAACATACAACATAAATATTCACCACAAATGTTACAAAAATGGCAACAAAAAAAAAAGAGTTCTGAGCATACGTAGCTGCCCTTCTAGAGTCTTCAGGATCTAGATTAATACAAATTTAGTTTAAAATCCAAAATGTCCCTGGTGCATCTTACTACTAACACTCATTATTAGATTATAATACATGAAAAGATGAAAAGCTTATCACTAAAAAGCTAATGTATTACTCTAGCTAATATGATGGAAATCAGAAAAATGCAGAAGTTACTATAAGGGAACTTGTGCATCACCACCTGAACTGAAATAATAGATGCTCAGTGTTGAGATGAGGCTCATTTTAGATTACTGGTCATGAGGAGCGTCGCTGAAAGGAACTTTTAAAGTTTGAGGTTATCTCAGCTCTGGTTTGTAGACTTGAAAAAATAGAAAGCACAAACTTCAGAAAATACTGGCATTGTCAAACAGAGAGCTGAGCTGACTGTGGGAAATGTGGGATCCAGTATTTCCAGAGTTTGGCCAAAGAACCAGGATATTTTAGACCTTGATTCTTCAGTTATGTTTTTATATATATATCTTTGTATATATTCACTTACACCATGTGGATGTGTGGGTAACCCTCCCATAGGAAAGTAGGGTTTGTTGCAAAGTCCTCCTGTTGAACAAAAAAAAAAAAAAAAAACAATGCATAAGAACTGGTAATATAGTCTAGGACAGTGTACTTCTGTGACTGCTGACTCTCATACCGCTGTTAGGATACTGCAGCCCCAGATGAAGGAGAACAGGTAGAACGCTGCCAGCTGACCGGACTCATTGAACTTGCTGTGTTTGGTTTTTGACAGGTGCAACCTCCTGTTCATTTTCTGGAGTTAAGAAAAAAGGGTTGTAAGGATGGTATGCAGCTCTTCGCATTAAAAATTGTAAATCAAACCTAAGGAGTGATTTGTGCTTTCAATTTCACACATTTTATTTTAAAACTGCAGAGTCTGTACATGAATTATTAGCATTTCATTTCAGAACTGAGTCACTATTTGAAAAAAGGGAATGATAATCTTGCAAGTAAGAAGTGTACTAAAATAAATAAAATGTAATAAAAAGATGAACAGGTGAAAAAAAATCTTAATGTTTTACTTTACTTTCCATTAGAAATTATCCAACAGTGTATGACATGATCCCATAAAGACCCGTTGCTTCTTCTGTGGCAGTTCCCACATGAATTTATCCATCTATATCGAGTAATTTGTCATAATTTATCATCATTTATTACAATATTATCCTCTGTATTTTTTTAATCAATTATATATATTCATATACTTCATTTTCTGATCATGTAGGCTAGATGTTCATAAAAGCTCAGATTAAACTAATGTTTTATTATATCACAGAGAAAACTGAAGAAAAAGTGACTTTTCAACACAATAGGCTATATTTTTAATTGAACATAAAACAGGTGTTTCCATCCATTGGTTTTAATGATGAACCGATGAATGATGTTGTAGAAGATGACAGTGTTTCTACATTCACTACAGAGCCTATGAACATCTAAATGGGTCATATGTATTAAACAATTTAGAACATTAGAAGGTTTTGGTCGCCAGTGGCTGTCTTGGGTCTTTATGGGTTAAGACATTTTTTACTAAAAAAAAACAAACCCCAAAAACAATATGTATATATGTATATATATATATCAAAACAAAAAAAACCATCAGCAAATATTGTACTTACATCAAGAATATATTCTTGTATCAAGGCATGAAGGATGACTGCGATAAGAAGGTAGAAAAACACAGTTGCCACATCTTTAGGGCCATACTGGTAAAGGTTTACTGGGTCGTGCTTTTCATCTGGTTAATAACATAAAAGAAACACAAAAGGGAAAAAATTAAGACAAGTGAAGTACTCATTTAGTCAGAAATCAGGTGAAAGACAACACATCCGGTATGGGTTGCTTATAACACAAACATAAAACTCTCCAGAACCAGAACTTACCAAGAACTTGTGTTACATTATACTGGACTGTAATGAACATGATGGCAAACTTTGCTGTCACCTGGAATAAATATAAACAAGCAGGGTTAGTTGACAAGTTATGATTTTAAGTAAAGTATTGATAGAATATCCATCCATGTCACCATTTAGACCTGAAGATAATACGGACGGCTTCTTGATTACATGCTTGCATATTTATGAATACATCTCTGGTGGTACGTTTCCAGCAGGTGCAGAGACACAGGATTTCTCACCAACTTCATCCATCATTAAATTCGTCTTATCAAACAGCTGTGAAGCAGTCAATCATGTGATGCACATATGCGATGTGAGGATTGCTGTGTCACTGCCAGTTCCTGAATTTAATGACTGTCATAATTGGGGTCTGGGGACATCCAGGGGGTGCCTGAAGGGAATCCTAGGGGTTTGTGGCTTATTAAAAAAAAAAATAAAAAAAAAAACACTGCTTTTTGGTTGATTGTACGCACTGACCATCTTCACAGACAAGTGTTTATTTGTGGATCTAGAATTACATACACTGAATTGATTGTTTATTTGTGTGTGCTAGGTGAAGGTGGTGGATGCTTTCCTTGTGATATTTACAAGCTATAGGATTTCTGTCGAAGCAAGGTGTTGGACAGTCAGGTGTAAAACAGTCATACAGACAATTACTGTAAACCTGACCACCTTATGTTGGAAAAAGGCAGCATGAATGTATTGATTTGCTCTATGGGGGCAGTGCATTAGCCGGCTGATAAAATGAGCAGTTCGTTGTGCCAGTGGGCCACCTCACCATCTCCTTTGGCAATCACTGAGACACATGAGAAGGGAAGGAGAAAGACACGCTAGCGCCCTGTCCCTGGAGTGCTGCTGCTGCTGTCATGTCAGCTAGCGTTAGTTAGCAACAGCTAGCATCCCTCTGCTAACCCAAGCTTCCCCATCTAGTCACACTGTACCTCGAACATCAGGCCGAGGAGGATTATCATGGCCAAACACGACACCATATCGGCGTGATTCTGGATCACAAACTCATGGCTCAGCACCGGCGGGCTCTTGTTCTTCTTGCGGAAACCCATGGTTCCCCGACGCGGCTGTCCCTCCTCGGGCTCCGGGCTGCCGTCACTGACGCTAGCTGGGCTGACGCTAGCTTCCCCCCGGGCTGCTACGCTGTTGTCGGCTGATGTATGTTCCCTCTGCTGGGGGCCGGTCGCTCCGCTGCAGTCCGTAGGCTCAGTGAACCACTGCTCATGTGTTTAAAAACAGTCATGAAGATACATCGCACCAAAGCAAACACCACAGCACAACACCCACTTTTTCCTGCCTGGTAAAGTCCGAAGACGGGCCCTCCCACTTAAAAGCCCCATTCATGAACCGCCCAGTAGCTTTGACGTAGAAGGAAAACCATGGATGTATCAAGGAAAACCCAGGCCCGTGGTGCCTTCACGGACCGCATGTAAACGGACAGTTCTTCATTTCTTCATTAGTTTGATGAGGAGAGGAAATAGCACAGATACTTAGGGTCCTCATATAGTGAATTAAATAACTATTGACTACTAAATTATCTGAGAATATTGGAATATGCTGACTACAGAAGGAAAGAAATTAATCATCTTTAGATAGGCATATATTTGAAAACTATGCTTGTTGTTATTCAGAACATTTGAATGTATTAAGATTATAATGTAAATTGTGTCTCTTATCACTTGTTTAAGGACCCCCATTTATAAAATGAGGACTGCTTCTGGGGTGTCCTATTACAGAATGTGTCTTGTAAATGAATTGCTGATTTTAAATGATGTCTGTAATCATTTTGTAATAAATTGGTTGGTTGGTTGATTGATTGATTAATTGATGATTGTTTGCTTGATAAAATACATAACAGTTTGGAAATGTAGACTATAGGCCTTTTTAAATTTATGATTGTATGACATTAGATAATCATTGTTGCTGTTATTACCGTGTTATTATTATGCTACAGTTATTGTTATCAATACTATTTGATAGTTTGGTAGGAAGCAGCTAAACAAATTTATACTAAACACAATATAATTATAGAATGGGGTGCGTATAAATGAATAGTAATTCCTGGCTCTCCTTTTCTGCCTAATATGCAGTCTCAGAAAAAAAATTATTAGACCATCAAAAGTTATCAAAAACAATGGTTATGCAATCAAGTACTAATTCCTGTGTGTATCATGTGACTAGAACAGACAGAAAAGAAATGTTTAAAAGCACTGTTTTTATCAGTACAATACCATAGCTATTGTTGTAAGGACTTAAGTGATTTTGGTTATTATCAAGAAAATATGGGAAATGGCTAGATATCAGCACTGAAATTAAATTTTTGTACAGATCATAAAGCAAATTATGGTGAATCTGTAACTTGTGGCCTATATTAATGGAGTAAAACTGACTTGGGTTGAATATCCCTTTACATAAGTATGCAATGATAAACAAGCATTTAATGAACTTTGTCTGATGATACTACAGAGCTATAAATGGATGTCCATCAGTCCTGGTGCATCTACAGCCTGTCGGTCCATGGGAGTGGATCTCTCCTTTCACTGTGGTTCTCCCTGAGGTTTCTCCTTTCCCACTGGGTTTTTGGAGCTTTTCCTTGCTGTGTAGGATGGGCCTAAGGATGGGGGATGCCCAGGACATTAATTAATTTCATTCACTTACTGTATATTTGACCCCTGTTTTTGTTTGGCTGTTGTTTAACCCTGTAAAGCCCTGTGAGGCAACCTTGTTGAGATATAGGGCTCTACAAATAAAATTTAATTAAAATGCATTGAATATGTAGCTTCACATTTTAACCCACAAAGACCCAAACAGCCACCGGTGACCAAAACGATCGACTAATGTAACATGTTTAATACCTGTTGATCCACTAATCCTGTCAATACATGTAAATGATTGGCATAAAATGAAGTTTCTCATCTTTTCAGGGTCATCAGATATTACCTGTTTGGATGTTCAGAAGCTCCGTAGTGAACGTGGAAACACTTTCATCTTCTACAACATTGATTCACCAGTAAAACCCAAGGAATATGATAAATGACAGTAGATGGAGACACTTGGTTTATATTCAGTTAATGATAGATTTTGCACAAAAAGTCACATTTTGACAATCAAATTTAATCTGAGCTTTTATGAACATCTACATGACCAGTAATTTAAATATGGGGAAATACATGATTTTCATTGGAAAGAAATGCAAAATACAGAGATAATATCATAATAAATGGTGAAAAATGACTTAAGAAAGATTAAACAGAGAAGAAAATTCATGTGGCAACTGCCACTAAAGTAGCACTGACTCTTCGTTTTTAAGCATATATATATATATATATATATATATATGTGTGTGTGTGTGTGTGCATGTAATGTTTACAGTTTTCTGGTTAAAAAGAGAAACCAAAAACATATATTTAATTTAGTGGCATTCTGTAAAAATACATTAGCTGTGTTTGGATGCAATTTGGTTCTATTAACCTTACTAACCAAATACTTTAGGCCTAAAAATATATATATATATGGTTTTTGCACTTGCCTTTTTCCATTAATACAGCTTCACAACAAGTTAGAGGCAAATACTGGACTTTTAGTACGTGTGTGGCAGCTAATGTGATAGTTTGTGATAGCTGTTTATTTTTGTACATTTCTTGTCACATACACACATTAGACCAGGGGTCTCAAACCAGCCTGTCAAACGGTCCAAACTGACCTGCGGAATGAGTTTGCAATCTTACACTGAAGATATTAAAAATCAAGGGTGTCAAACTAAACCAAAATGATCTCAAGTAAAATAATAGCACAATAACCTATCAATAGTGACCACTCCATTTTTGTAGGTTCTAAGCTGTTCTTTTGAAGCAAAACTAGTCCAATTGAACCTCGAAGAACTACCAAGAAGAACAATGATGTGGACAAATGAGAAATTGAATGAACAATTTTTAAACATTTTTTATTTCAGTTACAAACTCCAAATTTTAACAACATTATGCTTGTTACGAAACTTTTTGTAACTTTGAGAGTAATGCTCAGGTATAAATGATAAGTTGAGGCATAATATTGTTAATATTGCACTCATTTTTCTAGCAATTTAAATTTTTTTCAGTTTACTCACATATTTTTTTTGCCCAAGGATAGTTTGTAAATGTAAATATTTTCATAAATGAATATTTTTATTGCACTAAAACAAAAAAGAAAAAGTTGTCATTATTTATGGGTTATGATGCTATTCCTTTACTGGTCCGGCCCACTTGACATCCGGTTGGGCTGAATGCAACCCCTGGATGAAATGAGTTTGACACCCGTGCATTAGACTAACAGGCCGCACAATTACAGCTACAGGTGACGCAAGAATTTGTCAAGAAACATGTTCCTTCTGCAGCAAAGGACAAAAAGCTACAAAAGACATGCGAGTATAGTTTCTGTTCCTTGATTTATAATATGTTGAAATGTCTGTTGTGTTAATTAAAAAGCATTTAGCTAAATAGTTAGCTGTGTTAGCTAGTTCGCTGTTGTTAGGCTAAATTCTAGCCTGTGCTGTATTTGCATTCATTAGCTATCTATTCAAGAATTAAGTTAGCTTTAGCAATGTAAATTCCACCATTTATTAACAGGGTCTTAAAAAACTTAACTAAGTCAAAAATCATTCCATTTTTCATCTACGTTTCGGCCACTAGAGGTCAGTAGGAGATAGAAATATCTAGGTTAGCAGGACTGAGTGCAGTACTCGTTACACTTCCTTTATACATGACGCAGCATTAGCTTCATGTTTCTGTAATGTGTGGCATAAGCTACGTACAGGAAATGATCAATAGACTCAGGGTTTTTTTTTTGTTTTCTTTTATAAAAAAAAATGTGGATAGATTTAGGGATCGGTTGTGAATCAGGGTTAAAATTTCCAGTGCTGTTCAGACTTAGACACAATAAGCACTTTGATTTATCAGAGTGAGGGATATTTTGTCCATTTACATTTGTTTTACGGCCTTATGGTAGTGTTTAAGAATGCGTTACACTAAATGCTACGTCCACCTACTATTGAAATACTACGGAAATAAATCTATAGGATAGTAGTGCTTTTTAAATATTCAGCAGTTTATGGCCAGAAAATGCAATACCTCAAAATCCTTTAGCTGTAATATGTTTTAGAATGTGACAGTCTGCATAATAACAATACTGAACATTTATGTGATGAATGGCAACAAAAGATTTCACAGAAGATGATGCAGCCAAAACAAACTCAGCTTAAATTTTATATACATTTAAACATTTATATACATACATTTTATATGACTGTTACCTCATGGACTTTTTATTCCATTGTTTTGGTCCCTGGGTATGTGCTTTATGTCTGTGTGGTGCTGTAAGGATAACAAAAAAAATGGTCCTATATCCAGCTGCAATGAAACTATCTTTACTATACTACTATTTGTTGCTATAATTATAGTGTATTGGTAACCTTATATATTCATAATTCAGAGTGTTTCAGTTCAAGAACTTGTGTATCAAGAAGGTAGTGGACATACAGTAATTACATTATATTTATTTATCCTTTTATTTCAGTGGTATTGGGCCTTTTTACGAGGTTCATTGCTGTACAGAAATATGTGTCATAAAAAGGCAATCATAGAGCCAGGCCTGTTTTGTGTAACATTCTGTTGTTCTTTCCACCAGTGCTGTGAATATTTCATTGGACAGGTTGACTGCTTAATCCTAATGTTTTGCTGTCTTTTTTTTTGACAAAATAGGTGAAAAGCTGTAGCCTCTTTCCTCTGCAGTCGGCTACAAGGGAGGGAGGAGTTTAAACAAAGGCCCTCTCCACATAAAAAAAATGGAGGCTTGAGCAGAGCAGCAGTGGTGTCCTTAACACAGCCTCTACATGATGCCTTTTCCACCTCTGAAACCTTCTCGTGAGGCAATGATTTCCAGATTCCACATCTGGAAGCTTCAGAGCATTGTTCTATGAGGTGTGTATGTCAAAACTACTCCGATTAATCATGTTATTTGGCGGTTCAGGCCTAGCTTTCTGCTTATTTTTCTTCCCCTGTCTCTGACACTCACAGGGCTGCCCCTGCCTGCACTGAACAAAGATAATTACTCAGGAAACATTTCGGCCAATCAGGCGCAGCCTTCTATCTTGCCTGTTAGGCAAGCGACCAGTCAGGATCTGGCTAACATCACTGGGGCCTGATCGCCTTGCCTGAAGAGCGGAGCCTTCCCCGGCTGAGGGCTGAGAGTGTCCTCCATGTTTTATAAGTGTTGATATAACAGTGTGTCAGGCAGCCATGCATCCACAGAGGTAAGCTCTGACTTTTTATTATCTCAACTCTGATAACAACATGGCTTCCTTCTTGTTGTTTTGGTGAGTGTCTGTTTCTAATGATGAATGTGCACACCTTAAAATCAGTTTAGTGTGCAGGAGGAGGAGCTGGGGTGGATTGGAGGCCTCGCCAGGCCTCTGTGCTTCACGGTGCTGAGGAAGGTGGGGGGTTGGGTAACGACTCTCACCCTTGCTCTCTCTCTGTGTCTCAGGGTCACATGGGTGCCCCAGACAACCAGGCTGCCATACAGGAGGCAGAGTGGACCATGGCAAATCCTTTTCCTTTTTTATAATGCAAAAGAGAGTTAGAATTAAAAATGGCACTCACATCTCCTTTCTGTTGTGGCAGTCTTGTTTAGAAGCCTGGCAGAGAATGAATGGGGGATGGGCAGTGGAGGAGGAGGGGGTGTTATATACCCTTTGTAAGTAGTTCGGCTCTGTGTCGTTTTCTTGTGTCATGCCAGGTTGGAGAACAGACATGGGGGGCAACAGATGTACTTATTAGCAGGAGCAGGGGCTCTAACTGAATCCTAGTTTCCTGACACATGAACACACACACACACATATATAAACACATTAAGCCACTTATATGTATTCTTACACTGGCAGGGGTTTATTTACTCCACTTTGGTCCAAGAACACAAGATGAACCCAGTCTAAACAAAGGTTTAAACTGATCATTAGTGGAAGTGTCTTCCATTTGTTTCATATTTGTGTTCTAAATGACTGAAAATAAGTTAATGTGACAGTTTGCCCGTATTTATAAGCACAGGCCAGTAGTTTACAGTCCACGACTATGTTGACTCTGCAGCACTGTTGTGAAACTGCTTCCTCCACTCTAATCCTTACACAGAGGCCATTTTGTGTTTAGAGAGAGAACAGTAGTTTTCCCTTCACACACCAGACAGCATTACAGAGGAACAAGTAGAGACTTATTGGACAGAAAAGGCTTTTATGTGGTATGTTTTTTACAGATGTCACAGTATTAAGAATAACTAGAGTTATGTGCCTCTGTTGGTATCTTTACTTCTAATCTCTTTTTACCATTTTTATTTTTTTTCAGACACAAAACTAGTCATGTTGCACACAACTTACTGACGTGTGTATTCTGTTTCGATAGAGCAAAGGGTGAACATTCAAAACACTTGTGGGTAGTTTAAATAATTTAAAGATAGCAACGCAGTTTCTCAGTGCACAGAAAAAACTGTACATTGTGTAACCTCATGTTGCTCTGGTTTTGCTGCCTCAACTGCGTGGGTAAGATTTTTTTTTTTTCTGAGAGTTAACGCAAAACATGTTTCATCTACTTGGCAGCCTGTGAACTGTAATTTTACAGTTCTCTCTTAAACTATGACTCTGTTCTCTCTGTGAAAAGCAAAACCACAAATTAAAATTCTGCTAATGAATAAGCATGTGGAAGTATGCAGTGCTTAACTGAGCTTGTAGTGTAGCTCTTGCATTCATGGTTAGAAACAGAGTAGTTATGTGAAATGGAACAGTGTTGGAAACAAATCGTCCGGGCCTGTTTCTAAGGCGATGTAGCCAATAAATAAGATAACTAGGGAAGAATAGCAGAACTGTTGGGTTATGCATCACAACATGGATATAATCTCCCAAAAGGCCCTTTTTAAACCCCCTCTGGTTTATACTGACATAATCAAGATGGGCAAGCTAAACCGAAGTAAAATAAATGTCTAATGCAGGGGGAAATCTCTGCATTGCAGCAAAAATGCTTTTTAAGAGGAAGAGGGGAGCTTGCACACTGTGATCCGTGTGGCAAAGCACAGCCGACCAATAATGTTCCACCCTGTTGGCCCTCCAGCCAATTGCAGCTGCAGTTGAGGTTAAAGATTGACAATCAGAGGGAGAGCAGCAGGGAGAGCAAGGGCCTTCTGGAAAATTCCACAGCCATCTTGATTCACCCTTTACAGCCTTATATAAATCCAGGTCAAACCTTTCTTTTATTTGGCATGTTCTGTGAGTGCTGTCAGTCGACTTCATTTGTTAATTAAATGTTGGGACATGGTTAAATGTTTTTACATGATGTACTGTTTTGGGATTCATTTTTTATGTAATGCAGGAAAATGTACTGACCACAAACATATGACTTCAGCTGTAATTAGTTTCACTGGTCTACTTATTGTTGTTCATCTCGTGAAAGCTGGATGTTTCTCTCCATTTCTTAAAGAGGGTTCACTATACAGACCTAATAATCTCTCTGGGGTGGTGTGTAACAGGGTGAGCGGGATGTTTTTCTGTCAGTGGCATTAATCCCAAGTGTTTTCAATTACAACACAAGTGCAAAGTTGATAGTATTATATTTGCATTGAACGTCTTTTCTCGATGGCCACAAAAAGAGGCCATTTACGCCACTATTTTATCTGTTTGAAGTATAAAGAGCATTTTAGGTGTAGAGAAAAGCTATTCCAGGATGTGAGTGTGCTTTTGCAGTATTGGCCTCTCTTGAAAATGAAATTTAATTATCCTATAACAGCAATATTCACAGGGAATGGAAGGCGTAAAAAAAGGAAAAGAGAGAGAGAGCGAGAGAGATGAGTGCTCCTTACTTAGTTGGATTTTCTCGTGCTTCCTTTTCTGTGTCTCTTCTGTCTCTGTGACCAGCACTGAGGGTTTGTCTTAACCAAGCAGTGTGTATTTTTGTGTTTTTTTTTTTTATTTTGTAGTGTTGGACTGTAATCGCCACAGATCTCTCTGGTCCTCCTGCATGGATGTGCCAGTGCCTGAGTCTGAGCCTGGGAGTGGGGGATGGGGGAGAGGGGGGAGGGGAGCAAGCTGTGGCCTCCATTTTCTGTGACGAGAGAACCCTGCTCGTCTCTCACAGGAGTGGAATCTAAAGGCACTGAGTCAGTGTTGTTTCCTTTTTGTCCATCAGGTACTACTTGCAGAGAGGAATACTGTCAGTATTTTATTGAACCTGGGTCTTTCTGGAATACATCCCAGAATCTGCTGAGGATTTATTTGCTTAACTCTCCTTGTGTGATGGAACACAGCTCCTGATTTGAGATTGCCCTTTTGAAGAGCACCCTTTTTTTTTTTTTTACTACTGGTCATCTTGTCTTCCTGATAGTTGCAGCAGTGTCTTGTCATTAGTATCAAGCACACGCGTATAAAGAGTGTGGCACTTTCAGGAACCAGACGAATGTTCTTTCTCTTCAGTGCTTTGGTGCACGTAGCAAAGCAACTTGGCTAACGTTGTCTTATTTTCATGTGGGCCTCGCTTTTTTTCTCTGTGTCCGGAACAGGAAGGCCCTGGAGGGGTTGGGGTGTGTGTGGTGTATGTATGTGTGTGTGTGTGTGTGTGTGCGTGTGTTTGTACGTGACTGCTGGCAGGCTGAAACAAGATACCCACATGCCATATTTGTTTAGAAACCCTACTCAGACTATCACTTCTTAGTCAGTAACAACTTATGAGGTATGAATTCTATAAGTTTCAATTTGACAAGTTGTCTATGTCAGTGTCTTAAACTGTTTATGTAGCCTTGTGAGCTTCAAAATTGCCTTGGTAACAGTTGTGGACCTGCTGTTTGGTTTAAAGAATTATAATTAAATTGTTGTTAAATCAAGGTTGACATGGTGTTTGTAAGAATGTTGTTTTCAAAAGGGGATGATCAGACCCAGGTTTTAGATATCGGTTCTCTGGTTCACAGTGTCCTTTTAGGTGTGTATTTTTTACTTCCTTGTATGTGTTCCTGCCTATCAGTGAACTGACATTTGATCAACTCTGTGTGGAATGCCTCTGTAAGGGAGGAGGAGGAGGCATTCCTTTACTTTCAGAGGAGAAGAAAAAAAAGCTTATCCCACAAATGCAGCTGACCTTTGAGTTGAAGCCTGTAAACCCATCATCCTGGCGGGAAACCAGAGCTACGGCCAAAGCTATGAACTGGTCAAGTGTGTGACCTGTCAGGGGTCCTTGGCAGTGTTTTCTCCGAGGGGCTCGTGAATAAAGGCTACATCCTTGGAACAAGGCCCTCTGTTGCTCTGACAAAGGAGGAGCCAAATGTTCAAAGACCCTCATTTATCGCCAGCCACCCTTTATTCTCCTTCTTTTTTTCCCTTTAGAGAAAATGACATGAGAGAAGAACCAGGGACGAAACCAGGGAAATCAGGCTTTTCCCGTGCTGCATGTGTGTATGGCAGTTTCTGTGTTCTTGGCTTTTGAATTGACTCATACTTAATCCCTGTTTTGTAAACAGGATGTTAAATCTGGGCTGTGTGTTGAACTACACGGTAAAATATACTGATGATTTTTATATGCATTTGAATGGTGCAACATTCTAAAAATATACATTTGTCAGTGAAACATTACTTTGATTAGCAAATGATGAAATGAATATGTTTGAAGTGGTAAAGAGGGGCTTTGAACATGTCATAGAAATGCAGACCTTCATTTTAAGCCTATGAGATGGATCTGTTGCTATAGGTTTCTACGATTGGGCTTGAACAGCCTTAGGGGTTTCTTCGTTGTTAGAGGAGGGCTCAGGAGGTTCCTTGAATGCATACTGTGAATCTACAAAAGATGCCATCCCTCTAGTAGTATAGACCAATTCCCTTTGGCTTTCCTTGTTACAATAGGTTGGTCTTACATTTATCATGCAGGCACAAAACGCAGAGCAAAGATCAGCACACAGTCCAACTACAGCCTTACAGCAGCAGTGTATTCTGAGGACGGCGGTGCAGGGTAATGTCAGCTAAATGGCCCTATGTGTTGTTGTGAATATCAACCTGTGCTTACCGGAGAGGAACGTTGCCATGGTGATTATTACCACTATGTCTCTTGGAACACACAGAACAGAATGTGACTGATATTATGGAGAAGGAGTTGAACTTCATAACATAATGTCAGAAATGTGTTGTCACCAAAAAAACAAAACAAAAAACAATAGCAATGGATACCTGCAGGGTCCCTATTGACAGATCCTCAGAGACTCTGGTGCCTTAGGTGGTGTTCCACTTGTTTACTGTTATGCTGATGTGGTTTCTGAACACCCTTTCTGACTTTGTGTTTGCCTCTCTTTCTGTGTTTCTGTGTGCTCTTGTTCTGTGCTCTGCAGTCTGGCTGAGGAGGAGATAAAGACGGAGTCTGATGTGGTAGAGGGGATGGATTCATCTGTACGATCCAAAGGTAAGTCTCTGAGGCCGAGTACCTCACATTAAGAGTCAAGAATCTTCAGGCAGCTTAGTGTCAGTGAAAGCAGAGGATATTTACTGTTTAGAGAGCAGGTTGATGCATTTTGTTAGTCTCTCGGGGCTACAAAGATAATCCATAATGCTCGACTGCCTGCCTGTTTTGGATTTGTGTCAAGTAACAAGGTTTAGTTGGTTTAGAGGTAGCACTCTAGCCCTGCAGTACTATCAAGTGGTAATGTAATATGTATAAGCAGTGTCTTCAATAAATAATTGTATGGGTAGATTGATAGCTGTCAGTAGTGTATTTTCTTTTGTTTGATGGCAAAGCATTGCATCACATCAACATTTCTTAGCTTTGGGAGCGTTTTTGCAAACAGTTCTTCATTCGGTGTATTAAGCAGATGAAATACGAAATGTCTACATTTAAGACTGACTTTATTCCTTTACAGTAATTTAGAATCTTTCAGTCATTTTTGATACATGTCTCTTTCTGCTTCTAGTCCCTGATCCACCAGGGTCTGCAGAACGATCGGTGGGACCACAGAAGAGAAAGGTGTCGAGTCCCACCCATTCCTCTAATGGACACTCTCCATCAGACACCTCACCCAGCCCTCTCAAGAAAAAGAAAAAGCCAGGGGCTGTCAACTGTAACAACAAAGATCAAGTAAGAGCTCCAGTATACTCATCTCCAAATTGTCTGTGTTCTCTGAGGTTGGTGCTAGAGGCAACACTGTTGAAATTTATGTGACAGAGAATTTACCTCATCCACATCAGAATACAGGGAATGTATTGGGATGGCGAGGATGAAATCCGAAATACGTCATCACAAAAGCAATTATTTACTTTTGAATGCATTAAAGTCTTATTTAATACCCCTCACATATCATAGCAATGTAAAGTGTTAAATGCAAGTGTTGGTAAATGCTGAGTGGGGACTGAGAGACACAAAAGGATTTGAGTTCTGCATTTTGGTGAAATGAACAAAAAAATTTCATTAAACTCTGACTGGAGGCTTTTATGTTGCAGAAAGTAACACTGTTGCCTGCGAGAACACAGCAATTTGGATTTTGTATATTGACAGCTATTAGATTTTTACAGGTCTATGTGGGTGTGAGAGTGAATATGTTGTTGTTGTTATGTGTGTGTTGTGGCTGTGGATGTTATGGGTATTCAGAGCAGTGCCAAACTGCATGATCCACTCACTATCTTATTGTTTACACATTTTGACACTTTGTATAAATGTGGTATTAGTTTCACGATTCACGATTATTTGTACCCATTTGCTTCCTTAGTGTATGACTTCGCCATCATTTGATTTTGGTGGCTATAGTTTAATAATCAGCCTAATTTGGTGCTAATTGAAACCCTGTGTAGTCCCCTGTTGACTTGCATGTTACTAAAAGATAATGCTGACAGTTTGCAGGTATTATCATCAAACGTCTTGTGATCTTAGTAATAACTTGATGACAATTTGTCAGTATAAGCATAGGTTAAATTGGGTCAGAGCACACCAGAGGTTAGCTCCGCCTCCTTAGGTCCATAACAAACCCCACCAGAGCTTTGTTCCCTCTCCCTCAGTGTAAAACAACTCTTTACTATTTCTGTTATTTAGTTTGATAAACAAAATAAACTAAAACTATAAAGTTGAATAAGTGCAAGACGACCCAAAGACGCATCCTAATCGGCTACATGGGATTGTCAGATGTTCCGTCCTAATGCATTCTATGATTCTAGTGTCTCAGTACATCAACTTCTAAACCATGATCTATTCTAAACACATCCTAGAAGAAAAGTTGAACAGTATGAGTCATAGATTACTGGATTGGATTACTGTTCTGATTACTGTACTGTACTGATCTGCTGTACTGCATTTTGTCTTATTCATGCAGCTTTGTAATGTGCAGATAAATTAATTTATTCAGAGCAAGCAAGAATTTACAACACAAATGACCTACAAAGAACTGTATCTGATAATACAAATGCAATCAACAGACTACATGCAGGTACAATATTTCAAATGCATTCATTTATGTTTGAAAGGGAGTGGGAAATGTAAAACTTATATAATCCCATCCCTATTTAAGTACTCACTCCTGTCTTTAAACTTCAAACTAAGACAATGAAAAAATAGACCTATATCAAATTATAATAAACTCATTTATTTAACAAAAATATGTGTGAAAAATTGACACAGTAAATTAATGATGGTGTTACTTCAGGTAACAGTTAACGTACATAATAATAATAATAATAATAATAATAATAATAATAATAATAATACATACCCACAATGATTTAAAAAAAAAAAAATTCAATACCACTAATGGTAAAGAACAGCACATACCAGTAATGGTAAGAACAATAACAGAAATGTAATGGACAACATATACCAACTTTGTGAGGAACATTGATGCAACATAAGTATTAAGATCCTTGATCTTTATACTGTGACTAGACCATCTGTTTATAGAGCAGTTTAAGTGGGTGGATAGTTTGGCATTGCTTGTGTTGGATATCCAGACTTTTCCAAAGTCTCACTCCACATACAGACATACAAAAACATTTAGGAGTGGTTGGAAATTTAGGTAACATGAAATAACTTATTGTTGCATGATAAAATTAAAGAGATAATAAATTGAAAAATATTAACATCCTCATTGCTTAGATGACTATTAAATCACACAGTCTATATATTAAGCCCCCCCAGTTGTGGGCAATGTAAATATGAAATGAAAGCATGAAATAAGACAACCATTGACCATAGAGAAGGACAAGGGCTCCCCAACTTCACAAAAGCCAATTTAACCACTGAATATATGCAGAGAACAACTGCGGTAGAGTCTGAGGTCTGAAAATAAGTGCTATCTATATACTGTCTTTGATCTTTAGTATATTTTAAGCCCAGATATTGTGAACATATTAGGTCTTCTCAGGTTAAAACTGTCCTTTCTAAATCTAACAAAACAAATGCAGTTGTGTTACAGTTGTAATACTATCTACTACATAAACCTGTTGGGTGAGTCTGTGACTTGCACGTATAGCAAGACAATCAGATCATTTACTTGCTTTAAGAAAAGTAGTTGTAAACTACCTTAGTTACCCTCTTAGCTGCTTTCCCTGCTTCCCTTACCTCATCACTGCCTTGTTTTTGTTGCACTGCACCTTTTTGTGTTCCTGCGTGTTTTTGAAACCTGCCCCCCTGTTTCTCTTGCCTGCATTTCAGTCAGAGCTAAGACATGGTCCCTTTTACTATATGAAGCAGCCAGCACTCACCACAGACCCTGTTGATGTTGTACCGCAGGACGGCAGGAATGACTTCTACTGCTGGCTGTGCCACCGCGAGGGTCAGGTGCTCTGCTGTGAGCTCTGCCCCAGGGTGTACCACGCCAAGTGCCTCAAACTACCAGCTGAGCCCGAGGGCGACTGGTTCTGTCCAGAGTGTGAGGTATCTTGTTGAGTGTGTTTGTCTGGGTGGACACAAATAATATGAATTATTGTGTGACTCAAGGCACAATCTTGACAAAAAGGGTGTCAGATCATGTGTTATGGTCTATTTTAGCCATAGAGCAGTGATGGCATTGGCCAGACAGAAGGACCATAGTGCATTATGTGACACCCTTGTAAAGGTGTGTGATTTTTAAGGACTGAAATTTTGATTGGATCATTTTCCAATTAAGAACAACAAATTTAAAGCCAATGATGACATACTTAAGATTGAAAAATCAGTCTTGATAAATAATGATTTCATAAGTCTTACTGTTGCATCTTTCCTTTTATTTAATGGTGCATTCATTTATTTTGCAGAAAATAACAGTTGCTGAATGCATAGAAACTCAGAGCAAGGCTATGACAATGCTGACAATAGACCAGCTCTCATACTTGCTCAAATTTGCACTCCAGAAGATTAAACAACCTGGGGTAGGTATCCTAAACAGTAATTATATATATTTTTTTTAATATGGTAACCATTTTAGTATTTTGTACAACCAAATTCCACTGTCCTTTTTTCTCATTTTGTCTAATGTGAACAGACTGAGCCTTTTCAGAAGCCTGTCTCTCTAGAACAACATCCAGATTATGCAGAGTATATCTTCCACCCCATGGACTTGTGTACCTTAGAGAAGGTATTATTGAACTTCTTTATGTGCTTGTACAATATAAGTAAATTATATACTGCATACACAATAATGTCCCTATGCATGTTGTAACTAAAAAAAGTTAAACTAAAATTATTTTCATCTTCTTTCACTTTGAATAGAACATTAAAAAGAAAATGTATGGGTGTACAGAAGCTTTTCTTGCTGACATGAAATGGATCTTACACAACTGCATCATCTATAATGGAGGTAGGCTATTGACACATCACACTACTGTAGTGGTATGAATGAATGAGTGATATATTTATTTTAAAAATTGGACAGTATTAATGAACATTTACATGTAAAAATGAGAGATTATAGCCCTGCGGCTAATTTCAGTCTCGAGTCCCATTGGCAGGTAAAAAAAACCCCAACAGCTTACAGATAACATAATACCATACTGAACTGAGACATACAAAAAGGAAAAACAACCAACAACACATAGTGCACACAAACAGACAAAAATAGGGGAACCAAAGCACCCCACCCACATGATTATATTATAAATGCCATCATTACACATGATTATATTATAAATACCCCATTGTCGCTAACAAAAGAAATCGAAAACAAGCATGTGACTCAATAATAAGCATGTGACTCTGTTCTAGGTAATCACAAATTGACAGCAACTGCAAAAGTCATCGTCAAGATTTGTGAACATGAGGTAAAATAACTTCACAAACTTAACGATTGTTAAGTTTATGTAAATGTGCGTCCTCAGCTGAACTGGAATGTGTTATTTCAGATGAATGAGATCGAAGTATGTCCAGAGTGTTACCTGTCCTCCTGTCAGAAAAGGGACAACTGGTTTTGTGAGCCCTGTGTAGGTCTTCATTGTTCTGCTTCATTGTTCGGTAAATATTCTTGAGGATGATAGATGTGTAAAGTGCTAAAAATGATCCTTTGTCCCTAACAGAGTCAACCCCATCCCTTGGTCTGGGCTAAACTAAAAGGCTTTCCCTTTTGGCCGGCAAAAGCACTTCGGGAAAAGGATGGTCAGGTAGATGCACGCTTCTTTGGACAACATGACAGGTGAGATCAGACAGGTGTTTGTCAGTTTCCTAAATTTGGGTCGTAGAGCAGGTTCAGGACGTCTTACACTTATTGCACAATAATTGTATTAGTCTATGTCATGTATTATGTTTGCATGGTGGCATGTGGCAACGTTTGTCCAAGATAAAGTTCTGTTGGGCCAAGTAAAGCAATCTGGAATATTGAGTGTTTGATGTAATTTTGCCAAAATTAATGTTCTGTTAATGCTTATCTGATATTTTAATATTCTATGTCTTGTCTTTTTGATGCAGGGCTTGGGTTCCCATCAACAACTGCTACCTCATGTCCAAAGAGATCCCATTCTCTGTGAAGAAGACAAAGAGCATATTCAATAGTGCCATGCAAGAAATGGAGGTCTATGTGGAAAACATTCGCAAAAAATTTGGAGTTTTTAACTATGCACCTTTCCGTACGCCCTACACGCCCAACAACCAGCTCCAGATGCTAGTGGACCCATCTAATCCCAGCGCTGGAACAGTAAAAACAGAGAAACCTGACAAACTTCGATTCAACTTTGATATTACAGCATCTCCTAAAATGGTCCTTAGTAAAAGCTCCACCTCCAGTGGCATGAGCCGGAGGGTCTCCATGACAGATATGCCTCGGTCTCCCATGAGCACCAACTCCTCGGTGCACACTGGATCTGATGGGGAGCAGGATGTGGAAAAGGCCAACCGGAATCCTGCTTTCCACTACAGCACCGGAGAGGAATCCATGGATTGTACAGGTAAATTCAAATATACCATTCAACTGAAATAATGTCTTTTTGTTTATTTTATGTAATAACTTGTAATTTGTGTTGTTGTATTTACAGCATCTCCTGTGTCAGGGAAGATGGGTCCTGCAGGCAGTGTGACAGGCAGCCCAAAGTCCTTTAACCCTGGACTAGTCCCCAAACAGGAGAGAACTGCAGGAACAGGCAGCATCCTCAATCTCAACCTTGGTCAGTACTAAGAACACAACTGTTTTTATGGTTTAGGTCTCAAATCCTGATCTCAATGTAATGTTACATTGTACTTTCAGGTTTTTTTGTTTTTCTTTTTACTAAATTTAACCTTTTCTTTTTTTGGCATTAGATCGAGTTAAGGCTGAGATGGACTTGAAGGAGCTGAGTGAGACTGTACAACAACAACAACAGCAACAACAGGGAGCACCTACTGCCCCACCTACTCCAAAGCGACCTATCAGGAGCCTTGATAAGACTATCGAAAGCTGCAAGGCACAACTGGGTATAAAAGAAAGTTGTTCAGTGTAATGATTTGACAAAAAAACGGTGATTTTTGCACATTTAAGGCTATGTTGTGTCAAGATGGCAGCATCTGGCCTGATAAATACTTCAAATAAGTTGAAGACTGCTCAGATCAATTTGTTTATATGAACAATGGGTCAGTCCGTATGAGTTATAAGAAAATGAGCCCCCATAGTGTCAAACTTATCACTTGGAAGACATAAATCAGCCAGGCCCCAGAATGCACAATCAACAAACAAAGCATTAGGTGAAACCCTTTGCCAAATATTTTCCATTTGAACTTTATTATGTAATGATAAGTTAACATATTCACAAGGACTATAATTTAAGAGTAGATCATATTTTGTGCTTGTGGATCGGTATGTGCAAGAAAAGATTTTGAAGTTATAGATTTCACCAAAAATGTATCCTATTTAGACTTGATCCACAGTGTATTGTCTTATGACAAGGTATTTACAGGCCAAAAATGAAGCAGCTGAAACACAAGGGAAATGGTTGAAAACAGTTCGTGGGTTTAGGACAAAGTGTTCCAATTTTTGTGACATAAAAATGTGTAATGATGAATTTTCCTTCTCTATACAGGGATAGATGAAATATCTGAAGATGTGTATAAAGGTGTGGATCACAGTGACTCTGAAGACTCTGAGAAATCTGACACAAGTGACAGTGAATACCTCAGTGATGAGGAACACAAGCCAAAGAGCTCTGCCCAGGACAACAAGGACAAAGCAGAGAGAAAGAGGCCCAAAGCAAGCACTGAAGGAGAGACTAAAGAGGGTGTCACAGGGACGGGGGATAAAGCTACCCCTGAACCCAAAGACAAGCAGGGTAGTAATGGTACAGACCGGGATACCCAGGACAAGCCCAGAACACCCCAGGCTCAGCCCCACACTGACAAAACCAAGACCCCAGAGGAGGGACGAACAGCAGCAGCCTCAACAGGAGCTGAGCAAGACTCAGATTCTGAAAGAGAGCTGGTGATTGACCTGGGGGATGAACATGGGGGCCGTGACTCTAAGAGGGCGAGAAGAGAGCAGGGGGCTTCAGCTGCAAAAATAAACAAAGAGTCTACCATAAAGTTAGAAGGTTAGACATATAAGACGATATATCAGTTTTCTCCTGTGATTCTTATAGTGAACTGTGTGTTAAAACTGATTCCTGTTTCTTACGTTATCTGTTTTTCCTCTGCTGCAGCCACATCTGCACGGGAAGCTGCCTCCAATCTAAAAGAGTCTTTGCAACCTGCCATCACAGCAGCCCTCAACCTTGTTTCCACTACGGCTTCTGGTCAGCCCAGTGCCACCACAAACAGCAGCGGTTCAACCAGCGCTCCCTCTCCCGCCTCCACGTCAGTCTCAACGTCATCGCCAGCACCTTCAGCTGTAAAGAAACAGCGCCCTCTTCTGCCCAAAGAGACGGCTCAGGCAGTGCAGCGGGCAGTGGTTTGGAATCCAACTAAATTTCAGACATCCTCTCAGAAGTGGCACATGCAGAAGGTGCAGAGGCAGCAGCAGCATGGGGAACAGACGACACAGACGTCAACCCAGAATCAAGTGCAGACTCGCAGTCCACAGCATTTGCAGTCACAACAACAGCAGAATTCTTCTTCAAGTACCCGCTATCAGACCAGACAAGCAGTCAAGGGTAAATAAACTGTCATAACATGTCTCAACAACTTTATATAATGGAATATATGTATAATATGTGTATATTATTTCTTATATTATATTTCTTGTCTCTCCCATATGTAGGACAACAAAAAGACTCACCTCAGAATACATCCTCATTAACAACTACCCAAGTCTCATCTAGTAGCTCTTCCTTTATGTCAGACCTGCAGATCCCAACGGTCTCAGCGGATGTAGCAGCAGATATAGCGAAATACACAAATAAAGTAAGTTAGCCCTGTGGGGGAAAAATATGTGTAAACTAATACAACAGCAATTATTAAAGAAAAAAAACCCACTTCTAATCTTTTAAAACTGTACTATTGGTGTTAGTCTAATTTGCATGTTTTGCAAAACTTTTCAGATTATGGACACAATAAAAGGGACAATGACTGAAATCTACAATGATCTTTCAAAAAGCACTTCGGGAAACACAATTGCAGAGGTAAGTGTTAAGATGCAAACACTTTTATGACTGATTCAAAGTATTACATCACAGGGTACAGTATTGTGATAACTGTACTTTTGGTACAGATAAGGCGGCTAAGGATAGAGATCGAGAAGCTTCAGTGGCTTCATCAGCAAGAGCTATCAGAGATGAAACACAACTTGGGTACGTTTGATCTTTCTGTAATGTTGTGTTACTTTTTTTTTTTTTTAATGGTGTAATTTAACAAATGTTTGTTTTTTTATGATTAACTGCAGAACTGACGATGGCAGAGATGAGGCAGAGTCTTGAACAGGAGAGAGAACGATTGGTGGCTGAGGTGAAAAAGCAGATGGAGCTGGAAAAACAGCAAGCAATTGATGAGACCAAAAAGAAACAGTGGTGCGCAAATTGCAGGAAGGAGGCCATCTTCTACTGCTGCTGGAATACAAGTTACTGTGATTATCCCTGTCAGCAAGCCCACTGGCCAGAACATATGAAATCCTGCACACAGTCAGGTAACTTACACAGATTCATGATTCCCTGCAAAAGAAAAGCAAGAACTTTTCATATGGAATTGGACAAAGAATTAAGTGTCAAGTGACAAAAACACATTTTTGCATGTATTGGATGCATATCAATTTTAAATGTAACTTAGTTTTTATAGTTTGTATTGTACTAAACAAAATACACAGATGCAAGTGCAAAAAAAACCCCTGTTAAGTACAGTTTAGTTTACAAAAAATGAATTACTTCAGTTTTCCTAATCTTTTTACTATCTATTATTTGTATCATTAGGACTCTAAACAAATGTAACTTTATCATTATCAAATGTTGTGTTATATTGTATAAATGAGAAGTGGGGGCGGGATTTAAGATGTTTTCATCTTCCAACTCCTTTCTCACCAATATTTAGTGAATTTATTTTTTTATTACTCATGCAACAGGGAAAATGCTATATTGTTTTGATCACCTCTATTTATTAATGTATTCGCTATTAGTTCCTTGTACACATAAAAGTTTAGCTTTTTCTTCTGCTTGAAACATAAACGAATAAATAAAATGAAAAAAATGAATGAATTAGGAATAGTTTTTCAGCTTTTACCTGTGAAGTTGTTTGTTTTTATAATAAAGACAAATATGGTAGATGCAGTCTTATGGAGTGTAATGTCCCTGACCATACTGACTGTATGAGCAGGATGAAATTAAATAAGCACAAACAATGCATGAATTCAGATTGACATAGTTTATACATTTCTTTGCTTTTCCTTTCAGCTACAGCTTCACAGCAAGAGCCAGAAGCGGAGCCCAACTCGGACCCTTCAGTCAAATCAACAGGCCACTCTCCTGCCACACAGACACTGCCACCAGGAGCAGGATCCATATCAGACAAAAGCAATTCTCCCACATATATGGAAAAAAGCAAGGACAGTGCAGGCGTTACTGTGACCTAACTGCTACACTACAGACATCCTCACATTTTGAAAGGTGGATGTCAGGCTTGGAGTCCAAAACACATGGTCTCACACGCAACACTTGAAGGCCTGAACTTCTGTGACAAATCACTTTGATTTTTCCATTCCCATCTGCGTAGTGATCAAACTGTTCATGTTTCTCTTACACACAGTGTCCACAAGTCTGTGTTCAAGTGATATATCCATGTGAAAGTAGTCTATATTAAAATGTGAGTCTGTTTTCATCCTGTATGTTTGTCATATCTGTCACTATTTTGTTTCAAATCGGTGCAAGATTGTATCAGCGAACTTTCAGTGCTGCTCTGAAGTACTCCAATGCTGTTCTATGTTGTTGATTGTTCACCAAATCAGGCAAAACGACCATCAGCAGAAGAAAATGTTCAGTATCACGGTGCCATTGGACATATTTTGAGTTATGCAATTTCATCATTTATTTTTTATTTCAGATCATGGTTGCGTTATGTCACCCGAGAGATTATAATTCATGCAACTTTTTCTCAACTGTTTGACTGCATTTTTGGTTTATACCAGTTTTGTATTGTAGTTCCACATAAAAAAAAAAATATCTGTGATTTATTAAAAAGAATTTAAAAATTTAAACTGTACAAAGTTTTTGTAAGAATATACCTGAACAATATTTATAGTGTTATATGTTTTTATAGTATGTTTAATTAAATAACATTTCTATGTGTCAAAATTATTTGGAAAAAAACTACTTATGAATGTCAGCGCTTTCTGTTTATAGTCAGTTATTAAAACTGATGTAATTCCTAGTTAAAGAACTGGGTGGGCATAAAGAGAAACTGCATTTGGCTGTATATTAATTCCTGTGAGCATGTCTGTTTTTCTAAATCTTGTGTCACGTTACTGTTTACATATTGTACATAAAATAAATGGATTTGTGAGGAAAATGAAACTGTTGTGTATATTTCAGCGTTTAGTGTGTAGTGAAAATAATCAAGACCTAGTAATACTTATTTCATAATAATAAAATAAGTATTTCATAGAGTTCGATTACTATCAATGAAAATGATCAATCAACCCGATCGTCAATCATCCTTTGAGTGTTTCTCAACGAACTGGGCAGCTACGCAATTCGCTTCCTCTACTCAGTTCTCGCGAGACTTAGAGTATGTAACGAGGTAGTGAAAATGGACGAGACTGCTAGCTACTTAGCTAGGTGAACAAATATTGTCGCAAGTGGAAACTTTATTATTACAAAGGTATGGTTCATTGTTTCTTCAGAATATACATTTATAAGCATTAATCGCGAACGTCTTCAGACTGTTGTATTTGACGCTATTCGTCGTTATCGTGTAGCTTTAAGTATCAAGTAATGTTGCCAGCTATAGCTAAATTAGCTGCACAGAACAATATTGTTAGCGAAGACAATGCTTGTTACCTAACGCACCGTATTAAAAGGGTCACAATAAGAGGCTTCAACTTTGTTACATATGGCTGGTGGTGGTAGTGATATTAGAAAGGTCTCCTGTATTCGTCATTAAGATTAGCCGTGCGTAATGACTGTTGGTGGATACCTCAAGGAGATAAGACTGCAAAAAAATGCAAACCTGACCCTTTTGCAATGTGAGCATTACCCACATGTTACCTGCTTTGACGAAACAGCTGACAAACCTTAGACATGAAAATAAATAGTTATGCAACCTTACAATATACAACCTTAGATGAAAACTATTAGATATAGTGATACCTATTGGTGTGAATACATTTACTACAATAGAGTTGTTTCGTGAGGTTACATTGTACACGAGATTAAACATGTTAGGCCCAGTCACAGTCTCTGTATTCATTCCAAAAACTATCATGTGATGTTTTGTTTGTTTGTTATTTTTGTTTTTAATTTTACATTATAGTTTTATATGAACAATAAACTGGTTTCACAGAGCATATATAGTCTCGTCTTTATATTATTCCAGCCTCTTGCAGAAAACTGTGTACAGTAAGGCCAGTCATTTTTCTGTTCATTAGTGAAATGGTTACAGACAATCGTGAGTCGTTCAGGAGGGTGTAAGTATGTGGACATTTATTTTGCAAGAAGTCTACAATGTTTGTGTAATGAGAATATATTGCATATTTGGAACATTCTCTGCAGTCTGAAGACAACACAAGCCACAGCCTTGAAAGCAGTAAAACATTAAAAAATAAAATAAAATAAAAATCCAATGCCATTTATGCCATTAAAATAGTGTACCATTAGGCTACAATGGCTTTAGGCTGAAAAGTTAAATAAACTAGCTGCTGAGTGTAGTGTGTACTTCCATCTTCAATGAGTTTATTATCCTGAACCCTAACAAGTAATGTCTTATGTTATGCAGTAACCTTGGACATCAACATGGACACTATGGAAAATAACAGTGGCAGGGATAATAATACAGGTAACAGACATTTACTAGTTTGAATATTGCTTAAATAAACAGACCGATGCCACAAGGTGTTTGATTTTGTTTTGTTTGTTGTGTCTGTTCCTTTCTTTTTGTAGCTGAACAGCAGTGTGAATCTGAAGGGACAACGTCAAATTCAAGGCCAAACTTGTCTCAAGTTAAAAAGTCCTGGGGTTTCAGGCGGACAACCATTGCTAAAAGGGAGTTCATGGAAGAAGTTGGAGATTTAAGTCACAGTCCTCCACTCCTACGACGGACCAAAGGTCGTCGACCCAAAATGGCACAGGATAGACAAGTTTCCCAAGCCACTCAGAGAGGTTCTTGTTCAACTAAGAGTGTCATAGATGACCTAGAGTGGTCTGCTCCATCTTCACCTGCATCAGAGGACAGTAAGCCAGCCTCTGAAGCTTCTGCTGGAGGGAACCTTGACCCCATGTTATGGCAAGATTTTGGTTCTGCCTTCCACACTGCTTTCTCACTACTTGGCGGAAGAGAGGGTTTATCAATGGACATCTCAGACACACTGGCTACCCCTAATATTTTAGAACCCACTGATGTCCTTGATGACCTGTCTTCACATGCTACAGATGAAAACAATGTACCTGATAATTTGGAATCTATCAATGACATGGAAAGTTTACAACCTGACAATACAGAGAAAGGAGAAACTGAAGACGTAGTTTTAATCTCTAGCCAAGAAGAAGACAGTGATGACCTTACTCTGTTAGAAATTAAGCAGCAGCAGTTGTCTAAAGGAAAACAGGGAACTAGAGGGGGAAAAGGTGGAAGAGGGAGAGCCAGAGGGAGGGGAAGAGGTAGAGGAAGAGGGAGAGGCAGAGGCAGAGGAAGGGGTAGAGGTAGAGGCCGAGCTGTGGAACTTGTCTCAATCATTGTAGATGATGAGGACAATGATGATGAGGTAATGTTTGTTGATCCAGGTGGACAGAAGGCACAGGTGTTACAGGAAGAGGAAAAAGACAACAGTCCACAGAGCCCTTGCCCAATAGAGATATCACCTGATTTCGCTGATATTAGTTTGAGCCCTGCACAGCAATTAAGTTCAGACTGTATAATTATAGACACTGATATAGACCAGATTCCCGATGTAATTCCTGGCCAATATGATGATGCACCAGAGGAGGAAGAGGAGAAGAACACAGAAGAGGATTCAAGCATGTCGAAGACAGATGGTTGTGATTCAAATGCTCTGCACTGCATCTGTCGGCAAAAGAGCAATAAAAGGTATTGGCTCATTTCTGGTAGCTTGATCTCTTGTGCTGATCTGCTGTTATAAGAACTTTGCATACACAAACCATCTGTACGTTTCACTGTCTAACCACCATTTGTTTACCGTTTCTAGATTCATGATCTGCTGTGACAGTTGCCGTGAGTGGTTTCATGGTGACTGTGTTGGTATCAGTGAGATAGAAGGCCATAAAATGCAGAAAGAGGGGCAGGAGTATGTCTGCTTCCACTGCACTGCAAAGAAGCAGAGCCAACTAGAGTCTGTGCCTGAAACACAGTCCGAGTCTCAGTTGAACATCCCTCAGTGTCTGACACAAAGTCCCTCTGGTGATAATGGGGAGGGACATGAAGAGGACCAAGTATTTAAGGTTAGAATATTATTTAGATTGTCAGATATTTCTATGTGTTTTCGAGCTCTTAGAGACAACAAAATAAAAATAGCTTTTTGTCACACATTCCCTGAGAAATGATGTTAAGGTTGAAAATCAGTTGCTACTGTGTGACAGGAAATGTGTAATATTGCTGTTCTATGTGGCTATGAAAATCACTCCTCTGTCTTAAATCATTTGCATGATGGACATCTGGTCTTGGTAACTGATGTGAGAATCTGTTTTTAGACCTCTTTGGTAGTGGAGGAGAAAGTGGAGGCCACTTTGATGAAGTCGGAACCTGAATCTGAAGTTGAGATGGACACAGAAAACTCTTTTCCACTGTGCATTGGACATGGATGCAACAAAACTGCCTTACCAGACTCTGTTTACTGTGGGACTGACTGTATTCTTCAGCATGCAGCTTTCGCAATGAAGTCACTTTCTGGCCCAAAGGCGACCAAGTCCAAAGGACGGGGACAGAGAAAACCTGCCACTGTCCAAGTCCCTGCAAAGGTAAGTCAATTAAAATGGACTCTTAAGCCATGACTGAATGAAAAAAAAAACAAAGTAGCACAAAGTCTTTTCTACATCTTGTTTCTGAATTATGTGGAACTCATAGTGTTTATTTTTTTTTTTACAATGTGTGAATATTTGTTTTATAGGGTCAAAGGGCATGTAGGATGTCCAAGAGGTTAGCAGGAAAACCTGAAAAAGAAAGTGAAGAAGAGGAAATGAAGAAAGATGATGGAAGGCAGGAGGAGGCTGAATCTCACTTAGCCTGCGACCCCAGTCTCTCAGATGTTCAGGCCACTTCCATACCACCATCCAAATTATACAAGTGTATGTACCATTCACTACTCATACACACCAGAATCAGAGAAAAATGCCTAATTGAGCATTATAACTTTCCTTTCAATCATCACAAAGCACTACACAATCATATCTGCCTGCACTCCATATACACAGTACATAATATTTGTGGAGTGACTGATTAGTAGCGGGGGTCTGCAGTGGGTAAGTATCTTCAGTTTTATCATTTGTTCCTTGATGCCCTAAATACCATGTGTAATCCACCTACAACCCATTATTTACTAAACCAAGTCCAAATCAAACAAATACACCAAACCGGAAAGTGATTCTTAAGCAGCAAAAAAACACTTTTTTGTGGCGTAGTTCTGGACAGGTAGGGTGTTATACTGGAGTTTTCCATGTTCTAAGCACTGTTATACAGTTCAGTTGGTTTCTTGCAAACCCATTTGTAGTTGGGACACGTGAAGTACTACACACCATGACACTCACTGAAAACCAAACATCAATTTGAAGGAAGAGGTTGACAACAGTTTGTTCAAATATGCATTGCGCTGTGACATAAGTAACCAAACATAGAGATGTGCAGAATGTTCTTGAGTACCTCACTATTATCCAAGGTTTAGGATCTGGTAATAAGTAGATGAAGTCAGAGCTTCTCATAACAGTGCAGTGGTCACTATTTCAACATACAACAGAATACATTCAGCATATAATATCCAACCTTGCTAAATGCGTTTGATAATATAGACCTTGTCTTTCACATTCATTTTAACAAGACATAAAAGATGAACTGCTCTAATCATTTCCTAGATTAACAGATACACTGGAAACCACATATAATGATCATAGTTATGTGTGTATAACTTCTATGCAAACATAATTTGCTTGCAGCCATGAAGTACTTGTTGCTGCATGCAATTTGAAATACTTTTGTCTTTATGGTAAACAGAAAACAAGTCAAAATACAAACCTGCGATTGGAGCCATGTTCATTAGTTGAATCAACAATGTGATACTGTTGTAGTCAAGACCGCACCATCTTAGACAAGACATTTCCGAGACCAGAAGGTTTTGAGACCAAGACGAGACCAAGACTTTTAAGTGTCGAGAACAAGTCAAGACCAAGACTGTACATACAATGAAAAATTATTACAACCATGAACAAAGTAAGACATCTCTATTTTAAGATTGATTTACAGTAACAGTGATGGTGGCAAACAGTCTCTGCATTTTTTTCAAAGCACCACAATGCGGGAAATCTCAATTCTTAGTTTAGTTTTCCGTGTCAAAAATCCAGCATCTACCAACCAAACAGCAGCTGTTTCATTCACAGAAGTACAGCATTAAAATAAAGGTACATACCAAGCCTGAATAAAATGCAATGACAAAACACTCCCAACATCTTTGTCCAAAAGCAGAATCTGCACACTGCTGAGTGTTTTCACTTGCATGTCATTCTACAGGTGTATTCTTTGTGGTTTTAGAAACAAAACTCAAATTTTCAGACATCACTGCTGCAGGACATGTAAACACTGTCTCCAGGTCTTCACTCTCACCGCATGCGTGAGGGAGGGAGATGGGGGTGGGGGGAGTGTTGTCACTTATGTGGTGTGTATATATGCAGCTATTGCTGGGGAACCATAGGAAACAAATCAAGTAACCAATAACTGGTAGCTTTGAAATGGATCCCTTTCCACTATAATCAGAGCAAATAACTTAATAGCATTGATCTTGACCGGTCTCGTCTAAAAATCCAGAGTCCACCCAGTCCGACACTGAGACAAGACCAAGAGCAATCTCAAGTACCATAACACTACAATGTGCGATAAAATGCAATATCACTTAACCACCCAGGTGTGGTTCTAGCAATTGTCCACTTATTGATTTGACCTGGACCGACATGACTATAAGTGGCGTTGACTGCATTTACAGATCCTTTTGTTGTTTGCACTACTTTTATACAATTGTAATGCATTTCGACAAATGGTTTAGGTTCAGAATGAATATAATTGGATTTTTCATTGACTTCCAACTTTAAATTGTTCACTGAGCATCTGAGCACACATTGGAATTAGCCCAAACAACATCAAAATGCGTGTTTATTAAAGTTTTAAGATATTTAGAATGATTTAAAATCTGAATGCCTGGTAAACCATTATTATTGACAGTACATTGTGTGGTCAGACCAGCTTCTGAACCTCATAATAAGCACACTGATTGACACAATGATTACAAATCTTCCCTAAACCTCAAATAACAATTAATACAATGAACAGCTGTAATGAATTGACACATTAACTCCAGATGTTTAATGGGGGGGGGTCATTTGTCCCTCATAATGTCAGGCCTGTTGCAGGACAAATAAACCTGCTACATAAAAGCAGGAAAATATTAGTAGTCATGATGTGTTGATCACAGACATTACACAAAAAGTACCAGTCAAAACACTGGATTTGTAAAGCCTGCCTATTGGCATGTCATAATTGTAATGTAACGTCATAATGCTGGCAAACATCTCACTCAAAGGCCTATGTTTTATTCATGGTTACAGTTGTCTAAAAACACTAAAGGCTCAAAAATAGAGAAGTAGGAAAATCGCACACAAACTCTACCCACAAACAGTTACCAATATTATGCCGTCATTTGGGACAGCATCTTTGGTGGCATTTGCATCAAACAACTTTCCTGTGATGACATGGACAAGTTTTACTTTTCCTTCAACACAATCAAGTTCTGTGACGCTGCAGCTCAGAGTTCACTAATCACATTACAAACACACCAGAAAATGCACAGATTGTCACATGAACATTAGGATGTAAAGGATCCCGATCGGACAGTTGGTGAAGAGGTGGAGGAGTTGGCTTCATGCGCTGCAGAATTGCAAAGACAAGCCAGAGGATCCGTCAGTGCAGGAGTCCACCACATGAATGGGAGAGGTGATACCACAAATGTTTGAGGATGAGCTCTTCATGAAGTGTGGACATCAATGCTTCTGCCCCTGAGAAAACTCCTCAACCTCCTGCACATGAAGAAAGCCAACATGTCCTTGAGTTCACCATACACACATACAAAGAATTTTCAGATACTGATTGAAGGAACTTTGCTCAACATTTGTCCACCACATTAAAAACAATATTCACACATACAACAGCACCAAAGCTCAGCCAGGATTGGTTTTTCCATACATCTTGACAACATTGAAATCACAGCTTGGAAGTAAAAAAAAAGGAAAAAAAAAAAAAAAAAGCAAACAAATGGAACAGGCAACAGTACAATATTCTGTTGGCACACAGATGGTATTAGTCAGCATTTCAATATGATGTAATATGCACATTTCACCAATATTAAAAAGTGTAGGTTAAAATAGAAGACAACATATACACTTGTGCTCATAAGTTTACATACCCTAGTAGAATCTGTGATCCTTTGGCCATTTTTTCAGATAATATGAATGACAATGCAAAAACTTTTCTTTAACTTGTGGCTAGTGGTTGGATGAAGTCATTATCAAACAAATGTGTTTGCTCTTTTTAAATCATACTGACATCAGAAACTATCCAAATAACATTGATCTAAAGTGCACATACTTTTAGTTCTTAATCCTCTGTATTGGTCGCTTTAACATCAATAACAACTTTAAGTTCTTTGTGGTAGTTGTGATGAGGCTCTTTATTTTCTCAGATGCTAAAACTGCCCATTCTTCTTGTTAAAACACTTTCAGTTCCTTTAAGATTTTGGGTTTTCTTGCATGAACTCCATGTTTGAGACCTCCCCAAAATGGCTCAATGATACTGAGGTCAGCAGACTGAGGCGGCCACGTCTTCACCTTCAATTTTTTCTGCTGTAGTCGGTGACAGGTCGACTTGACCTCGTGTTTTGGGTCATTGTCATGTTGGAACATCTAAGATTGTCACATGCACATTTTGTCAGGGTATGTAAACTTATGAGCACAACGGTATGTCTATAATTTAGAAGGTACATAATATATATAATTTTTCAAAATTTTTAGTAATAGTAGTTAAAGCATCATAAAAATTATTTTTAAGAACAAAAAACATGTTCTCATCTGTGCTAAACTAGTTCTACACCAGTTGCTACACACCAGAAAGGTTCTAAAAATAATAAACTCAGCTGTCAGTGGCATCCACTGAAATGACTTTTTACTATAAATAGTGATGATACTTCTACTCATGTTACTATAATGGGGTTGCAGCTCATGTTTCAGGGATGACATCATGAAATTTATTCACAAATGAGTAAATACTTTATGGCTCTCTTGGAGTAAAGCAGTGCAGTGGGTTTCATCGTCAACTCACAGCAACTGTGGCTGTCCTCTGGGTGCTCCATCTTTTCCCCTGGAATTCAGGTTAATGAACAGATTTACTGGTAACTATGTTGCCAGTAGGTGTGAATAGTCTGTGTGTCGGGCCTGCAATGAACTCAGACCATGTACCACAACTCACTCAGTGGATCAGCTCCAGGCCCCTGAAAACATGAGCCGTTCTAGATGGTGGATGATTGGAACATACATCTGTGGTTTAGATGAACTGACCTTATAAATACCAACTGCAAAACGCATTGATTCCCTACATATTCAATGTATGCATGTTGAAGAGGAAAGGGAGTTTTCAGGGTTGATCTTATGAAGGCTGAACTAATAGTCCTGATATTTAAAAAAACAAAAAAAAAAACTAGAGAAGTCATCCAAGTCAAGAACCCTGGTTAAATACCTTTCACTGCTACCTCTGTTAAACTTTTCTGAGGTATGGTCTGGTGAGAGTCAGAATATGCAGTTGTGGAGCACTGACACGTCTCTGGAGAAGGTCCTGATCAAACCGCTGTTTCTTGGCAGACAGAGGCCACATGTCCAGCTGTCACGTCCAACTGTTCTGTTGGTGAATTCAGTAGATGAGAGTGAAACCGCATCAACACACACTAGTAGTCCTCAGGGAAGGTGTGACCACAGCATCTGTGTCTGACATGGTTAACACTAGTTTCACCTCTGATATTAGCTTCTGTGTCATTTACACATCACATGATGCGTGGCCTTTGTCTTGGTGTGAATGAACTTTGATGTAGAGGTTTTGAGCCAGAGTTTTCACTGTTCTTTTTACCGTCGTGGTTTTGGCACCATTCTGGATCAGGTATATGTCTGATCATTATAATGAACAAACGTAAACACCTCAAATAATGTAACATTCACTTTACAAAAAACTATTTTTTTAGCACTACATGAAATGAGCATTGCTGTCACTTATTTTTGATTAAAAAGACCTTTTTGAGTTTCTAACAACACATCTGACATTTAGTCGTAAAACACCAAGAAAACACATTTACAGTTTTGTGGCGACAGAAAGGCTGTTTATACCTGGACCTGTGATGGATAGTCACAGCCTCAAAAAACATTACAAGATGTTTGGGTTGTGTTTTTTTTTTTTTTTTGCTTATACATTCAATAGACCTGTCATTAAAATGGTTTGCATTTCATAATAACGACCCTGTGATGATCAGTGATCATTTTTGTACTCAGCTTTTACCATCGGGGGGGTATAGTAAAGCAGACCTCAGATGAAAACACAAAGCAAAAACCAGCCTCACTCTTTAATGTACATTCTGGATGAACAGGATATTAGTTTTTAGTTCAGGTTGTATTATAGCAATTTCCTGCTGGAAGGATGTAGATGCACATGAGTGTCATCATCTGCCTTGACAGTGTGATCTGTATTACAGAGTCTGACTGCATTTCTTTTGGTATTGTGATATGAAGAAACAAACCAAAAAAAAAAAAAAACTTCATTAGTACATTTATCAGTTAAGTGATACACATGAATAAGTTGGAACAGCAGGTTGCTGCTTTGACAATGTTTTTTGAAGCGGCACAAACCAAATAGCAAGTCATTACTCCAGTACGTTTAACTTTGAAACCACAGGAAATGACCTTGAAGGTTTTGCAAAGGTTTTTAGTAAAACTGAAATTATAGAAAAACTAAAGTTGGCTTGTTTCAGCCTCAGGGGAATCTAATGTGGATGTGTAAAGTGTTGTAGAGATCTTAGTAGGAGGACGAGTGAATGAATGATTTATGTAGCTTTCAAAGGAAACCGTTTGTATTAATGAACATTTACATCTAACTATCAGAGATTGTAAACATTCAGATAATTTCCATCTCAAGTCCCATTGGCAGGTAAAAAAACACAGAATACATAATACCATAACTAAACTGACACAAACAAAAATAAACAGGGTTACCACGGCAGCCACCAAGCAAAAACTCAGTAAGATTTGGACGTGATTATATTATAAATACTACACATATCCCACTATTGATATATGAGTACATTTGTTCATTTATCAAGATAATTAAAACATTTTAATCACAGATAACTTAGTTTATTGTTCAACGTGACAACTAATAGGCATTATAGTGTGGCTTGGATTCTGAAGAATGACTCCTTCCTGATGTAGTTTCTTCATAGTTTATTTGAACCATTATTGATGGGAAAACCACCTAAGAGAAAATACAAATAATACAAATTCCAAAATCCCCTGATAACTCCATTTCCCCCAAAACCAGAGTAACATGTTTACATCCATACTATTAAACTGAACCTTAGGTAACCACTGAATAATTCTAAAAACGTCTTTATTTCTTTCAGTCTGTTGTTTTCAGTTCGTTTGTAGTTTGTGATCACATATAAGTCAACTAGTAAGGTAAAGGCATGGGATTTTTCTTGATTATATTTGGTGAGGACAGAAGTAGAATTGGGCTGCAGATTAGAAAAAGAATATTTCATTTCTATTCACTTGTATTTGTACATTAGGATGAACTGTCTGAAATCAGAAATATGTTTTTCTGAGTAAAACTGGGACTTTTTTTAGTTAGAAATAGGGCTTCAGTTCCAGTTTAATTCTTATATTGTCTACTGCATGTTTATTGTAGTTCCCCTTTAACTCACCTACTCATCATTTCCCCACCACATGCACCCAGAGGGTATTTTTGTCCTGTTTTTCCACTTTGAGTAAAATCAGCACTTCTGTGTCTCAGCGTTTAATTTTAAGACACAAGTGCCCCCTAGTGTCCAAAAGAAAAATGTGCAACTACAGAGAAAACTTTCAGTCAAAGATGGTGCCCTTATCAGTCACTTATACATTCTAAAATGACACCATGAGCTGACCAGACATGACCAGTGAGATCCAACATGAGCATGGACCTATTGAAGAAATATAGTTTAGTTTGAATTTGTAGCGGATTTTCATATATATATCTTTTATTTGCTTCACTTGGTGTCATATGATGAGACATATTTTTCTTCCTTATCCCCCGCCCCAACACACACACACACACAACATTTCTCAGCTGAAAAGAGGAATACACACCCTTAGTATAGTAGGAAACTGTTCTCTAGAGCCTCACAGTTCTGATTACATCCATTTTTGAGTCACATGAGGTTGTTAGTCTGACATTAGAATGTGATACATCCATTTTTGAGTCACATGAGGTTGTTAGTCTGACATTAGAATGTGATCTTTTTTTATTTATTAAATCCTCTGTTGTGGCAAATATTTTATTTAAAATCTTGGATAAACTTGATGGTTCTTACTACAGAGAAACTAATTGTGAACTGATGTTTTTAGATAAATATACCACATAAATTCACTTATAGCTAACGCTCACTGACAAAATGATCCCATTCACTCAAAGAGAATGAACATGAAATTATTAATTAATCATAAAATAATTAATTATCCATGAAGTAATTGATTAGTTGGAGAGTAGTCACTGACATGCGTAAAAACAAAGTCTTTCAGTTGCTCAGTCCAACATTAACTAAGAAATAAATTAATAATAAATAAACTTGTGGTTTGTGTTTGTCGAGATGGAAAAGGTTGTACACTGGAGACACCATTAGACAGACTTTAAAACCATGTATTTGTTCAGGATCTGTAGCAAATTTGTGACAATAATGCCTTTAAGTTCTAATTTAATGAACTGACTCGCTGACCTTCTGAACCAGTGGAAAAACGAGCCCGATTTATGGAGTTTAAACCTCTCATGACCTGTTGATGGAGCTGATGGCTTTCATCCTTGATTTCAGCACTTTCGTTTCACAAAATTAATTTTATTATGCAACATGTTTTGCATGGTTTCCAGTTTCCATGGTTTTCTCTGCCTTAATGAGGCTTACTTGCAGATAGTGGTAGAAAAATCTCCACCAGTTAATTCAATGTCGTGAGCATCAAGATTAACTAAAGGTTTTGATATGAGCTTTTGGGTGGGGTTTAACTAGCTTTTCCAAATTTTTGTGCACAGATATGGAAGTAGTACCAGTCCAAAATGATCTGACATAACAAAAGTTTGGTTTTCTTGTTCAAGGACCCCCCCCAAAATTTCCTGACTAGATAACCCCCAGACCCCTAACGCCTAAGTGACCATTGGAAAACCCTGTTTTGTTTTGTTTTTTTTTTGTTAAATAAAAAGCTGTTCAGTTGCCTGAAGCACAACAGTTGTTCAGCAAGATTTTTCAAGTTGAACATGAGTGTGTGGGTGGGGAGGGAAAGTGCACTCATTCTTTTATTTATCTTTGTTAAGCAATAAAGTCAACATTTGCTTTTTTTTCTATTTTTTTTTTTTTTTTTTGGTAGTCTGGGTATTTTAATGAACTAAAGCATAATTTTAGTATTTGTTAAAACATGTAGCTAAATGGTGATTAACCCATAAAGACCCAGTGTGACGGGACAGTTCCCAAATGTACCAAATATTTAACCTTCTTTAAATGATTTATCCCCATTTATTATAACATTATCTTCTATATTTTCTGTTTCTTCAGTGAAAATCAGATCGTTTCCTACATTTAATTTACTAATGTAGATGTTCATAAAAGCTCAGAGTAGTTACAGAATATTGTTTTAAAAATAGCAAAACTGAAGAAAAATTGACTTTTTTTTTTTTTTTTAGCAAAATCTATCATTAACTTAACATAAACCAAGTGTCTCCATCCACTGTCACTGATAAAACTCCATGGATTTTACTGGTGAATCGATGTTGTAGAAGATGACTTAGTTTCCATGGTAACTACAGAGCCTCTGAAAGTCCAAATGGGTCATATCTGATGACCATGAAAAGATGATAAACTGCATTTTGCACCAGTTATTCACATGGATTGATAGAATTAGTGGATTAACAGTTATTAAAGAGTTTAGATGAATTAAGTGGTTTAGGTAAATGGTGGATGCTTGGGTTAAGATATATTCTGTTGAGTTACTTGCATGGTCTTTAACAACGTCAGACATAACAGAGAGTTTGTCGCGTCTTCCTCAGTGAATGACTAACCTTTAGCAATCATGAAAAAAACTCCTTAAAGGGGTTTTATTAAATGCTTTGCTTTTGCTTTGTGTTTGCTACAGATCGCTCCGTTGCTTTATTTCTTTTTTGTTTTTTTGTAATTATCTTTTTTTTTCAGGCAGCCTTATCTTAGCAGCATTTTACATCATGTATGTATATATAAAGAAAAACAAACAACAAAAAAACATACTTGTACAGGGGAGCAATGATAATATATCAGCAAATAGTCAGTCACTTAAAATAGAGTTAATGAGAAATAAGTATATTTTCCCTTTCATTCTTTCCTTCCAGAAACCCTTTCCCCCTGTGTAAGATTAACATGGAACATTTAAAGTATGTAGCATGAACCAATGGTTTACACAGGTCTGTATTTACGTTACTATTATCAAGTAAAATCAGCTCTTAATAGTGTTACAAATTCAACCCAGTTTTGTCTGATAGAGAAGGTCAACTTCTCCATCCTATAGACGTCACCTATAACCTCTTTCCAGTCCTCCATTTTTGGTCCATCTTTTTTTTTAGCCACTTTATAGTGCTTTTTTTTTTTTTTTTACCTGCTACGACAGTATTCTGAATAAATGTTTACCCCGTTGATTTGTTATCCCATGATTCTCTTTTATATGGGATCAAAGGTGCAGAATTAATAGTAAAAAATGTTGCCAGTCCATTAAGGATACAACACTACCACTAGTCAAATGAGAAAATAAGTTAGAACACAGTATGGAAAGTGCAAATTTAAAAAGAATTCAGTGATATTAAAATATAATGGCCAGTCATTGTAAACAGGATAAAGAATTCTATTTCATTTTTTTGTCCAATTATCTTTTTTTCATTTGTAAAAAAAAAATACATTCTTTCTTGAAACGCAACACGTACCATTTTTTTCATCTTTCATCATTATCACATTTTGTTGCAAAGTGCGCTACACATTCCCTTCGGGGACAAGTGAGAGTCCATAAAGACAGGGCGGTCCAGCACCTCCACTCTCTTCTACTTGAAGGCAGCTTTTGTTGCTTTAAAATGTCACTGTACTTTTCAGCTTTAATGGTGCATCACAGAGGTGTCGATGACCTTTACCGAGGACACTGACCATGGTTTCTGCCCTTGTTTGTCACACACGGTGTCCGCGGGGTTTTAAAAAGTATAAAAAAGTGATAAATCAAAAGCGCAAAATTTAATGCCCTTAAAAGGTGATAAATTCGGTTAAAAAGGTTTTAATTTTTTTAAATAGGTATTAATTTTTCTTTATGGCAATGAGTGGTTTCATTTTGATGAAATAGGCTAAATAAAATAAATAAATCCTATCTTGCTTGCGCCGCTACTTAAAAAACGAATGTGTGATATGAACTTGATATTGACGTTATATCAATGCATTGTATTCATTGGTCGATAGAATCTGAAATCGTCGATACAGTAACTGTAACTAATGCCCTGTTTTGCGAAATATGCAACAGAGTCTGGTAATGTAAGTAAGTGTTGGATGATAAAATGTACGTGCATGTCACAAAATCTTTTATTATTTAATTTGTATTAAATGGTAGTAAATTTGACTCAAACATTGCTGTATATACCCTGTCACACTCTGGATGGTCTTTGTTGTCTTTGGTCTGGAGCCCATGACATATTTATTTTCCCATTTTTTTCCTCAAAATGATCCGGAGTAGTGATTAGTCCGAACACAGTCCATGTCTCCACTGAGTGACGGTCCATCCCAGATGTCTACAGAAGTTGACCAAGCTTCTGGACTCTGTTAACAAACTAAACAAATCCAAGTAACTACTTAAGCGTCTTTGTGTAAGTGATGAATTGCGTAAACCTGCAGGGGCTAAAATACACACCTTCCCTCTGCAGCTCTTGATCCACATCAAAAGTCTAAATATAAAGATAGATGACCTGAACGCAACTACCATACTTTCCCAAGATCCCACGTGGAATCATGTACGACTAAGTTATATTTATATAAGGGTCCGCTCAAGTGAAAGTGAACATCAACATGGAAAAAGTAAATCCGCACACATCATTTATCAAGTGGATTCATTTTTTTTAGCTAAAGATCTGTATTTTATGGAACTGTTGTCCTGTAAAATACTACAAAAGTTACAACTGAGTTTATCAATTGTACTTTTTACACTATAACCAGGCCTTAGACATAAAAATATAGCTCGAATTTGACGCTAAACATCAGATCTAAAAAAAAAAAAAATCTAACATTTATTCAATCAGTCAAATTTAAAAAGACTTTGAACTGTTACAGAGAAATGACTCTTTATTTGTAATTTACCTACATCAGTATGGACCAGAACAAGCTATAAATAACACTGTTAGTATTAAATACATTAAATAAAGCATTGCGAATATATCTGTTTTTTTGTTTTAACAAATACGTAAATATTTTGGGTGGTGTATACAATGGTAGAACAGAGAGTCGTCCGCATGTTACTATGGCAACCTGTCCATGTGTTACTACGTTCTCATGTCAATAAAACAGAGACTTTTCAATATTTTACTCCCAAATGCATTTTCAGAGTTGAACATAATATCTAAATGGCTTTGTCCTACTTTATATCGTTTTCTGTCAAGAACCGTATGTTGTCAATGTTTGCGTAAAGCTTAAAAATAAATGTATGTCTGTTTCAAATGCACATATTACCGAGCAGGAATTTGACATTTTTCACCTAAAAAAAAATGTATCTCCCCAAATGTTGTTATACATAATGTTAAAGTGCTTAGAAATACCTACTCTTCTTCTTCTCCTTTGGTCTTTTCCCTTCAGGGGTCTCCACAGCGAATCAGTCACCTCCATCTAACCCTGTCTTCTACATCCTCTTCTCTCACACCGACTACCTTCATGTCCTCTTTTACACCATCCATAAACCTCCTCTTTGGTCTTCTAGACCTCCTACCTGTCAGTTTCACACTCAGCATCCTTCTACCAATCTCTTCCCTCTCTCTCCTCTGGACATGTCTGAACCATCTCAGCCTGGCCTCTCTGACTTTATCCTCAAACCTCTAACATGTGCTGTCCCTCTGATCTACTCATTCCTGATCCGATCCATCCTGCTCACTCCCACAGAGAACCTCCTCATCTTCATCTGTGCTCCCTCCGGCTCTGGTCTGTGGCTGCTCTCACCACACTTTTGTAAACCTTTCATTTTAGCCGGAACGCTTCTATCACACATATTGTACTAGACCAGTATTACAAATCTGACCTCATGATGTAACGTCAGAAGCTTATACCCTGTGGGAAATTAAAAAAAAAATAGAAGTCAGAACGGTCTGATCTGTACTGGACTGGTAGGTGTTTGTATTTGTCACCTGAAGAAGGTTGTAAAGGAAACCATGAGGGATTAAAAATGGACATGGTTCACTCCCAAAAGGTATAAATGTCATTGCACCTTTTGATTGTGACATTTCTTAATTGTGGAAAAGTGGGAATCTTAAGGTCATTCTGTCACCTAATGAGAATATTTTTCTTTTGCAGTGTCACCTGCAGCTGAACGGTTGCGCCACATACTGGGAGAAGATGACAGCACCCCGACACCCACAATATTCACCGAGATGGACACGCTTCAGCATGAGGGGGGTGAATTAGAGTGGAAAGAGTCTGCGAGGTACACACAAAAGCACATGAGCTGATGTCAGAGCCTTCATTAGTTTAGATTTTAACCCATAAAGACCCAAACAAGCGTATAATAGTTTTGGATTTTATTATTATAATTTACTTTTAATTATTTTTTTTTTTTTTCCCCCTTTAATTGGGTTAGTTTTAATTAATTTTTAGAGCATGTTTGCTAGATTTTTTTTCCCCTAAATGCTTAGTTTCAGTATTAGTTTTATTTTTTCATTTCTTTCACCTTCCTCGCTGTCGTATTCAAATAAATCCCATACACGACTCTGTTGCTTTCTCCCAACTTTAGTTTCCATGTTGGAGATAGAGTGCCCTATGGTGTCACCAATAAAAATTTCTTGAGTTAAATAAATCAATTTCACATCAAACCAACATCGACAAAGACGAATACGAAGGGAATTTTTTATCAATTGTTGTTATACGTTTTAGTTTGTTTTATAAGCACACAATTCAGTTTAAGTAAGTTGTAACTTTATCTGTGAATTATAGTTTTTATTTATTTCAGTTAGCAAAAATGTTTCTTCTATTCTCATTTTTTGGAATTTTGTTAGTTTTTGTTAACGATAATAACCTTGGACCCAAACATCCACTGATGAAAATTGTTAAACACCTCTTGATCCATTAATCCTATTAATTTATGTAAATAATTGGTGTAAAATACAGTTTGTCATCTTTTCATGGTCATCAGATATGATGCATTTGGACGTTCAAAGGCTCTGTAGTTACCATGGAAACACAGTCATCTTCTACAACATCAATTCACCAGTAAAACACATGGAGTTGGATCAATGACAGTGGATGGACACTTATTTTTATGTTCAGTTATTGATATCTTTGCTTGAAAAGTCATATTTTCTTCAGTTTTCTCTGGTTCTGACATAATAACCTTCCACTTTAATCTGAGCTTTTCATGAAAATCTATACGATCATTAAACTCAATATGTGAAAATACCTGATTTTTCACTGAAAAATCGCAAAATACAGATGATAATAATATAATAAATGGTGATAAATCACTTGAGAAAGGATAAATAAAGAGAAAAATGTATTTGGGAACTACCATAAAAGTAGTGGGGGGTCTTTATGAGTTAAGACTGACACATCATCAAACTCAATATGTGAAAATATCAGATTTTTCACTGAAAAATCGCAAAATACAGATGATAATAATATAATAAATGGTAAAAATCACTTGAGAAAGGATAAAAAAAAAGAGAAAAATTTATTTGGGAACTACCATAAAAGTAGTGGGGGGTCTTTATGAGTTAAGACTGACACATGCTGTAGACATCATAGGAGGTGCGTGACAGGACTTCACCACAGATGTGTTCTCAGCAGACGTCGTTACATAACAGCATGAGAGCTAGTGCTTGTAGAGCCAGAATAATCAATCACCCTGTCTCTGTTTCGACAGTCAAATAAAGCATGTCAATAACCAAATTCCTCTCTGTAGGTGGGTGAAGTTTGAAGAGAAAGTAGAGGAGGGAGGAGAGAGGTGGAGCAAGCCCCATGTGTCCACGCTGACCCTCCACAGCCTGTTTGAGCTCAGGACGTGTCTGCAGACAGGAAGCATCCTCCTGGATGTGGAGGGCTACTCGCTGCCACAGATCGTGGGTCAGTCCAACACCAACAATTTCACACAGTATTACATTTACTCTAGGACACTTTAAAATCTTTTAACAGTGTGAGGGGTTTCTTGACAGTGGAGGTAGCAAAACATCATACATTCTATCAAGTTTAAGTGGAGATGCATGTGAAAAAACAAACAAAAACTAAGCAGTAAAGTTAGATGTTATGATTCAACTCCTTCAACTTAGGGGGAAAAAAGCAGTTCTTGAGGCTTAACGTCTTTACTTCAAAACATTACTGACATATTTTCACAAAAAATCAAAAACAGGAACTTTATACAGTATTATGTACATTACCAAAAGTATACAGACGTGTCATATATATCAGGATATCTGCAGGTTTGACCTGTTTTAAGACCTTATATTCACAAACAGAACAGTTCAACAAGCCTCAGTTATTCCTTTAATCTCCATTATTAATGTTTCTGCTACTGGCATTAAAGACATTAAAGCTCATACCTGAACCCTCAACCATGAATCACTGTTGGTTAGTTTAAAGTTGAACTTATGGTTGATAATCTATATAAAACAACTAGTGCTCAAATGAAAATTAAGTCAAATTTGATGGTAACCTCCTGTTTATGTATAAACCT
>JAPSES010000236.1:2009578-2023619 GCA_029822895.1 Maxillicosta whitleyi
ATATGTATAAACCTCCTGTTTATGTATAAACCTCCTGTTTATGTATAAACCTCCTGTATGTGTATAAACCCCTTGTTTAAATATAAACCCCCTGTATATGTATAAATCTCCTGTATATGTATAAACCCCCTGATTATATATAAACCTCCTGTATGTGTATAAACCTTCTGTTTATATATAAACCTCCTGTATGTGTATAAATCTCCTGTATATGTATAAACCCCCTGATTATATATAAACCTCCTGTGTGTGTATAAACCTCCTGTTTATATATAAACCTCCTGTATGTGTATAAACCTCCTGTATATATATAAACCTCCTGTATGTGTATAAACCTCCTGTATATATATAAACCTCCTGTATATATAAAAACCTCCTGTATGTGTATAAACCTCCTGTATGTGTATAATCTCTGTCTGTAGATGAGATCGTGGATCGGCACATTGCTGACGGGCTCCTCGCTCCAGACCTGAAGGAAAAGATCAGCTATGTGTTGCTCAGAAAACATCGTCACCAAACTAAGAAGCCAATCCACCGCTCGCTGGCAGACATAGGAAAGTCCTCCAATGCTGCTTCCAGTAAGTGTGTGCTGTGCATTTCCAACTAACACCTATAAATGGAACATTCTGTCAGTCAACTCTTCTTTGAAGTAATCTAACATCTAACTACATCCTGTTGCTTCCTCTGTTCTCTGCTGTGATCACCACCTGTTTTACCTTTCCTTGTAAAATCACACTTTGACATCTGCTGCTGCTGCTTCTGCTGTCCTCCTGCTGCTCTGTCAGGCCGTAGTCCTCAGGTTAATCTGAGTCGTAGTACTAGTTCAGCTTCTGGGATCCACCGCTCCACAGAAGACCTACGCTCTCGGCAGTCAAGCAGCCTTGGCCGCCTGCGTGAGTCTAAACACAGCACTAACACACACATTCATGCACAGTACAGTCTTATAATTAGTACACATGTACAAACTCGCAGATTACTACTACTACTCGATGTTTGCCAACCTTTTTTCACTTTTCATATTAATTCTGTGTCTTTAATCTACACTGATCCCAACTAACCCTGCAGCTACTGCATGACTTTAACACTTGAATCAGCTTCGTCTGTGTAGCTATATGTGATGTCTCCAGCCACACTGGGATAGTTTGACCACACATCCACCTCATTAGTTTATCATTTACACACCATATTCTCATTTTCAGTTGCTTGGTGTAATCATCACCATCTAGTCAAACACATTTCTAATCATTTCACATACAGTTTGCTTAATTTTGTGTTTTAATTAGTGCTGTCAAAATATCGCATTATTATCGCGTTAACGCAAGCTCATTTTTAATGGCGAGAATTTTTTTAACGCGAGATTAATGCTGTGACCATAGTTTTTCATAAGCACGGTGTACTGGCTGTAATACCACGCCCGTACATATGGTGGCAGAATGAAGGATACGATTTCAAATATCAAACAAAGAAGAACCAAACCAGAGACCTGCACAGGTTCTGGTCCGCTGGTGATTATGATTATGAAACGGGTGAAAAATTTTAAGCTGTTTCTTATGTCGGCTTGGAAGAACCAGAGCGCGGTTCTATTCCACATGGACGCTTCCCATTTAGAGCCTGTATGTGTGTTTGCGTCCGTATGTGTGTGTGTATTCGTTGGGTCCCACAAAAAGCGTCTAAATGGGAAGCGTCCATGTGGAATGACACCCAGAGCGTGGGTCTAATCTGCGGTTTACAAAATAAATATTGTACTACTATAAAAGTCTATGTTATAGTGAAATGTAAACACCGTTTTCTAAGATAAAACGTAAAGTCGTTAAGTTAAATATTTTAATCGCTTGACAGCACTAGTTTTAATCGTACACTGTTATGGGTGTTTGATGGAAGTTACCATAAGGTGGAGTCCTTCCTCATGGGGAAAAAGGCGTGGCCAAGGGTGTGGCAGTCTTTAATAATTGTGCCCTCTCATTAGGACTCTTCCATGGACAAGGACATCATGGGGGGGGTTTGGGTTTAGTTTAGATGTCTTTGTATTCAGTTGAATTAGAGTCTCCATTGTGTTTCCCCTTTTGTGTTCTATGGTTTGGCCAAGCCAGTATATATGTTCATCCTGTGTCTCGTTATGGGGCTGAGTTTTGTTCTGTTCTTGTACCAGTTATGTGTCATTTGTAAGACTTTTTGGACTTTTGTTGGGTAAATAAAACCCATTTGGAAATCTTTAATTCAGTCTCCTTGCTGATTTACTGTTGGATCCATAACACTATACTCACAATGACTCTAATGTGTGGGACGCACAATGTGTGTTTACTTTAGAGATTTTAAACCTATTGTTGTGTACCTTTGCTGAATTCTCTTATGAATTTGTGTGAGGGAAAGGGATTATGGGAGGCTTTTTGGGCTCTGGTTGGTATGTGATTCTTTTCTGTCTTTGTTTGATTATATTTGTTCCTAAATCCACTTTGAGGACAAAAAGGAAATGCGTCATTTAAACATAATTCTCCACAGGAGCAACTGGTGATGTTCTGCAAACACAATTCAATCTTTTATGTCATTTTGCTGGACCAGTGTTTCCATCAGTTGAAATGAATATCCTTTCTCTGAGACACGTATCGGTGTTTTTATTACAGAGCGACTGATGTGTGGTTTGTTTACAGATCAAGCCCAGAGCCGAAGCATGAATGATATTTCAGATACACCAAGCACCGACCAGGTAACTGTGTGGTTTATTGCATTTGTCTTTAAGTGTCTGTGCATGTGCATCAGTGTTTGGTGTTTATCCTGCACATTATTGTGAACATAATGAAGGTCTCAAAAGGTCCACTATAAACGCTGCACATCCTTGTAAATCTGAGTCTGTCGTGTCCTGCAAAGAAGTTGATCCATCACCCAAGTACTGCTTCAGTTTTGCACACGATTAAAAGTGTCATAAAATAACCCCAAATTACTATTCTGTCTACACTTGGTGTGTTTTGCATGTTGTCGCCTTTGTATTCAGTAAAAAGTTTAGCTTTGTTTTATGAGAAGTAGATTTGTCAGAACTATTTAATCCTTCTAATCCACAGCCTGGAAGCTAAGATGGGAATTTACTTAACAGTGTGTGTGAGTGCTTGTGTGTTTATGTGCAAGTGTGTGTGTGTCCATGTATCTGTATGCACAGACCTGCTTGCATGTCTGTGCCTGTACTTAGGGCTCTGTTGTTTTGAAGTCCAGAAAACAGCTACAAAATCTATTACAGTTCCAGTGATTTTTATTTCTTTCTAAATGTGCAAACCTAATTCTGTGGAATTAGACAGTGAATTCATATTGTAAACAGTACAGTGTCTAAATCTCTAACTATAAATAAAGCGATCTATGAGTGTGACTATTTGGGTTTTCACAAGTCCTGTAAACAGAGAATAAACACAGATACATGTGCAGTGCAGACAGTCTTATCTGTGTGGCTGATGTGGGTTAGCTGTTATCACTGTTAGCTCTCCCCACCTGTGTCAATGCAGCTTTATAAGAAGATACATCTGTTGTTCTATTACTTCAAAATCAGGTTTTGTTCATTTCCGGTCAGATTGATGTGAAACTTGATAAGTACTTTTGATGCTAATGCAGCTATAAAATAAGTGAGATCATGTAAGTAATATATGGAATTTTTTTTGATTATTCAGTTTTAAAGTGCTTTATAAATAAAGTTGAATTGGATTGGATTTACAATAAGTACACTGCAGCATGATCTCAACATTATATACTGGCCATTGGCTGCCTTGCTTGTAAGTTTATCAGCAACAGCCTTTGAAAACCCCTTATCTGTAACCTAATTTAGTTCATTAGTCTCAGCCATATGATGTTACATTTTAGGGTTAGTCATTGGATTTGTAGTCAATATTAAAGGTATAGGAGGTAAATCACCAAACTCACCCTGTAACCAACAGTAATTTTATGTCTTTTGGTCCTTTTTGACTTAAATCAGAGCTGAACCAGCGCAAAAAGAAATAATTAGGTTATAGAGGGAAGAGAAATAACATGACGACTGGTATTCAAACAGGGGGAAAGTGCTGTTCTTGGTCCATTTAACTGCTCTATCACCAGGCCACTGCACCCAGTAATTATATGTGCGGGTGTGCACACAATTACTGGTCACTTTTGCAAGAGTTCGGGTATAAATAACTTGACAAAAACTTCAAAGAAAGCGAGGAATGAACACACACGTGACCCAGAGTCTGGTTTAATTAGCTGCTCACAGGGCCCGGCATGGCACCTCATGCCTTCTCTGATCTGGTGTGTTCACTGACAGTGTAACACACACTGCCTGCTGAAAAGAAATATATCATCGCACCATAGAACAGGAGCGTAATTGAACTGCATAGGCTGTGCACTGTGGATGTATTTCCAAATCAGTATAGTGAAACTGAAAAGTCTTGTTTATGGTCAAACCAGTTGGTGAATTGACTCTGAAAGCAGCATTAACAGATTATGAAGAGATTTTAATCTAAGTATCCACCACTCCACTGCCACGTGCTTTGTTGGTTAAAGGGAGGAGAGGTTCACCAGAACACTGCACAATGTGATGGCGTGTTTAATTTGTAATTTTTTTTTTTTTTTTATTAAATTCAGCAAATTTGTATCCATGCTCTTGTAATAGTATAGTATAGTATAGTATAGTATAGTATAGTATAGTACAGTACAGTGAATTATAGTATAGTATAGTATAGTACAGTGAATTATAGTATAGTATAGTATAGTACAGTACAGTACAGTGAATTATAGTACAGTATAGTATAGTACAGTATAGTACAGTGAATTATAGTATAGTACAGTATAGTACAGTACAGTGAATTATAGTATAGTATAGTATTGTATAATATAGTATAGTACAGTAGAGTGTTAGTAAAAATAATAGTAATGGTAATGGTAATAGTAGAGTAGAGTACAGTATAGTATAATATAGTAGTGTTAGTATTAATATTATTAATAGTATAGTATCGTACAGTACAGTAGAATACAGTGTTAGTATTAATAGTAATAGTAATAGTATAGTATAGTATAGTATAGTATAGTGTTAGTATTTATAATAATAATGGTAATAGTATAGTATAGTATAGTATAGTGTTAGTATTTATAATAGTAATTGTAACAGTATAGTATAGTATAGTATAGTGTTAGCATTTATAATAGTAATTGTAACAGTATAGTATAGTATAGTGTTAGTACTTGTAATAGTAATGGTAATAGTACAGTACAGTATAGTATTGTATAGTATAGTATAGTATAGTGTTAGTATTTATAATAGTAATGTTAATAGTACAGTACAGTACAGTATAGTATACTATAGTATAGTATAGTGTTAGTACTTATAATAGTAATGGTAATAGTACAGTATAGTATTGTATAGTATAGTACAGTGAAGTATAGTATAGTATAGTATAGTATAGTACAGTACAGTGAATTATAGTATAGTATAGGACAGTACAGTACAGTGAATTATAGTACAGTATAGTATAGTACAGTATAGTACAGTGAATTATAGTATAGTATAGTACAGTATAGTACAGTACAGTGAATTATAGTATAGTATAGTATTGTATAATATAGTATAGTACAGTAGAGTGTTAGTAAAAATAATAGTAATGGTAATGGTACTAGTATAGTAGAGTAGAGTACAGTATAGTATAATATAGTACAGTGTTAGTATTAATATTATTAATAGTATAGTATCATACAGTACAGTAGAATACAGTGTTAGTATTAATAGTAATAGTAATAGTATAGTATAGTGTTAGTATTTATAATAATAATGGTAATAGTATAGTATAGTATAGTATAGTATAGTGTGAGCATTTATAATAGTAATTGTAACAGTATAGTATAGTTTAGTATAGTATAGTATAGTATAGTATAGTATAGTGTTAGTACTTATAATAGTAATGGTAATAGTACAGTACAGTATAGTATAGTATAGTATAGTGTTAGTATTAATAATAGTAATGGTAACAACAGTATAGTATAGTATAGTATAGTATAGTATAGTATAGTATAGTATAGTATAGTATAGTGTTAGTATTTATAATAGTAATGGTAATAGTACAGTACAGTATAGTATAGTATAGTATAGTGTTAGTATTTATAATAGTAATGGTAATAGTACAGTACAGTACAGTATAGTATACTATAGTATAGTATAGTGTTAGTACTTATAATAGTAATGGTAATAGTACAGTACAGTATAGTATAGTATTGTATAGTATAGTATAGTGTTAGTATTAATAATAGTAATGGTAACAACAGTATAGTATAGTATAGTATAGTGTTAGTATTTATAATAGTAATGGTAATAGTACAGAACAGTATAGTATTGTATAGTATAGTATAGTGTTAGTATTAATAATAGTAATGGTAACAGTATAGTATAGTATAGTGTTAGTATTAATAATAGTAACGGTAATAGTACAGTACAGTATAGTATGGTTTGGTGTAATATGATATTTCTTCACAGGATTTTGTAAAAACATGACTTCTTCTGCTCTCATTTCTGCTGCTCCTTCTTGTTCCAGCTGAAGAATAAATTCATGAAGAAGATTCCTCGAGACGCTGAGGCTTCCAACGTCTTAATTGGTGAGGTGGACTTTCTGGAGAAACCCTTTGTTTCCTTTGTCCGTTTGTCTCAGGCCACAACTCTGGGAGGCCTCACTGAGGTCCCAGTGCCGACCAGGTGGGTGTCTGTTCTCTGCTCAGATTCCGTCCTCAGAGTCCGTCAGCTCAGTACCCTGTTCTTCCATTAGGTTCCTCTTCATCCTGCTGGGTCCTCCTGGAAAAACCAAGTCCTACAATGAGATTGGCAGAGCTATTGCTACACTTATGGTGGATGATGTAAGTGACAGACGTTTCCATCATGAACTTGATTTGAATGTGAAGTTCTTTCTTCTAGTTGAACGAATAAGTCCTTCCAAGAGTCGAGGGAGTCCGTACAATTTGTTGTAGCACTAGTTGATTTTATTCCTCCATTCCCTGCAGCTGTTCAGTGATGTTGCGTATAAAGCAAGAGACCGTGATGACCTGATAGCAGGTGTTGATGAGTTTTTGGATGAGGTGATCGTCCTTCCTCCGGGGGAATGGGATCCTAAAATCCGTATTGAACCGCCGAAGAAAGTTCCATCTGCAGAAATGAGGTGAGTTCCTCAAACCAAGGTCACCCTTAATTAAAGACCTACGGCTATTTTTGTGTCAACCTTTCCTCTACATCTAACCTTTCTTCAGTGATGTTTCACAACTTGTTATAATATTATCCTCTAAATATTCCATTTTTCAGTGAAAATCTTGTACTTTTGTTAATTTAATTTACTGATCAGGTAGATGTTCATGAGTTAATTCAAAGGTTATTATATCAAAACACTTTTTTTTGGCAAAAATATTTTATTAACTGAACATGATAACATGTATTTGGGTACTACATGGGTTTTTACTGAAGATAACTGTGTTTTCACATTCACTACTGAACCTCTGAACTTCCCAGTGGGTTATATTTGATACAAGGGCAAAGCTCAGAAACTATATTTTTACATGTATTGATCGGATCAGTGGATCAAAAGATATGAATCATTTTAGATCCTTATATGTTTTTGGTTTGGTTAAGTGAGTATTTTTCATTTTTAATTTCAATACTGTGGAAATTGGATAAATAGGGAGACAATTTCATATGTTGACAATGCAATGGCCTGTCATTTATTTAGCCACCTCTGTAACACTGGCTAAGAACCAAAAAACATGGTGCAGTTCATCATAAAGAACAAATACAGTAACAACTCTTAAAGGGACGGCGTCCTTCCTTTATAGGGTGAAATCACCCAGAATGCTCCAACTCAGGATGACACTATAACACACATTTCTTTAAGATAACACTGTATGGTTATTATATCAATATTATTATATCAGTTAATTATATCAATAGAGTCCACTACAATACTTAATACATCATATATTACACAATATTTCTGTGCAGGAAGTCAGTGTTGAACCTGAATGAGCTGGGTCAGATGAACGGCTCAGCTGGTGGGGCAGCAGGAGGAGAAGATGAGGACCTTCCAGCTCAACATGAACTGGGAGAGGAGCTGAAATTCACTGGGAGGTATGGGACGACTGGGGAGAATATAGCATATATAGGCCCAATTATTGCCAGTGGTATCAGTCTGACAATATGTTTGACACTTTTTAACAGATTTTGTGGCGGATTATGGCTGGACATCAAAAGGAAGATCCCTTGGTATTGTAGCGATATCTACGATGGCTTCCATATCCAGTCCGTCTCTGCTGTGCTGTTCATTTACCTGGGTTGTATTACCAATGCCATCACCTTCGGAGGACTACTAGGGGATGCAACTGATAACTACCAGGTAACAGAAAAATACAGCTAACTATGGAAAATCTGCCTTTTAACCCATAAAGACCCAATGTTGCTTTTGTGGTACTTTCCAAATAATTTTTTCTCTACTTCTTTTTTTAGACACTAATTTTATTAATCATCAAGATCAAACATTGATCACATACAATCAAACATTCCTTGACAAAAGCAAACTCATTTAACAATGTTAGCCACTATACCAATTGATTTCCATGTAGAAAAGGAAAAAAAGAAGATTAATTGCACAAGTCAAAGTTAAAGAGGGGAGGAAAAAACACAAAACTAAACAGAAAAAAACTGCTGTTTCAACAGATATTGCACTACAAAAGTCCACTTACGCATTAAAATATCATTTTTAATTGCAATTGTGCTGTCATTTCTTCCATTATGTACATTTGTCTCAGTCTTGCAGTCCATTATTGGACTGAGCAGAGTTGAGTCTTCTTCCAGGAAACAGTTACCATTTTCTTTGCAATAAACAATAAAACTCTTAAAATATACAGATCATCCCCAAACTTCATGTTATTCTTAAGCTTCCTGAAGTGATTTATCACCATTCACTCTAATGTTATACTCTGTATTTTGTAAGAAATCAGGTATTTTCTTATATTTAGTGTACTGACTGTGTAGATGTTCATTAAAAACTCTGATTAAAGTTGAGGATTACATTCAAAACAGAGAACCCTGAAGAAAAAGATTATCTTTCCTGCAGAATATTTTTTTAACTGAACATAAAATAGGCTAAGTGTCTCCAACCACTATCAATTATCAAACTCCACTGGTTTTACTGTTGAATCAATGTTGTAGAAGATGTAGAACGTCCAAATGGGTCATATCTGATGAACATGAAAAGATGGTGAACTGTATTTTACACTAATTACTTACACGTGTTGACAGAATTAGTGGATCAATATTAATCATTTTTTATAAGTGAATAATTTTGGTTGCTGGTGGATGTTTGGGTCTTTATGGGTTAATATATCAAACCTGTTGAGAAACGCTCCAGTAATAGTAAAAATGTGTTTGTCTTGTCCTGTCAGGGTGTGATGGAGAGTTTCCTGGGCACTGCTCTGGCAGGGACGGTGTTTTGTTTATTTGGTGGACAGCCTCTCATCATCCTCAGTTCTACCGGACCCATTCTCATCTTCGAAAAACTGCTTTATGAATTTAGCAAGTATGATGCACACACCTGCACGTAGCATCACTATCAGAACTGTTTTACGAGCGGCAGCTACAAGAATAATGAAGCATATGATGTAGAATTTAATGATATTTTGGCAAGAGGTGTTAAAGCAGAGATTTCTCTTTTGAAGAACAAGTCTTTTATTTTCACAACTTATAGTTACACCAGGAAATGATCTACCTGAACTGAATACATAACATTCAACTTGAACCGTGAGTCATGATCGTTCATGCCGATCTGACTCACGGTTCCACTCAACTTCACATGAAAATGTTATAATTAACAAAAAGGCAATAAAATAAAACAAGGAATAACACATTAACATCAACAACACAACCCACTTGAACAATACAACCCAAAACAACCCCAAACAATCCCCAACAACCCCCACACACAGGAGTCAGTGTGCCCCGCTGCACACTGCCACTCCCCCTTAAAGTCACAGCGACCCTGGGTCGCTACAATATGTTTATGAATAATAAGAAAATTGATGAAAATAAGCCAAAGAGCAGCAAGGACAGTAAGAAAAAATAGCTGTGTGCTTTATTGATAATAGTTCAGTATTATTGTAATCTGTGTTTTAAGAAATTGAACGTTATATTTGGATGCTTCTATGAAACTGGGTTCATTTAGGCTTTTTTTTAGACCCAATTATAGGATGTATCCAATGATGACCTCAAATAAATGCAAAAAATACATACTCTTGCTCGGAGCCATCGCAAAATTAATGAATTTTTAATTAAATATTGGGGCCAAAAATAGAACCAAAACTGGGATGTGAAAAGCTACTTAGGTGTCAGAGCATTAGATCTGAACAACATGGCTCAAAATGGTTTTATATACCTCTATAAATAAAGATTCTTTGTTAAATTTGACGATCCCAGTGTTTTTTCTGATCCAGACATGCAGGTTTTTCATTAATTGACAGTCTCGTTCCAGGTTTTGTATGTAACCCATTGTGTCCACTTGCATTTCATGCAGAACCTGCCCAGTTAAGCACATAAATTGTGAATGATTTTGCAACAGTGGTCTTTTTTGTGAAACACTCTGCCTCACATAATTAGTTCAATTCCCCAAAATGTACTAGTAAGAGAATAAAGGGATATTTGAAAAAACAGTAGTGCATAATCTTTGTGTCCTTTTGATCATATTACATACAGATCTTTGTATTCAGTATAATGTAAAATAATATAAAAATGTGTTTTATCTGAAACAATTGTTTCTCTTTTATCTCAGGAAGTATTTATTTTTAAAATAGACCCAAAGTGCTTCCAAACTTGCTTTATAACATTAGTCAACATCTGGTTTGAATTTTCAGCCCCTCTGTCCTGTTTTTAGGACCAGTTTCATAGAAGAACCCATTTGCTATTGCTGACTTCTTGTGTGTGTGTGTGTGTGTGTGTGTGTGTTGTTGTTGTTGCTATTTTTTTGAATAAATACATTTGTAAAATACTTGGTTTAGTTTTGAAATTTGTAAAGATCATACATCGGATATAACCAAATTTTATGCATGATCAATGAAGATAAGTGTCCTAAAAATAGAAATGTGTCCCAAAATAGCAGATAATTTAGACCAGGGGTGTCAAACATGTAACCCGGGGGCCAAAACTGTCCCACCAAGGAGTGCAATGCGGATGAATTTTTGAATTAACTCCTTTTTGTTCTGGTGTCAAGTAAAATAATAACGTAATATATAAATAATCACAAGTACGAATTTTCTTTTTGGACTAATGCATAAAAAAATAACATTGCACCATGAAAATATTTATATTTAAAACTATCCTTTAACAGTAAAATGTGAATAATGTAAAATGTCTGAAGAAAATCATGTGCAATTTTAACACAGTTCTGCCTTTTACTAAAGGGTTTGTGTCTTTTTAGATACACTGGGACCTGTGAGTTTTGTCACTAATAAGCTGAGATGTACTTACTGTAAAAGTTACTACATTTGAACAATATTCTGCCTGTTACCAAATGTTTGCGTAACACTGTGTGTAATGCACATGTATAAATGTCAGTTATTTTTCCAGGTTATTCACACCTTTTTTGATGCGATAGTTTGTAACGGGTAATTTCCATTTATTTATTTTTTTTATTGCACTAAAAAAAGAGGAAAAGTTGTCATTTCCAAGGTATTATGCTGTTATTTTTACTGGTCCGGCCCACTTGACATCAAATTGGGCTCAATATAAACCTGAACTAAAATGAATTTGACACCCCTGATTTAGATCATCCAGTATTTAACTAGTTGCGTGAACTGTAAACATTTGTCACTTCCACACTTGTGTCTTTTCTCACAGCAATAATGGCATAGACTACATGGAGCTGCGTCTGTGGATCGGCCTCCACTCGTGCTTCCAGTGTTTTGTGCTTGTTCTGTCAGATGCCAGCTACATCATCAAGTACATGACCCGCTTTACTGAAGAGGGGTTCTCCAGCCTCATCTCCTTCATATTCATCTCAGACGCCATTAAGAAGATGGTGGGTACCGTCCTGTGAAGTGAATTAGCTTCCCTCATACACATCCACTGAGCGAATAACACACACTCATCAAGACGACACGACATGATGCAGTTTAAAGCAATGTAAAGGAAAAAAGGCTGTTCTTTTCCACAGGTCGGAGCCTTTAAATATTACCCAATAAACCGTGGCTTCAAACCTGATTACATCACATCGTACAAGTGTGAATGCATCGCTCCAGACCAGGGTGAGTCTGTGACGTCTGGGTTCCATCAGTGCTTTAAACAAATTGTTTTGATTAAATGTTACCCTGTTGAAATAGTGAGAGTCCTTATAGAAAATTATAATAAATAGCGAGGAGACTATCTATTTTAACTGATAAAATATTTCAATTTATTCAGCATTTAAAGAATACTGATGCTGTGTTTCTTCACACATTTTAATGGGGGTCAAACTCATGTTGGTTCAGGGGCCACATACAGCCCTATATGACTTGAAGTGGGCCGGATCATTAAAATAATAATAATTGTATAGAAATGATATCAGTTATATAATTACATGTGTAATTTCTATGTGAAAAACGTAAAATTGTATTATTAAAATGTTTACATCTACAAACTATCCTTTAAATACATGAGAAAAACATGAACAAAAAGAAATTTATTAAGAAAAAAGTGCAATTTTTACAATTTATGCCATTATTTGTCATCAGTTCCTCATTTTCACATGTTCTTTATAACGTACAGATCACAGTGGATCTACAAATGCACAAAATATTTAATAACAGGTAGAATATTGGTACAATTGCACTTAATTCTATTGAGACATTTCTGGTTGTTCATATTTGTTCAGGTTCACATTTTTTGTAAAAGGCTAGTCTGTAAGTGTAAATATTTTTGTGTAATTAAACTTTTTTTACACTAAAAAAAGAGAAAAAATATGGTTTTCATTATTTATAGTTTATTATGATAGTGTTTTATTGGTTATGGTTATGTTTTTATCTACACATGTAAAATTGCATCCATTATAAGAAAATGGAAGAAAAAAAGATTTTAGAAATTCATTAAAAATTTGAACTTTGACCTACTGTTCCCAAAATGTAACCACATCTATTCTGGGTCACTGCCAATCTGTAAACCAAATTGGGCATCAATTCGAACAATAGATTTGCTGTTAGAAACAAACAAATAAATAAACTGAACCAATAACAATACCCCTAGCCTCCCCTTTGGGGGATGGGGTAATTAGGGACCGAGCCGACAGGTGAAGGTCACTCTCACACACACAAGCTGTGTGTCAGAGTGGCCTTTGACCTGGCGGCAAAGGCCCTATTGTTATTGCTTCGTTTTTAATTCTTACGCCGCCACTTTAAACTGGATTTTGACCCCCTGAACATGCTCCAAAACTCACCAAATTTTGAACACTGGTACAGTCTGGTGAAAAATTTGATATTCTGAAAAAAATCTCACGTACATCCCGTAATGGCTCTGTAGTGCCCCCTCAAACACATAATGGCCCCTAGCTCCCAGTAGGAATGGCGCAGAGACACGAAACTAATGCCAAAACATGCGTCTCTTCAAGCCGCAAATTTCGTACCCTGGTACCCCCGACTTATTGTCAACAGGAAGCTCGCAATTTGCCTTTGACTGTAAAAGCAAAATCTGACAACTTCTACACGGGAAGCTTTAAAGACACTTTCATTCATACATAGTCACTCTTTTATTCATGAATAGAAATTAACATAAAGTATGCATGAGTAAAAGAATTAATGATCATGATAATTTATGAATGAAGGAATAAAGATAATAGCATTAAGAATGAAAAGTGACTCATGTTTGTTTCCATGTTCCAGTAAAATTCTAGTCCGTTCTTGTTTTCACTCCCATAACCCCCCCCCACTTCTATCTCTTCAACTTTCGGAGGGGCAACTACACATCCCCTCCAACCCCTACCATCGGGGAACCTTTTGAGCTCCAGGACCGCCGCTGGGAGTGGGAATCGAACCAGTCCTGCATCACTGA
>JAPSES010000236.1:2023719-2044733 GCA_029822895.1 Maxillicosta whitleyi
CATGGAACAATAAGAAAAACAAGTGCAATTTTAACAGTATTCTGCCTCAGTTTATCCACACACAGAACATTTAGTAATAGGCAGAATATCGGTAAAGTTACATTTACTTCTCTCTAGACAGTTCAGATGATTGACATTTTTTGTAAAAGTATAGTTTAGTTTAGTCTTGTAATATTAATTTTTTACATTGAAAGATAGAATCTGCAGTTGTCATTATTTATACGTTATTATTATTATTATTATTATTATTGGAATATATTGAATAATGACTATGTTAAAGGTTAAAGAACTGAAGTCTGGTGGGATGTTGCTGGCCCTAATCTCACCATAAACCTGACTTTGACGTTATAACCAAAAGCCATACAGATGTTTACAACACACTGTCTATATGAGTTATTGTGGTGTGGAAATGTATTTGTCATAAATGTACAATATGTTGAAAATCAGGCAGAATGTGTGAATATTCACATAAAGACACAAATACATGTTCCTTCTACTAAACATGAATAATATGCCTCTTATTTACATTCTAGCAAATGCTTCATAATATACATTTACATACAGTAAACATGTAAACACCAACTGACATGACAATTATTTCAAGAAGAACACAGTAGGCTTTATTTTTATTTATATTTCAAGTCCTTATCTAAAAGCCACACTGACTTTGGTGCAGAAGATGACCAGTTCGATCGTCAGGTGGGCCCTTGGTGTAAGGCCCTTTACGCCATACACACCTATACCTGTAGCCACAAGGAAGCAGTGTCCCATTGTGCCAGTCCCAAGCCTGGATAAATACAGAGGGTTGTGTCAGGAAGGGCATCCGACGTAAAAGCCTGTGCCAAATCAACATGTGAATCTGATTCTTTGTGGCAACTCCTGAAGGGAAAAAGTCCTTATCTATGAGAATGATATTTAAATACAGAGAATTATAATATTAAGTAGTCACAATAATAGAATATGAGATGATAATGAACTATAATAAAAATAATTATTGTGATTAGCTATTTTAACTCTTCCATTAAAGTTAAGTCCTACTTTTTGTGGTGCAAATAAACATTTGGTTGTAACTATTTCGTCTATGTTCTGACACCTCTTAATTAAAGATTTTCTGTTTTCAACAATTTGGCCTAAAAATTTACACTTTTTCCAACATAATTTTAAACAGTTCCAAGGTGGAGTTTCGTTTTTTTTTTTTTTTTTAATGCTGTGGCTCAATGTAAAAAAAAACTTTAATATCTTCATGAAACATCAATTCTTTGTCAATATAAGACTAAAAACAAACACAAAAAAAATCATCCCTTAATTACATCAATATTTGTAAAACTTCACATTACCAAAATAGTTTTTGATCTCAACTTTCTGGAATAGCTTGTCATTTTCTTTTCATGTAAATTAGTAGTAAATGGTAGACTGTAATCAGTATTGTACAATACATGAAGAAAAAGAGTCACTTAACACTAAACTAACTGCCCTCGATAGAAAAACAGTTTTCTTTTAATTTTGTTGTCAATGTACATTGTATTGCAGACTTGACCCATAAATCACTCTTATTGCTGTGAGATGTTGTTGCACAGTTTTTACATAATATATCTCTGGATGTTTACAAATCACTCTTTTGTTCATTTAACAGTGAATAAAGGCAGCACACAGGTAGATGCAGACCCAGAAGCTGTAACCGATCCACAAGAACCATCAAAGGACCCCTCTACAGAGTCTACCTCTTCTCCAGACCATGTGACTGAGCCAGCTTCACCCCAGAGCCACTCTCAGGAAGAAACGCAGGGGTCAGCCGATGTCTCAATGCAACCGTCAGCAGCTGCAGCAGCGTCCTCTGTCCCACCTACCACAGTGAAATCCTGTTTATCTGCAACCACCCAATCCCAGGCCCCCTCAGCCACTAGACATCATGAAACGGGGGCTCTTGTGATCACAAAAACCTCATATGTCATACCCAAGAAGCAGTCAGGACCCCCTCCTCCATCTAGCCACGTGTCAGCAGCGGCGTCGCCCCAGAAGGCAACCTCGACCCCGACGATGTTGAACGAGACACGAAAGCTGCCTGTGCCCCCTGCACCCAGTGCCCCTTCCTCTAGACCCACCCAGCCCAATACCCAGGTCAGACAGAGCATCCAACGGTCCCTCACCGGCATCCTGTTTAAAAGGTAAGACCTGGTTTGAAGTTTTGTATGAAAGGACAGTCCAAGGGGTCCAGTACAGCGTATTTAATGTATTAATGTGATAAAGTTACCTTTAAATTAACACAAATGATGTTTGAGCAAATACCAAAAAAACAGAGTATTTCAAAACATATAGACAAGATGGATGTAATTTATGGTAATAAACATGAAATAAATACACTTTAATATACATATTTCAGATGAAGATACATTTGACTACATTATCTTTGTTTTTTATGTGTGTACAGATATACAGAGTGGTTCCTCATTTGCATAAACTAGGTACCAAAGTTTCACGTTCATGTTTTGTGTTTATGGAAACACTGACATCAATAAAACATACCTTAGTTTCAGGGGAAAAATAGTTGTAAATTCACTTGAGACAGTGAAAACACCGTCTTTTTTGAACAAATTCTCTCATTGAAAAAAATTACATTACATGATTGATCAGTTGATTTACCACCAGATGTTTTTTCTTCATTGAAAGCTTTAATTCAATGTTGAATGTATGACTTCACCTAAAAAAAACCTCACAGACTCTTTTCCTTTGTCAAGGGTGTGTGATTGTGAGGATTTGGAGATGTCAGAAAGTGAAGCTGCTAAACTGGTCACAAGCATTGAAATGGAGATGTTCAACATATTTCGCAACACAGACAGCAAATACATGAACAAGTATAGAACAATCATGTTCAACTTGAAAGACCCAAGAAACAAGGTTTGTAAAAAAAAATAAATCTTTCTTTAGTTTTTTTTTTAGTTTTAGGTTCCATTTAATTGCTTTGTTAAATATCAAAGAAATGTGTGCATTGAGGTTTTCCCGTGTCGTCTGTTTTTGTTTTTTTTTCACTCCTCTTGCTTGTCTCTAGGGCTTGTTGTATCGGGTTGTACATGGAGAGATCAGTCCCTTTCGACTCGTCAGAATGAGCCAGAAAGATATGCAGGCTGTCAAGGCACCAGAGCCAATTGCAAAAGAAACAACACAGGTAAAGTGCCATTACAGCTTATACAAAATTATGTTTCTGGTTTCTTTGTCTTTGGAATCAGATGGGTCAAGCAGAGGTCAGATATGACTGTCATCTTTTGTTTGTGTGCATCTAGGACAAGGACACAAAGTCTAAAGCAACAGGTTCACTGCAGAAGCCTGAAGCAGTGAAGGTAGATTTGCCCACTTTGAATCCTGCCAGACCTGATAAGAACATGGTGAATGTCCCTTTCATATTAGTCACTCACGCGTCGTCACTCCTGTTTCCTTATGAATGCTACATATGTTTTGATGCCGCGTCTTTCTTATATAACTCTTATTGCTTGTGTGTTTCACAGGAACAGAAGAAAAGTGTTCCTGCTCCTTCTCTGAAGGCTAAAACCAGCCATTTAATCCAGGGGGGTAGTGCTGTACCAGATATTCTCACTTGTATGCTTAAGGACACAACATCAGAGCATAAAACGCATCTGTTTGATCTGAAGTGCAAGATTTGTACAGGTGATTTACAAGAATGTTTGACAATTTGCTGCGCACAATTCAGTAAACATTCATTCTAATCGACTCATCACTCATTTTAGTTAATCAAAGCACATTTTCATTATTTCCCAAAAGGTCAAATGGCAGCTGAAGAACTAGAAGAACCTGCACAGAAAAAACAAAAGGTTTCTGAAATGAGAGAAAAACGTGAACCTTACTGGAAAAACTCTAAAGGAGATGACTCCCCTCTGCTGGCACCTCCTGATTCACCTGACTTGGACTCACCGACATCTTCAATAACAGAACCTTCTTCGCACCTTATCTCTGACTGTCCTTTGACTATAGTTGAATCTCCCGCTTCCCCCATGAAGGACTCTCCTGCCTCCCCCCCTTTACAGTCTCCTGCTTCTCCTGTCATGGATTCCCCCGCATCCCCAACTTCTGACACTTCTCAATCAACAACATCAAGACCATATGCACCAGTTGTGATTCCAGCGGTATCCACAGTAACCATTACAAGGCGCGATCCCCGTACGGCGGCAAGCAGATTCTCAGCTTTGGCTAGTGGTGTTCTTCGTCCCACTCATACAGCCCATAACAAATCAGCACCTTATACCCCTCTTAAAGACTCCAGCTCCACCCAACCCTCAGCTCCACCCGTGTCTCTGCCACCAACAAACAAATTACCCAAATCTATCTTAATGAAGCCATCTTCCTCAGCACATCCCAGACTTTATGGCACATCCTCAAGGTACTGAAGAAAGCAGAAGTATAAAGTAAATGAATCAGCACTAATGACAGTTGTTAGTGATATAGTCATTACTTATGTACTTCTTATTTCAGGACTGTGACTTCTGAACCCACTGCTGATGGTGAGACTGCTCAGTTCCTTGCTAAGCAGGATATACTATGGAAAGGCTTCCTCAACATGCTCACTGTAGCCAAGTTAGTCACCAAAGGATATCTGGTTTCAGGATCTGCTGAAAATCTTAAAGCGGTATTACACTGATTAATACTAAACTCTCTGCATAGCTGTAGCAAAAATATTTGAAGATTTTGGTGTTTGAGCATTAAAAAAATACATAAACATCTTTTATTTTTGTTGTTGTTGTTGTATCCAGGATCTGCCAGACTCCATACAAATTGGAGGAAGGATCCTACCTCAAACAGTTTGGGACTACGTTGCAAAACTAAAGACCTCACTCACAAAGGTAGGCCATATAACCTTTTTTTCTTTCTGTGCTTTGTACTTCACTGAATTATATTAAAACTATACAATATTACCCACTGATATATCTCATTTTCTTTCATTAGGAGTTATGCGTGATCCGGTTTCACCCTGCAACTGAAGAAGAAGAGGTGGCGTATGTCTCCCTGTTCTCCTATTTTAGCAGCAGAGGACGTTTTGGTGTGGTTGCCAATAACAGCCGGTCCATCAAGGATGTATACCTCGTTCCACTCAGTGCAAACGAATCAGTCCCATCCATACTTCAGCCACTTGAAGGACCAGGTGGGATAATGCTTCAACTTAAAACTCAGAACAATATTATCAATATTTGCACAAGTTAGGGAGGTTAGGAAACAGCTGACCCAAATATCAGTTATATCAGCTTATATCGAGTTTTCAGTATAAAGTAACTGTGCATTACTTTACAAATTTGGCTTTTTAATTTTCATTTTAATTTCACAGTCAAATGTTTTCAGTATATTTGTCATTATCGACTGATTAAATTCTATAGGAACAGTTGGAATTGAAAGTAACAAAACTATTGTTGTTCACTATTTTGGTCATTGCAGAAATATCTAAATATACCAGAGTAAACTGTTCCCGTGCAATAGAAAATTATGAAAGACAACTTCATATATTAATTATAAGGTATAGTTATGGTTTTTACTATTTTGCTTTCACTGTGAACTTAGTGTGTATATTATCTCTATTTTAATCAAGGACATTGCTGATTTGTTCATATTTATTCATAAATCAGTGTTCTGAGCCCTTAGTTCAGCGTCAGTGTCCTTTTATGCAAAACAGAAAAAAACTCATTTTTGTATTTATTTTGTTTCATTCACAGGCCTTGAAAAGAACCGGCCCAACCTTCTTCTGGGGTTGGCAATAGTCCAGAGGACAAAACGTGTGGGAAGTTTTCCTCAGGAAATAGAAGAAAAGAGACCCAAAGTGCATATGGCCAAAGACCCTATGTGGATCCCAAAACCACCAGTTCTTTATGGTTCTGACAACTTGGAGATATTCCAACCCTACAACCCAGAGACACCTGTCAACACCACCCCTCCTGATTCACCCTCTTACCCTGGATCACCTTCCGATTCTTCTAGCTCAATTACCACACCAGCTCATTTCACTTCACTTAAAGCAGCTCCTCCGGTCTCTACTGCCCCTGATGCTACCACACAGTCAAATGCCAAAACCATCACTGACAAGAATCCTGCATCAGCATCCAGTAAAAAGACACCCTTACAGACAATCTTAAAAAGTTTGTTTCATAATAATTCAAATGACTCTGAGGGAAGTTCCACAACAACAACAACCACAGTGAGTGTTAAGAAACTCCCTGTGTTGTCTCAGATGTCTGGATCAATGCTAGATCCAATTGTCCAACAATATGGACAGAAAAACAAAGTCAAAGAAATGGAAAAAGAAAAAGAAGAAAATGACTTTGATCGACCGTATGACCCAGAGGATGAGTATGATCCAGTGATGGGATATAATGTGACAACTCCACAGACCACAGAAAAAAATAAGGAAGATATCCCAGAATTATCAGCCAGTGCTGATGATGATGTGGCCTATGATCCAGAGGATGAGACGATCTTTGATTATATAAAGAATGACATTGTAACAAAGTCTGTTGCTCCAACTCAGACGTTAGAGCCATGTCCAACACCTGTTTCCACTGTAGTAACCCCAGCACCAGCACCAGCTTCCACTCAAGCTTCTACTTCAGCCTCTGCTCCAGCCCATACTCCTACTCCAACTGGAGACTTGCACAATATCCCTTCAGGTGTTGTGGTTGTATCAGCTGAAACACTAAGTGAACAGAAACGAATGCTTGAGGAGCTCAATAAGCAAATTGAAGAGCAAAAACGACAATTAAAGGAGCAAGAAGAAGCCCTACGTCAACAAAGAGAGGCTGTGGGAATGTTCATGGCCCACTTTTCTGTTTCGGATACCCTCATGTCTCCCCCATCAGCATCTGTGCCTCTGAGTAAACTTTCATCTCTACAGATTGGAAAAATGAAAACCGACAAGGCCAGCAACCCTTCAGAGGACCTGGACAGTTCAACTGTGGATTCACCAGCTGTTAATCCAGAAAATAAGACTTCCTTATCTGTTGTTAAAAATGATTCAGACACTGTCACAGAACAAGGTGAGACAGAGGAAAATGTCAGGGAAAGTGACAAGTATTCCTCTGCTGGAGAGATTGAAGATTCCGATGTAGCTTATGATCCAGAGGATGAATCACTTTTTAATGAAATACAAGCGGATGTATTTCAGGGGAGCAGCACAAAGTCTCGAGATAAAAGTGGGCACAGGGGAACTTCTCAAAGTTCATACCACAGCAGAAAGCACAGGCAGTCACCCAAGAAACGGAGTCATCGTGAAAGGGGCCATCATAGGAGTCCATCAAGAAGGTCCCAGCGACGTTCTCCTTCACGTTCCCATAGGCGAAGGGAAAAGGACAGACACAGAAGAAGTGAAAGGGAGAGGTCAAGCCACAGATCTAGAGACCAGTTAGAACGCCGTAATCGTAAAGAACATACTTCACATCGGCATTCCCGTGGACACAGAAGATCCCCATCATCTTCCAGGATTAAGCATTCTGTGTCTCTTTCACCACAACAGAATAGGACACCTTCCCCTAAAATCTTTGAAGATAACCTGAAGAATGCAGTGAATACATTTAACATGCCATTGGACTCCGCTGTGGATCAAAGTGTAGAAAGGAGCACATCATTATATGGCCTGGTGTCTCTCAAAAATGACTGTGATAGTAATCAGTTTAAACAGGAACAAAAGAGCCCTGATGAAAACTATTCTTCCTGTTCACATGATGTTCTTCTCCCTGAAAAGACAAAGATAGGAGAATCACCAGAAAATCACAACCAGTCAGTAAGTGACCATAATGTAGTAACAGGTAGTGGTTGCAAGCAGTTAGATAAACCTTCTCAACAGGAAATTATGTTTATCGACAAACTTGACAGTGCAATTCCTCTAAGAGAACTTGATCCACCCACTCGAGATTCTCCTCATAGTCCTGATCCAGAGCCTCAGGTTGTGAAACCCAGCAGCATAGAAAAACTAGACTTAATTAAGATAGAACGAAATGAAGTTAATATGACATATAGTAGTAGCCTGATGGAAGTTGGGAAAGTTAAAAATGATCCTCTTTATGTTGAAGCTCAGGCAACAGTGGTCTCTCTGCAGTTGTCTGCTACTAAAGGCAATTTTGGAACCTCAGACCTACAAGGCTCAAGTGCCAGAGAGGAAGATGTGATAAATCAAAACAAATCAATCAGTCACGGGGAAAAACATTCATATTCAGGTACAGGTTCAGATTTTCAGGTTTCAGGGAACACTGTGAGAGGTCCAGGTATACAAACATTACCACCAAAAGAATCTCTATTCGAAAAGACAAAGGAACTTAAATATCAAGCAGAAAATCAAGATGTAAAGCCAAACATTGTGACTGTATTAAAAGATTCCTCTTTTGAGGATCCACAGTTAGCAAGTAGGACTGCAAATTTAGACCATACGAGTATGATGCATAAACATCAAGATCCAGGTGTGAGAAATGCAGATCCAGAAAAAAAAGTACAAATATCAAATATTTTTGGAAAAGTTCCATATGGTGGAGGCGTAGGAGATGCGGATCCAGATATAAGGAGTCCTGGGCCACCTTTTCAAGGGTTAGGAAAAGATCAGAGGCAATCTCCACTGACAGATAAAAGATGTTATTCTCAAAGAGGACAAGATGTATCCATGAAAGGGCCAGGGCCAAACATAAACTGTGAAAATAGAGAGTTAAAGACGTTTGAAGGACAAGTAGTGAGTGATTCTAACAAAGACTTCAGAGAAACTCAAATGATGAAACATGAATCTAAAACTATGCATGAATTAGGAGGGCTAGATTTGAAGGAAAGAAGTAATGTTATATCTGGTCAGAGTAGTGCTAGTGTGAGTGAGTTAAGTGCAAAAGTTGATAGAATTGAGTCACACGTAAATACTTCAGACAGCCATGGTCCAGATAGAGGGAATTTGTGTAATTTAGGTGTGAAAAAAATCGAAATGCAAGGACAATGGATTGACAGGAGACATGGTCCTAATATGGGTTGTAATATGGGTCAGAGAGGTCAAACTACAGATCAGGATTCATACATGACAAATTTCAATATGAGTGGCTCAGGGTTAAATACAAGAGATGATACAAGAGGGCCAGGCAGAGGAGGGAAGTTCACCCAAGGAGAATGGAGAGGGCATGGCAGAAGAGGGCGAGGAGGTCCAATCTATTTGGGTTCAGGATGTGAAAGGAGAGGTCCAGCTCTGGACAATCCAGAGACTAAAAATGGAGATTTTAGTGGAGGAGGCCCTGATAGGACAGGGTCACCTATGCAGGGTCCTTTCAAGGCTAGAAGGGGACCTGATGATCCAGATTTTAATAGAGGGGAGCTTGAAAGGATAGGATTGCCTATGGAGGGACCTGGACGGCCAGATTTCAGTGGATCAGGACCTGTAGTGACAGGAGCAGCTATGGATGGTCCAGTACCAGACAGGAAAAGGGCAAATATTGCAGACTTCAGTGGACTGGGGCCAAGGAGGGGAGGTCCTGATATGGAAGTCCAAGTGCTTGAGAGGAGGGGGCCAGAAGCTCTAGATTTTAGGAGGCCTGGGTCTGAAAGGGGTAACCCATCTGTACAGGATCCTGGGCCTGATGGAAGACATCAAGGCCCAAATTTTACAGGACACTTTGAAGGCAGAGATCAACCTAATGCCATTCCAGGTACTGACATGAGAGGACCAGTGTTCTCAGGTTTTAGAGGACAAGGACGTGAAAGGAGAGGTCACTTTATCGATCAGCAAAGGCCTGATAGGAGGGGAGAATATATGGATCCATCTGGACCAGAACCTGAAAGAACCGGTCCAGGTGTAGAAAGCCAAGGGCCTCATGGATTACGACAAGGAGGTATACAAATAAGGAATCCTGGGCCTGAAAGTAAACATCAAAATATTGAAAGTCCAGCTCCTGACAGTGAAGGCTCAGAATTCAGAGGTCACGGGCCTGACAATAGAGTCCCAGAATTTATGGGTCCCATTCATGACAGAAGAGATCTTGAATTCAGGGGTCCTGGGCCTGTGGGAAGAGGCCATGAATTTAGGGGTCCTGGGCCTGACAGAAGAGATCAAGAATTCAGGGGACCTGAACCTCACAGAAGAGATTCAGAATTCAGGGGTCCTGGGCCTGACAGGAGAGGTCCAGAATTTAGGGGTTCTGGGCCTGACAGTAGAGGTCGAGAATTCAGAGGTCCTGGGCCTGACAGGAGAGGTCTAGAATTCAAGGGTCCTGAGCCTCATATTAGAGGTCCAGAATTCAGGGGTCCTGGACCTGACCGACAGGACCCAGAACTGAGACATCATGGACCTGAGAGAAGAGATCCAGACTTCAGGGGTCCTGGGCCTATCCGTAGAGGTCCAGAATTCAGAGGTCCTGGGCCTATCCGTAGAGGTCCAGAGTTTAGGGGTCCAGGACCTGTCAGAGGAATTATCAGGGGACCAGGGCCTCAAAGACCAGATGTCAGTATGCATGGTCCAGGGTCTGACTGGAGAGATCAGGAAAGCTCACCATTCATCAATTCAGGATCTGATAGAACAGGACCAGGTATGCAGGTTTCAGGGCCTAGGAGGGGTACTAGAGGTCGAGGCATGTGTAGTGCAGAGATGCAATTTCCAGGTCAACATGCAGAAGGCCCAGGTCCTGAAGACGATAATAATTCCAGGTCACTTGGACCAGGAAGACCTCCAGATATTGGGGGCCCGGGATATGGAAGGATAGGTCCAAGAGGTCCACGTCCTGGCCACATGAGACCTGATTGGAAAACTTCAGAAGGTCAAGAATTTAGGGAAATGAGACAGGAAGGTCAAAATTCTGAGGACCTGCATCAAGATGACTGGGAAGTACCTGATTTTGGAGGGTCAGAAACAGGCCATGATAACCCAAATATAGAGTGCCCAGAGCCTAATAGATCAGGTCCCAGTTTTAGGGGACACAGACCTCAGAACAACTGGAGAGGCCCTGGAAATAGGAGGCCAAGGCCCATACAAGACAGACAATTTCAAGGGCCCAGAGAAGGCCAAGGAGATGACTGGATTGGTACTGATTTCATGGATGCAGAACCTGTAGAGGAGGATCCAGATTCAGTGAGCCAAGGGCCTGATGAGTGGGGACCCGAGGACGAATGGAGAGAGCCTGATGATGGAGGTAGAGAGGGGCCAGGGAGAATGGGACCAGGACAAAGTTTTAGACACGATAGAGATCAGTTCTTTAGAGGACGAGGCCATCATCCACGAGGTCGAGGCATGAGAGGATCCCAAGGCCATATGAGGGGGGGTCCCAGTATGGGTAATCCCTGGAGACAGCCAGGGAACATGGAAGAACCTGCTTCTTATAGAGAAAGTCCAGGCTCAAATTTATGTCCAAGCAGAAGAGGTTTTGAGATGGAAGGTCCTGAGAGAATAGGCCTTAGACGACCAGACTCAGCGGGCCCAAGATTAGGACCAAGAGGACCTGAGCCACACATGAATGATATTCCAGTATCAGACATAAGTTATGAAAGCAGGGGGTCCAATCCGAGGGGTAGAGAACATATGCATATAGATCACACGGTCAGTAATAAAAGGGGAGGCCCACCGATAACACATGGATCACCACATTTCAGCAGCCAAAGGACAGACTCACATAGGGGTCCAGAGAGTCATCCACAATCCGCACCATTTAATATTCCAGTAGGTTCAACTCCCAACACCGGAGGACACCCTCCAAGACACAGAACTGCTTTACTTCCCACTCCCAGAGGTCTCATGCGTTTCCCAAATCGTGTTTTGATCAGGGTTAGAGGACGACCAATAAATCGAGAAGTAGATCAGAATCAAGTCACCCCATCTGTTGGTGTAGCAGAACAAGACAATTTAAACCAATCGGAGAACTCGTACAGTTAGCAAATTAAAACCTAAAAATGCAATTACAGGAAGAGACTGTAGAATTACATACTTTGAATGTTTTTTTCTTTTTAATTTGAGACAGTTGTTTCTAAAAATGACCTGCTGGTAAAGCCATGGAGAAATGACATTGTAGTAACGCGGTAATGCCCATAGAGGTATATGAGTTTATCATACTGAAAATGTGTCCTTGTTCTGTCAAAGCTCATAGTTACTTTTATTTTTGTTACTTGGAGGACTGAATTTCTTTTAGTTGATCATTTGTAAATTGAGACTGATGTGCATTCAACTAAAAAAAGAAACAGTTTTGTATAGAACATGCTGTCCTTTTTTCTTTTTTTTTAAACATTGGCATTGTGTCAGTACATTAGCCTAGATGTGGCTTATATATCATCTGTCTATAAATGGCTTGTTTAATTCTTGTTTTAGAATAAAATAAGTTAATAAAACATCTTTTCTTAAGTTTGGATTTCAGTCTGAATTTTGTCATACTGTTCTATTGGTGTTTAGTTTTCAAAGCTTTCTTTAAAGTCTATTCATAGTCTACTTTTAACCAAACAAAACATGTGTATTTATAAACTGGTTGTGCAAGTTGTAACATTTACATCTAGGACCAGGAAGTAAAATATATTTACTGACAAAATAACGACTAGATTAATTTTATTTTCTTATACAAGAAAGATATACAAGAATAATTAAACTGTAAGAAAATGTATTTGACTCATTACTGGTTTGGTGGGAAGCTCAGAATGCCCATGTACTTAAGAACAACTTGTACATAAGTATTCCAATATCATGGAATTTCATTGTATTGTTCCACCAATTTTGAGGTTTTTAAATATGTATACATACTATAACAATACTATGTTTAGTTATAGATACAATTTACTTTGCAAATTGAGAATTTATACACAAAGTCATTACGTTTTCCATTACTTTTTATGAAAGTACATGAAAGTGGGCTATTATTAATAAAAATGCCTGGTCTGGATTTAACCTCCAGACTAGAGTTGTCACTCCTGGTGTTTTCCAGACCTGGATGTCACTATTGGCAGTTTTCCTCCATGTCCTTTGGTGTCCATCCATGTAAGTGCTAAGTATCTTCTTGAGGTAAATGTCCTAATACTCAGATTATATGGCTACAACTATAAACTCAGGTTTGACATAATTTCTTCAACAATTCAACATTAATCTTCCATTTGAACAAAACAACACAACAAAACATGTTTCAATAATAATAATCTCAGGTCTTTTTCTCAAACTCATTAGTATTTAGTTCCTTTTCAGTTTGTTCTACTCGAGTCTGAGTCCTGGCAGTTTTGCTCTCAAAGCAAATGGATTAAAGCAATCAAAGCAATAGGATTAAAATATATTAGTGCTGTCAAATGTTGATATTTTTAAAATCAGATGAATCACAGGGTTGCTGCAGATTAATTTTGATTAATTATGATTATAATTTATTTTTAATCTAAATTAATGGCATATAATTTTGCATGAGTAAACAGACTCAAGAATGAAGGGACTATATATGCACTTATCGTGTTTATGAAACACCTGCAATACTTTCAGCAAAACAACTTGAATCCAGACAACTGTTCTGTCTTGTTTTTTGTTTTTTTTACTCATATTTCCATCCAGAGGGTCAACATGCTGCTTAGCATCTTCCATCTTTATGGGTTGGTTCTGTTACCTGTCACTATCAGATCAACTGCAATTTGCATATGCACAATACTAACTCTACAAACTGCCCCAAATGCATTAGCAGAGACATTCAGTCATTCTGTGCTGCAGATGGGTTAATTTCATTGAAAATTTTAATCACATTAATCATGATGATGGATTAATCGGCATTACTTTTGACAACTTAAAATAAATCCTATCAGATTAGACCCTGGAAAAAGAATTTAGGTTCTAAGTACTATGATTTATTCAATAAAAGAGACTTAAGACAGGTCTAACAGCTAGAATGTTGAATAGAAAATAAAAAATATATATATTTAAACTATTAATTTAATATGCTTTATTTAATTTAATTTATTGGTTTATTCAACAGGAATAGTCCATAATGAACACTGCTGCAAACCTGGTGTGGTGCTTCCACACACCTGGTAGCTCCTCACCTTCACTCCATGGGTGGTTTGTCTCAGATTACTTTGTTTTCTACCCATATAATTTTGTTAATACGTTTTTTATATTAAAAGACAAAAAAAAAAAAAAAAAAAAAAAAGGAATCAGAGACATTTTAAAATGGACCAAAACGGTCAAACACAATGTACAAAATAAACGTAATAAGAAATAAACTTTGTGAAGTGCGTGCATACGCGCGCGCGCGCGCGCACACACACATACACACACACACACTGTGCTATTCTTCATATATTTTTCTATACTTATTGAATAATATTTCTGTTGAATGATACTTTATTTCGAGTTGCCAGATATAAGTGTTCTTTCACATCTGTCTTCAGAGGTTCATGTCCAGTAAAAGTTGTTGTAGAACAATTAAAAAACGATATATACATTAATTTCACTGTAGACAGTAGAAAATAATGCAGACTAAAGAAGAATGAGGTACAAGAACAATCACTTGAATCGGAAATCTTTTTTTTTTTTTTTTTTTACTAGGATCAGAAATTGAAATCGTAGCCCTTTGATTGGTGACGATGACCTCGCGACCACCGCAACTTCCGGGCGACGTTAATGACGTTAGTTGCCACCTGCTGCTACGAAAGACATTTCTGTGTAAAGTTTCGTCATTTAATCGAATTTCGTAAAAGTTGGGCCGTTCTAACTTAAAGCACATAGAGTTGTTTTTTTTTAGTATTGAAAATGTTTTCTCATCATTTATTTATAACTAAAGGTGCTATGTTCTTAAATATCAAGGTTAGCTATCATACAAGCGTCATCTAGCTTGCTAACGTTGTTAGCTAGTTTTACGTTTGTCCAAGAACAATTTTTTGTCTGCTTACTATATAAAATGTATGTTTTCCCTATACGTTATTGTTGTTATTTTTCAGTGAAAGTCAGTTGGATTTATTGTTCAGGTACTGGGCCTAGCTAATCTAATGTGTTTTTTTTTTTTTTTTTTTTTCTGATTTACCAGGTTGTTTCTACACTGAAAGATGTCAGCTTTCTCCACAGCTTGCAAAACTGTCCATATGTCACCTTCACCCTCATCCAGAGAACACACCTGTGAATCTGTTGGGTGGATTTTGAGCCAAGGTGGTTTTTTGACACATGATCAGGGCCAGATGTTAGGTACTGAGCTTTGTCTCATGGATATGACAGAGGTTGAATACACGCACTTTCAACATTTCATCCAAGCAGATATGGACATGCAAACAGCTGCTTCAGATGGGCCAAATGGCAGATCTCACTCAGATACAGTGATTACTAATGATGCCCATGGATCCACTGTTGTCTCTCCGTACTCCACCGCTCAAGCTATTGACTTATCAACTTCGACTGATGAGCACAATCTGGTGATGCCAGGAGAGAAGACACCTACTAATAGTGAGGTCCCAGGCTCTTTGTTGGCCAAAATCAGGGATGATGATAGTCAGAATGAACCACCTGCCAACATAAATATGTTTTCTCCAAAGCAAACTTTCTCTGATGCAAGAGTTTGTCTAGAAAAAAGGTTTAAGTCCATTTGTGCTGACACTCCAAAGCAGCAAGAAATTCAGGCAGCAGTTCTTAGCAAGTAAGCTTTAGTTTTATACTGCATGATATTTAGTATGTTTTAAATACACCGTATATTGCTGGAGCACTTACTTGCGTTGATTATGCAAAGTTTTATTTGTTGTTTCAGTTTGACGATCCTTCAACAGTCTGCTGAGGCTCAAGACATAGACAACTGTCCTCAAAAACAGAAGTGGATAAAAACTAACAGGACAAATGCTTTTGAGACTTCCAGCCCATATGTAGGTGGCTTCTACAATCCAGCCACCAACATGTTTGGACAAGTATGACAAAAACAATGTTCAGATGCATTATCTAAAATTATTAGTCACATGGAACATGCATTATTTAATTCATGTTTTTTGTCTAAGGTGATTGGCCATATCCCTCAGATGGCTGACTCTAAAATGCATCAGAGTTTGATCATCAACAGTTTTCCTTTAAATATTTGCTCAGAGGCAGTTCTTGCAAAATCTCACCGTACCCATATCAGCAACATAATGGATAAACAACAGTCTGTGAAAAGAGAAGGTACATTAGTTGTAAAAAGATTTTTTTCTTTATTTATACACTGATGCCAATCTACCTTAGTCTCATACAGTCTTATATTTTTTGTAGATGAAATCCCCACACTTGCTACATGTACAAAGTATGGTAGTGGCGACCACTCCAAACCCATCAATGCTGCTAAAGTTGCTCCAGATTCAGCAGAAGAGTCAGGGAAGAAGGCCAGAAAAAGAGTGCAATGTTCTTTGTCACAGAGGGAGCGCAAGGAGAGACACAACAGTAAGGAGAGAGAACGCAGGTGTGTGTTAACTTCAAGCTGACAAACTACTGAATAAATGCAGACATTCTGCTGCACTTAATTTAATTACTTATTGACAGTTGTGTGTAGAAAACTGTGGATTTTTACAGTTGTTTCTAGAGATATCTAGTCACATCACAGCTGTTTACTGACATTTAAATTTGTAACCTTACTTATAATTCCACCATAGAAAAATCCTATAATCCATGCTTCTTGAAAGATCTGTTCTACATACAACACAATAAACTGTATTCCTCATGGGATAGTGGTACTTACGTTTGATACAGGGTCATGAACATATGAAAGTTTTGTCTCCTTTCTGTACCTGCCTGACCTACTTTCATAGACTTGCTCAGAAAGGGATGAATTTCTAATTCCTTGAAGGATCCATTTTATGATGCCATACATTATTATTCTCCAAGTATCTAAACCTCCAGATACAGTAGCAACTTAACTCACCCCCATTTGCCATCACCTTACACCAGCAATATTTTTTCACATTACATTTAGCAGATGCTTTTATCCAAAGCGACTTACAATAGAGGACATAAACATAGCATATAGCACTTGCAGATACAAGGTGTATAGGAAATATACAGAACAATAGGTGCGACTGCCGACTGGAGTTAGTATTATTATTATTATTTTTTTTTTTTGCTTTCGCACGGTGTCAATATTTCCTAAAAATCATATCAGAGCACTTATGTAATTTTATCAACTTGTATATCATTCATACATATAATACTTAAATAGCACCGTTAACATGTATCCATATAATGAGTTAACATGACCTTTGACCAGAACTCATCTAAATATCAAGTTGAAAATACAGCAAAATAGTCAAATAGTTTGTCAATAGTCAAAAAGTTTGACTTTTAAAATTAAAGTAACATTCTTGTCCATCATGAAGATTCCACTGCTTGAAACATTAAACGCACTATATTTATACATAAATTATATCAAGCTTTAGTATCTATAAGGAGGGCCAGATGTTCAATTTGAAGGCTAAGATGTTTAAAAATTACACATTACTTGCAGAAGTGAATGTAACATCCCAACTCATCACCTAAACATACCTTATTTGTAAATTTTTGTAGTTATTATGATCATAAGTGTTTGGTTCTTTAATGGAACTTATTTCCTGTTGAATAAATCATGTCACTGTTGATACAAGAGAGATTCAGACTTAATATTTCACACCTTATCACACTAAAAGGGATCCATTTTGTTGATGCTTGATATTGCTGTTTTGCTTCATTAGCTGAGTCATGCATCACTGAACATGGTTCAAAATGATTTTTTAGACATGCAGTAATTATGCATTTCACTGAACTAGACACAGCTATTTTTAAAATAAATCAAGTGGGCAAAACAGATACATTACCAAAACATGTCCTTTATACTTCAGTTTAACGTGGAAATGAATTGAGAAAGTGTTATCTAACATCTTTTCTTTTGTGCAGGAGGAGGATCCGTTTGTTTTGTGACGAGTTGAACACACTGGTTCCTTTCTGTCACTTAGACACTGACAAAGCCACTACCCTGCAATGGACCACCACCTACCTTAAATACATCAACAAAATGCATGGAGACACTCTCAAGCAGGTTAGTACATGCAGAGTTGAATCATCCACTTGTGAAACATTTTAGTTTGATCATCCTGCATTCATATAATTTCACCCCAGTAACTTATTGCTTTAACACATGAAGACCCAAATATCCATGATTTAACAACAGCATCTCCTGATCTAAACTGTCTAATACCTATTGTTCCACTAATCCTATGAATTCCTGTAAATAACTGGTGTAAAATACAGATTGTCATTTTTTCATGGTCATCAGATATGATCCATTTGGACATTCAGAGGCTCTGTACTTACAGTGGAAACACCATCATCTTTTAAAACATTGATTCACCAGTAAAACCCATAGAGTTTGATCAAGGACAGTGGATAGAAATGTGTGGTTTATGTTAAATTAATCATATATTTTACAGAAAAAGTAGCTTTTTCTACTGTTTTTTCTTTTTGTGATAATAACCCTCAGCTTTTATGAACATGATCAGTGCATTAAATACAGGGAAATACCTAATTTATACTGATACAATGCAAAATACAGAAGATAGTATTATGATAAATGGTGATAGATCACCTAAGAAAGGATATATATTGAGAAAATTTCATTAGGGAATTGATACAAAAGTAGCACTGGGTCTTTATAGGGTAAGAGCTGAATTCCATTTTCAGGTGCTGCTTCTGGGTTTATTATGTAGGTTTTTTGTTTGTTTGTTTTATTAGGATCTATAGCCAAACTGCATTTATACATAACATTTGATAATCCAAAAATAATCTCCCTGATAAAAATTTCCCGCTTTGCAGGAATTTGAGAAATTGTACAGAGACAAGAAAGACCCCAAACCCAGCTCTTCTGGACCGGAGCAAATCCACCAGGAGATGAATGAGACCCTGAGCATCCCTTTGGCAACAGAACAGTGATTACTGTGGTTTTTAATTTGTTTACCTGATTACTCAAATATTAGTTAAATTCTGTACATTTTAAATGATTAAAAAAAAAGTTTTCTTTTTAGACAAGTTATGCCTCCGACTTTAAAATGTCCATATTTGAGCACATGATGCTCAAACAGGGCTGGATGTCTTAAACTCCCAGTAACTTGACACACTTCTGCCACTTGTGTATTTTTGATCAAGTAGTAGAAAAGACTTTATTCTGTCACATACAGGTGGCAGTGTTTCCCTTTGAAAACAACTAGTATATTCCCTGAATGATTAAATGCAATTGCATACTTAACACACATTTTAACATGTTTTTTATAATGCTAATTTAAATGTATTTATTATTACATAGTATTTGTTCTTTAAATATTGGAAAACGTAAAAATACAATGTGTTCTAAACTCTTAGTAAAATGCAGTTATTCATTTTACAGCCCACATACAAATCATACTGTTCATATTTTCAACAGTTTTAATATTGACTTTATGAATTCATTCAGTTCAGTTTCTTGACTTTCACAGTACTGAGCATATCGCTGGAGTGCAAACTGTTCCTTTGATATGTAGAGAAGAGTAGTGTTTTACTGAAAAGTGGCTTTATTTGTTCTTTCTTACAACATGTCGCTGTATCATCTTACTGTACATACAACAGTCACCCACAAATAATAAATAGTATTTAAAGTCATGTATATTTAATAGTTACAGCACCGGTACTACATAGTGGATGTGGTCATTGCAGATTTGAAAATGAAAAAAAAAATAAAATAAAATAAAAAATTCACTTTGCAGTTAAGATTCCTGAATTTATTTTACAATGTCTGATTGATTTCTCCATCCACGTTTCATTTTGTTGTTTATTTCAGATCTAGAGAATGAACACATGTGATTAAAAAAGCAAAGCTGTAAAAAAAAAAAAAAAAAAAAAGACTATCACAAGTATTAAATTCTTTTCATTAATATACACAATTTCTGGGCACCTGGGTATTTGTCTTTATTCCTTTTACAACACATACACTACTCCTCCTCTGGTACCTGTTATCTTATTTTACAATGAAAGCTTGTACTGAATGTTGAGGTAACACCTGTGATCTATATCAATGGGCCATGATACATGCACATTCGCCTTAGAGACAGTTGTTTTTAGATAGAAGAATGTTACAAAGGTATAGGGGGCATGGAAACAACATGTACAAAGTTTTTACACACAAAGGACTCATTCATTTTTCCAGTTGTTTGTAAGTCAAGTCTTGTCATGATAATATAAGGAGCAATGCCACTGTTCTCTTGCACTCTTCTGTGCACTTAATTTATGGATGTCATCTTGATTGTTGTCTCTCAGGTTCATGTTGCTCCTGGATGTTCCTCTGTTCCTCTCAAAAATATCACACGTGCTGATGTTAATCTTCCCATGTTGTGATATATGCATTTATATAAAGAGGAATTTCTTCATGATCACACTTTTTTTCATTTGTCTTCCTTCTCTTATCACCCTTTCTCCTTGGGGTGGATGGTGTCAGCTTGCTGGAAGTAACTTTTAATGGTTTTTCGGGTTAGAGGATTTCCCAGCAGCTGCCGCCCCCTGGCAGGCTGTTGTGTCACAGATTCCAGGAGGTCCCTGGTGCCCAGTCCTACCTACCCTGCCTGGCTCTCCAGGCTCACCTGGATCTCCAGGAGATCCATCACGTCCATCTTTGACAATTCCAGGTATGCCTGGGAGACCTGTGGACACAGCATTCAAGGAGTGAGTAAAAGACATTCATGTATCCATTAAACTGCTTAACCCTGAGCTGATGTACAGCTCTGGAAAAAATTAAGAGACCACTGCAATTTCCTGGGAAATCAGTATGTCAGCATGTATGACAGCCGTTCCATTCCTGTGTCTGTTGACGAACGAACACACCTTATTCTTCTGAATAAACACCTGATCCATGTTTTATTTAAGGAAAAGTATAAACTCCACTACTGTAGCCATAACTATCTTCTTACAACAGGCAAAAACAGTGTAATTAGTGCCGCAAAAGTAACTGTAATCCAAAAATAACTATTAAACTACTGGACTTCTGCTCTGATAATGTTCCAAACTCTGAGGACTGGTTCTTCTATCAGTTCAATGCTCCTGGACTCAGCAGGTCCATAAAGGTGTGGAT
>JAPSES010000236.1:2044833-2062947 GCA_029822895.1 Maxillicosta whitleyi
TTTATGAACATCACTAGTTATACACACACACATTGCAAAAACTGTCACATGTGGTCCATACCCTGAAATTCACACCACATATAGTTCTAATCATTTTAGACACATTTCAGTGCTATGTTTTTGTGGGGATGGATTTTGTGTCCCCAAGACGGGACTGTGTATTCATACTCGTGTCCCCACACAATATAGTTTTATAAACACACAAATACACACACACACACACACACACACACACACACACACACACACACACTGTAAAAAAAAAAAAAGACAGTAAAGTAACACCAAAAGGTTGTACAATTGCAACATAAAAAAAAAAAAAACTGGAGGTGAAAATATAATGCAAATTTGTTTATTTGAAAAGATTTCATTGTGTTAATGATTCAATTTAATATAGCTGTGTTTTTTTTTACAGGAAGAGTCTGTTAATAAAACCAGACATTATTTGTATTGTTTTGAGAAAATCAAACTGTAAACTGAAAAAACAATGTGGTGTCATTAAATTGCAAGACCACAATGTTGAAATAACAGCCTATTTGCTTTCTTTTAAATAATTTAAAAAAAAAGAATTAAAAAAAGGAAACATTTAACAATTTCACATTTTAAACATGCAAATTAACAAGATGACATGGTTCAGTTGGTAGAACAATGACTAAAGGGTTGGCAGTTTGAATCCTGGCTCCAACTGTCTATGTGGAAGTGGAAGACACTGAACCCTGAACTGCTCAAGCACTTTGGGCATCATGAAGGTGATAAAATGCAGTTAATTTACCACTGAAATACACATGTTTAAAATGTTAAATGTTACTCTGTAAATATGTTTACAGTTTGACGTGTTTTTACAGTATTGTTCAGGTAACCACAACTGCCAGTTTTTTCTCCCATAAAAACTGGATTTTTTCAATAGTGTACAGCTCATTATGATCTCAAGTGGGTCAAACCAGTACAATAGTAGCATAAAAGCCTATAAATAATGACAACTGTAATATTTTCTTTTAGTGAAAAAGTGAAATTACAGTATGAAAATGTTTACATCTACAAGCTATGGATTAAAAATATGAATGACACGAAAAACCTGAAATTTCTTAAGAAAAGCAAGTGTCATTGTGTGGTAATATTTTGCCTCAACTTATATTTACATGTATCACAGATCTAATTTACAAAGGAACAAAACATTTAGCATCAGGCATGACATTGTTAAAATGAGTTGGACACTTGACTGTTTAGACCAGACTGGAACCTTAGTTGGGTTTGACACCCCTGCTTTAATTAAACCAGGAGACACTATTAAAATCTGTACTAACCCTTTATCAGACAAGTTACTATTAATGGTAATTTCTGAAAACTTGCCTCGGTGAGGTCAAGAAACATGTTGGTTCAACGAGATTTTATAGAAATACTGAAGCTATAAACAGTGAATATGAGTGATTTTTATCTGTTTATGACCTTATAACACTTATTTTATTACATGTGTTTACTTTTTATGAAGTGCTGCCTGAATGTTTTCTGGCAAGAGGACGGACACTGTTGTCATGCCAACCGACAAGGAGGTAAATTTCTGAGTATTTCAATGGGTGTCATATAAAGGGTTAATACTGACTTTAAGAACCACCTCTTGGCCTTTTTCATTCATTGTACTTTACAGATTCATCAAAACATTTTAAGGCTTTAACATAGCGCTGTCAAACATATGGCTCATGGGCTACTGTCAGCCCACCAATGGTTTCAATCTGGCCCATGGGATGAATTATGTGTAAAATTATACTGAAGATATTAACAGTTACAGGTGCCAAACTCATTTTAGTTCAGGGGCTGCATATGGTATATCTTAATTAGATCTCAAGTGGGTTGGACCAGTGAAATAATAGCACAAAAACCTATAAACAGACACTACAAACTCATTTTCTGAACTGATAAACCTTTGGGGGGGGGGGGGGGTTGTGGGGAAGCCATCTACCATCAGGTGAAGTCGGGGTACACTCTGGACGCGTTGCCATTTCATTGCAGTCCAATAATTCATCGTCACTTTTACTTTATGGGCACTTTCGGTTTACCAGAACCTATTAATGTATGTTTTTGGACGGTGAAAGGCCTGAGAATGAGAGAAACATGGAGTGAACATCAGGCCTATTACTACTATTTTAATACTAGTGAAACTGCACTTATTTTTCTGAGGAAATTTCAGTTTTTTCAGGTTATTCGTTTTATTTTTGTTTGTCAAAGTATAGTTTGTGATTGTAAATATTTCATAATTTTACTTTTTTTGCACTCAAAGAGAAAACTTCCAAGTTATCAGTGATCTGGCATGCTTGGGATCTAATTGGTCCTTATATTAAATAAGAGTTTGACAGAACCATTTCTCCATGGAACTTTTTACAGTGCTATATAAAAGCTACACACTAAACTTAAAAGGATCATATTTTGTTAAACCCACTTTTACTACTTTGGTTTATTTATTTATGTATTTTGGGACTCTAATAGATCAAAAAGCACTAATCTGAACCCTCCAGGTGCTGCAAAGCTGCCTTTATACTAATTCCGGCAAGAATTGAGTGGATTTCCTACTTAATTTTTGTTGTATAAGTAGTTACATCCTGACATTTGCACATATAAGGTCAAAACTTCAGACAAACATTTCTCTGAGTGTGACATAATTCTTTATCAGTAGTAGTGGTTGTAGTAAAAACTAAAAATACATCCAAACTTTGAGCTGATTATCTAAAATGTAGGGTGTTGGTTGAACAGAACAGAGTAGCACAGGGGTGGGATGTGAAGTGGCTCATTTGCATTTAAAGGGCCAGCGCTCAAAACGACCTTTCTGGTGTCGTTAGTCAGAAATAGGGTTGAACATGGACCTGTGGATGGATTAACCCATAAAGACCCAAACATTCACGAGTGATCAAAACTGTCTATTGATCTAAACTGTTTAACACGTGCTGATCCACTAATCCTATCAACACATGTACATTATTGGTGTAAAATACAGTTCTTCATCTTTTCATGGTCATCAGATATGATCCATGTGGATGTTCAGAGACTACATAGTTACCATGGAAACACTATCATCTTCTGCAACATTGATTCATCAGTAAAACCCATGGAGTTGGATCAATGACAGTGGATGGAAACACTAGGTTTATGTTCAGTTAATCAGAAATTTTACTGAAAAATTCAGTTTTTCCTCAGGTTTTCTGTTTTTGGTATAATCACCTTCCACTTTAATGAACCTCTATATGATGACTAAATTACATTTATGAAAATACATTATTTACACTGAAAATACCCCCACAAAATACAGATAACTGCATAAGTGGAAGAAATGTCATTTGGGAATTGACACAAAAGTAATACTTGGTCTTTATGGGTTAATAAAGACTTCAGACCTAAGCATAGCATTTACAGTTAATGTAGGCCACAGGGAAATGCTTTAAAATATCTAATTCCATTTTTTAAAAAAACTAAATATCACTCCTTTAACAAGTCTCAGCAACAGAAATGAAAACGATAGATGCATTTTTGGATATGCCAGAGTTTGCCTAACTGGGCCACAGGAACTTGGAGCTAACAAAACACGTTAAAAATATTATTTATAATATTCCAAACAGAGGATTGGTAGATCTATAAATAAAGGCTGGCAAGGACAATGCACTAACAGAACACTCAGACTCCACATTCACCCTGAGGCCTGAACAAGTTCTGTTGCATCAGTATCCTTAAGTTCAACATGTTTCTTGGCTCCGCTATGAGTCATGGAACTATACGGAGGCTCGGTTTGTTTGTTTTAAAAATAAAAGCTTCTGACTGTATGCTGTAACACCAGAACAATCAAGAGAGTCAGAATAAGGAGCAAAAAGCCGACTTTGACCACAGTGTCGTCCTGAGCATCGTTACTTGACAGACTATGAAGACATGAGGATGTTAGTGTTGAACACAGACTTACTTCATAAAAGCGTCAGAAAAATAGTAGAACTTTTATTCTTTGTCAACAGCCAGTAATTCAGTCAAGAAAAGGTCATATAAAGAATTAAGTACTATTTGTAAAGTTATTACCTTTTCATTATTTAAATACCACAACTTCAACATTGAGAAGTGAAAATTAAGTGCAATTACAAAAAAAAAAAAAAAATGCATCATGAATTTTTAAGATCAATATCACCTTGGCCCATAAGTTGTTGAGGGCTACTCCCATCTTAAATTAACATACAGCAGGCCTAAAAATTACAGCCAAAGCTTTTTTTTTTTTCAGTCCTATGGAGAACAAAAAACAAAATCTTTTTTTTTTTTTTTATACAATCAACCAGTCAATCACATTTTTTTGGCGAGGCTTTCTGTTGTTGAAATGTCTACTTCCCAAATCTGCACAAGGAACACAGATTGTGCAACATTATTGAAAAACAACTTAAGTGACATTCAGTCTTAAAACCATTTGAAGACGGGGTCCAGCAGAAACACACACTAGTACAGAATGTTTTTAACTCACAAAAATGTCTGAAGAGAAGACAAAAGCTCCTCCGTCTGATTCTTCTCAAGTGCAAAAAACTGTTCAGGTCTGATAGTATCAAGAGTCTAAAAATGCGTGACTCGTTTTAATTCTACAACTGTAATCGAAATGCGTTATGAATAAGTGCTTTATGTATTCTATGACTATATTAAATATCAGTCGCTGACAGCTTTAGTTGTTATTACCTTAATATCGTCTTATTGGCCATGTAGAAATTGAGTCGCATCCAGTCCTGTGTTCAGTGTTTTTATAGAGTCCTTCAAAGTGAAAAGAATGAATATCTAAACATCAAATATAGTAGAAATAAGGCCCAGAAGGTCTCATACTTTGTCCCTATAGTACATTTAATTATTCTATTTATTTATTGTCTCCATCGTCCGCTTCTTTAGAGTTCACCGAGTTCCCCGTGTTCTGGTCAGTGCCTACAGGGTCTGAATCCATATCCATCGCCTCCACGTCTCTTCCGTTATTAGTCTGTTCGTCCACATCTTTGTCAGTGCTCATCATTGTCCCGTTCGACGCCGACACATGCTCCTGAGACGTCTCATCTTCATCCTTTTTATCTGGCACTGGATTATAGTCGGTCCTTGGGATTTTTTCCTCCCTTCCCGAAGAAAGAGAAGGTGAGTGTTTGGCAGTCTTAAGTGGAGTTTGCGCCGTCTGGCTCAGCTGACCAGCAGCTTTATTAGCCCCGGCTCTTTCCTCCATCTGTCCGCCGGCTAAGTCCCCACTGGAGCCATTGCTTGGCAGCTCGTTATCTTCTCTCTTCTTCTTCGGTGGTTTTTTACTGTCACTGTCCCCATCTGTTTGCATAATGTTATCTGGTTCCTGGATGGCGTCCTTCTGGCTGCCGTGGTCAGCGCTGGTTTCAGTTTTTGCTGCCACAGTGTCACTACTGGGCGACTGATCCATTTCATCATCATCATCTGTACAATCATTTCCATTCCCAAATATATCATTATTAGACTCTACGCCTGTACTTCCATTTTCGATAGTCTCTGTTCCTAGTTTTGGCTCGGGGGATGTTTCTGATTGTTTGTTTTTGTCTCTACTCGCGGTTTTATCAGTTCCTTTCTGGGTCTTGGCAACATTGTCCGATCCATCTTCTTTTTGTTGTACAACTGTTTCACCGTCTTTGCTCTTCGCCCGTGAGTGCGCTTCATCTTTGCCATCTCCATTCCCAACGGTTTCAGATTTTTTCTCTGCCTTTCTGAATTGTTTCTGAATCTTTCTGGGACACCACACAAACTTATCCTTTGGCTCAAAATGAAGGTAGGCAAAACGCACAAGCTCTTGTCGTTTATGCTTATCGAGGACAGCAAATAGAAAGTAGTCAAGCACGCTTCTTTTAACACTGCTAAGGGTCTTTTTGACCAGAGTCTCTTCCAAAAAGAAGCGTACGAGTGGGGCTTGATAGTGCTCAAAGCCCAGCTCTCCCAGGCTCTTGAGGATGCGAGTGATGCGTAGATTGTTGTGCATATTCCTGTGAGTTACGAGAGAGTTCAGGTTTAATTATTAAAGTAAAGTACACATCTGGGAAAACAGTAATATGAAAAAATACAAATATTTACCTTTCAAGATTTCCAAAGCGTTCCTTCCAATTTTCTGCACGTTTCACCTCCCCTGTGTCTTTGTTGACTAAACGGATTCCATAAAAGCCCAACATTAGCTCATAGGACTCCACAAGTCTCTTTTTGGCATCTTCATTCTTCTTGAAGGCCTGAAAAACATACCCAAGTGCAACAAAAAAATGTACATTACTTTCAAAGATTCTGGGATGTTTTCTGATCATGACGCAACTTAAAAAACGTTTGGTAGACTATGATCATGAGCTCTGGGTAATGACTGAAAGGATGAAGTCATGGGGACAAGAGGCCAAAATGAGTTTCCTTCACAGGGTGGCCGGGCTCAGCCTTAGAGATAGGGTGAGGATTTCAACATCCAGGAGAAACTCGGGAGTAGAGCCACTGCTCCTCCATGTCGAGAGGAGCCAGTTGAGGTGTTTCGGGTATCTAGTGAGGTTGCCTCCTGGTCACCTCCCTAAGGAGGTGTTTCCGACACGTTGGTCTAAGAGGAGATCTCGGGGCTGACCCAGGACACGCTGGAGGGATTATATCTGTTGGCTGGCCTAGGAACACCTTGGGATTCCCCTGGAAGAGCTGGTGGAAGTGGCTGGGGAGAGGGCTGTCTGGCCTCCTTTGCTCAAACGAACTTTTGGTAGATCTGCATTTCTAGCTTCCTTTAAAGTTAAAACCTAACGCAGCTTCATCCAGCAGTCAAATTCTGCACCGTCAACGTCCTTGCCTGATTGTTGATTTAGTATTCATTTACTTTGATATACATTCATTGCTTATTTCAACCCTTACTAACTTTTATCATTTGTTACCTTTGATATTGCACTCACCTCAATCTCCTTCTTGGTGAGTTCTGAAGCCATGTAATTGACTCCTGGTTCCCGCAGTGGAAAAAGCCTGAGAACGGCAGACAATCAAAAGTGTTACTTCACTTACTGCATGATTCTAAAAAGTGTTCAAATGTTGAAAAGAGGGAGAAAGTAGATTGAGGAGGAGCTGAGAGAAAAATTGTTCAGAGATATCCTCGAGTTGAGGATCTCAGACACCTGTACAGAACCAGATCAGACTCCGAAAGAGTGAGTTTAGGATTTGGTGCAAATGCCCTTCACCTGGACCCCTGTGTTGGGGCTTTGGCCTGTGTGGGATGTTCTGTAATCTGAGAATCACTGAGGAGCACCTCTGACATGTTCTTAAATATATTACCACAGGTTTCAACCAGTTAAATTTAAGTCTTTTTAAAACCTTGTTAAGACTACTTGGAGCTGAATTTAATGCCCATTTCAAAAATGTGTGTGGAAAATGTATTCATTTACTCCAACCCCTTGATTCCCACTGTTCCAAGTCATTTCTTACCATGGGCTGCTAAGTTAGCAATAATTAGTTCCTAATTGAAATATAAATTGTCAGGTTGGAACATGTGGAACTAAGCAGAATAACATTATTTTCTTTCTAGTTTGGACATTTCCAAAATACATTTAAACACAATACAGCCAACAAGTTTATGGCAATATAATTTAAGACCTGCCATATCAAATGTAATACATTTTGAAGAGTTTTTAAAAAGGTGTTAAAAGCAGATTTGTAAATTCAACACTTTTTATGAACCTGCAGGAACCCTGATTACTGTTCCCTGACAGAAAGAGCAATCCTGCAGCTTGTGTTATTGTGTACCTTTAGTCTTTAATAAGTTACTTCAGGGTCAAAGTAACCTACTGAGGTGGCGGTTTTGCAAGACAACAAGCACCACCCTTGTAAGAGTCTGAAGGTTCAGATCAGTCAGTTTGACGCCCTCTCAGGACAGAACAACCTTACACCAATAAAGACTGACAAACAGTAAACAGAAATATTTGACTCTGCATAAGAATGAAGGTTAGAAACCTCAAACTGGTTTTGAAAAAGTAGGTGGTCTGTTGAGCATTGCAGAGTTTCATGTGTCTAATCATCTGCATTAATGTATCCCTACATAATTAAAATCAATTAAATTCTCAGTTAAAAAAAAAACACATGCTAATGCTTAGTATTACTTTAATATGCAATGAAACCATTCAGTAATAACTAAGGGAATAAACATTGAAGTATTGCACTTACATTGCACACATTTAATTAAAAATAGTCTGCGGCACACTCCCAGATGCAAAACAGAAACACAAATTAACTCATTACATACCACTGAATGTATGAGTGAACCCTCTCCAGTCTTTTGTAGTCCGTTTTCCATTCCTTAAGAAACGAATCAATGTAGACATCTGTGCCAAATAAGCAATAATGTAAATTGTCACAACACCAGTAACTTTTCAAATCACTGAATGCATTTTATAAGCAAAGTAAAGACATTACCATCAGGAGCAGAAGGATATTTATTCAGATAAAATTGCAAGTTGTTCATTTTGTCCTCTGAGCACTCATCATCTGTTAGATTCTATGAAAAAAATAAAATAAGAACAATAGTAAATAAGGAGTAAAATGCTAATTTTCACTGTGGAGTGTTTCATGGTACTTACAGGATATCCTCTTCTGTAGTTCTGCATGTCCTTTGCTGCCCTCATATTTCTGGGTGTATGATGCCACTACCAAAAGAGTGAAAGTTATATGAAAAGAATGGCGCCAATACAGGCTATAAAGAATACAAAACCCTAGATTTATACATCAGAGCAATAGCAGGACTTATTAATGAAAACATGATGGTATTAGGCAGCTGACATACTGTTCTACAAGTTTAAGGCCAAGCTAATTAATTTTTTAATACAGCAAAAATCTAACAGTTTAGTAGTACCCTTCAAAATTACTAGCTTCCAAATAATAAACGCATGACATCTTAAAGCCAAATGGAAATAACGAGTCGTAGTGTCGTAAAACCACTTAAAAGTAAGCTAACGCCAGCGATAGCTAAGCTAGTTAGCAAGCCTGCAGCAGTGAGGCATTAAGCTAACATTAGCTTTCCGGTCATGGGAATAAAAGCAAACGCCTGGCCGACTGCACAATCAATGAGTAGTACGAGACCGGTATGTTCCATGTCTTTACGTGCCACCAGCGGCGTATAGTCTGGCAAAGTAATCTCAAAACACGCACAGTTACTAGCGTCCAGGAGGATTTGTTTTTGTCTTGACTTGACCGTCGGGTTTGGCTCTCTCCGGCCGGGTCGTCTCCATCACTCTCTGTGTCCCAGGTCGAGTCGTACTCACACACACACTCGTCCTCCATAACTAAAGAAATAACCTTCTACTGGTGTCTAAAGCTAAACAGACGTGCACCCCGGTTCGGCACGAATCAAGGGCAAATGCAAAGTTACAGTTGCATTCTCGGGTTAGCTGGGGACGGCCCTGACCATCCGTCTCTCCGGTCTACCATCGTCAGACAGCGGCACAGTTAGCGGCTGCAGCACTGATGATGCCTTCACGGGCTGTAGGGCTATATACGGGCTGTATACTCAGACAGAGGGCACTCATTTACCGATGCCATAGGGCGTGTTGAATGTATAAATATATTACACGATTGAAAAACAAATAAAAAACACCTGATGCTTATATGCTGCCTATTTTTTCTGCTCATATAAAGACACTGGATAAATAGCATACAATCAAATAAAAACATACTGGGACACTGCGTTCTCCCAACTCAATTTGCCATTTAACTTCCCTTCTATTTAAGTGACAATGTTGCTTTAAAGGAGTCATCGGCCGTACAGACTCTAGAATTTCAGATGCTTGTGAAGGTAGCACGTCGGCCAGTGTAGGCCAACTGCTAACCAGCTGATGTGAGTCAGGAAGCGAGAAAAAAAAAAGAAAAAAAAAAAAAAACAGCAGCCCAAAAGTCTACGGGGATATTACATAACCACAAACTCGGCTATTTTGTGAAATTGAACTTTAAAATAATTTAAAAATAATTGTACAAATATCCTGATACTAATACATCTCAAATTGCAAAACAATGAGGATATAGTCTGACTGGTTTAGCCAACAACAACAACAACAACAACAATAATAATAATAATAATAATTATTATTATTATTATTATCACTAGTAGCAGTAATAGTATAATTAATGTTGCTGTTGGCAGTCTTTGAGATCACAAAATTGTACCCGCCAAATGCCAACAATGCAAAACAGTACAGATGGCATGCAAAAAGAGCCTGCATTCAAACATAAACAGCCACAATAGCCCTTGATTCAAGTCAAGTCAAGAAAAGGAAAAAAAAAAAAGAAGCTCTCTATCCATATAAACTGTATAAATAAAGACACAGGTATTATGTTATGTACAATAATAGTGCATTTTTTTTTGGTGCACCTGTTGACAAAACAGGGAGTTAACTGTTCAAGTTAACTGTTACTAGTGAGTCTTGAAGCCAAGGTCCATGTAGACTTGGATTGTTTCAGAATCCTTGGCATCTCATTTTCATGCTTTATTAATGCTGAAAAGTACATTGGGGTTTTCAGCACTACCTTCAAGACAGAAACTTTTCTGGGGACACCCATAAATATTCAGTGCAAAATCACACTCTGCACACATCACATAGGCTTGGTTAAGGAAAAAAACGGGTTGTAGGTTTTTTTTTCTGCAGTTACCAGAAGACAATATGTGGTACATTTTGAAATATAACAATGAAGGCCCTTTGCTGTTGTCCAGCTACCTACATTTATACTTCTTTACAGGAAAAATGGGGTAAAATGTCATTTGAAGCAGTTGTTATATGCAGTCCTTTAACATCCTTTAAGTGTTGTGAAAAGATAGTGTTAACTTTGCTATTAGAATTATTTATGTATTTCAGCCTGATTTTTGGATGTCTATTAAGAAATGAAACCAACCTGACCAGACTAAATATTAAATATGTTAATACTGTCTACACTGAAATACAGTGCATTTTAATGCTGCTCCCAAACTTTTCTCATTATGGTGCCCCCTGAAGGGGAGGCAAGAGGTGTTGGTTTTGGGTTTGGTTTGTTTGTTTGTTCGATTGTTACCGCTCTAACAGCAAACATATTGGTTGAATTCATTCCAAATTGGGTTTATAGATTGCCAGTGATGCAGAATAGATGTGGTTACATTTTGGGAAAAGTATAGGTAAAAGGATGCAAGGAAAATGTAAAGCTGATATGTGTGTAGGTTCTCACCTTTTGTTAAATGTTTATGTACAATAACATGAGAATTAAATGATTATGTCCAATTTACAGTTTGTCATGCAGGTTTATGTGTTAAAGAAATCATAAATGAAGTATTGCTTGTATCTTGTCTAGATTTTTTTTTTGTAAGGAGTGATAATTTGCTTTTTAAAAAAATGGAATTATGCATTTTAAAACATTTCCCTCTGGTCTACATAAACTTATGCTATGCTTGGGTTTGAATTCTTCATTAATTTAACTCCACAGGCTCATGTTCACTGATATTTTTGAGTAATGACACAAGAAAGTTTGTTTTGAGTGCTGGCCCTTTAAATGCAAATGAGCCACTTTACGCTCCACATCTGTGCTACTCTATCCGATTCAACCAATAATTGAATTTTTCAGGTAATCGGTTTGAAGTTTGGACATATTTTCAGTATGAACAACGACTGCTGCTGATGAACAATTATAGTCTTACTCAGACAAATATTTGTCGGTAATCTTGGCCTCATATGTTCAAATGTCATGGCGTAACTAATAATAAATATAACAAATTAAGAAGGAATCAAAGCAGGTTGTAGAAATCCTCTTGATTTTTTCCCCCAAAATGAACAATAAGATAGTTTTGTAGCACCTGGAGGGTTCACATATAAACTTTATTAACTTTAGGGTCCAAATACACAAACAAATGAACCAAAGACTAATAATAAAAGTGGGTTTAGATAAATATGACCCCTTTAAAAAGAACTAATGCATCATTTTGTGGAGTGGTTGAGGCAGAGAGACACTGCTTGCTCACAATGATACAGATATTTTGTTCTGTATGTGTATACTTTTCTGTCCTTATATGCCCAAATATATGGAAAAATACTAATAACAGCATTCAAAATATCATCTTTTCTTTGATAATACATTAAATATTGTAGGCTCACTAACATCACATAACTCTGTTAAGCGTTGCAGATTAGATTAATTTTAGATTCTGCGTGTCATTTCAACTTTGGGTGTTAAAAGTTAGCAAGTGAGAAAATCAGACTCCTCTCCTGTTTTGAGAAGGCTGTTGAAAAGTGATGTGACAGTTATGAGCCACATTTGGAAATAGATCATAGTCACCACTGTGCAGTTTGACCACGTTACCACAAATAAACACAGTGACACCAAACAGGATTTTACTCACGTCCTTGTGTCATTAATAAACACATCGGTTCTAGTTTGATGTCCGTTTCATCTGCTAATTCAGTCTTTGTTATATTATGCACATGGGTGTAATGTTGTGTATTATCATATCATGAATTTGATGCATCTGCTGTAGCGTAGGGACCACCAGTACAAGAAAAATGCACAAGTGTGAAGGTATAATTGGATTTTGATGGCTATCTCTTGACAGTAATTGGACAGATGTGTTTTTTTTACGCGGCAGTATGTTACCATTAGAAGGTATAAATAGAATCTTGTTTTATCACAGGGGATTCAGTGTTGAATGGCCGCTGGTGTGGGTTTCTATTTTTGGTTTTAGTTACTGTGGAAACCAGAGGGCTCTGCAGGCATCCAGTATTTGGTGATGCTATTTAGTGCCACTGCTTCATAAAATGGATTCCCTGATGTCTCATTTCAGTGACTTTAATGCAGATCAAAAGCTTTGTTAATATACAGATTAATGACTCCAAAAGGGTAGTAATTATTCAAGCCCAGTCTGACTGTGTTAGCAGGAGGTTGGACATGAATCGAATCACTTCAGGACTCTCTTTCCCCTGCGTGTGTCTTGTTTTTCTGTTTTCTGTGTTGTGCCCTCGCAGCAGCACCAGCCCGGCGGATAGAGCCCAGGGTTGGAAAGGGAATTCTACACACCTGATAAGTCTTTTTTCTCCTTAGCTGTTGTTCATAAATCATCATACAACACAAACCTCATAACATAGTCTGTTTATTGGTGTATTTTCACCCAGGCTTTTATCTCCAAAAGACTTACAATATGTGAATATGATGCAATCTCCAGTTTATAGCAGTTACTTTAATCATCAATACACCAATCGTAAAAAAAAATCCCTCGCTTCATGATATTTCCCATACATTTTCATGAACTAAAACTATATTAACCAGGAATCAAGTTGCATTCACTGATTACTGTATGACCTCAATACGTCTGAGATGATGTTTTAACACAGCATTTGATGTATTTATTCTGTAACTCTATCAGACTGTCGATTGGATCGTGTTCTTATTATGACTTCTATGACCTTTTTAACTTCTTTTACAGCTCTGGTCAGTACAAAAACACATCACTCTCCAGACAATTCATAAGTTCATACTTCAGCCTGCAAGTGATTTTGCCTGGAGAAAATACCACAGGATTAAATGCAGTTATTTTCATTTCACAAGAAACTGCAGAGGAGGTCTTTGCTGACAGGGCAAACACATGATAGAATATGGGGGGGTGTTATGGTTGAATAAGAGCAAATATACTGTGAATGAGTGCAACAATGGAATCTTATATAAAGCTGAAATTAACATATGTAAAGCAATACAATAAAAAATAATACAGTTACTGATCAGTTAAAATTAAGGTGTAAGATGTCTGATGATCCATTATATTAAAAGACATATGTTGGCCATCTTGTCTACAATTTATTATTATATATTAGAAACATAACTTCAGTTTGTTGTCATTTCTCAACTATTGACTCTTTTAACTGGGACAGATATGGAGGTATCAACTCCATTTTTGTCCTGTGTAAATATAAAACATTAAAATATAATTCCTTTTGATCACACATCCAATGATAATATATAACGAACTCTCACAGATTAACCCATAAAGACACAGTGCTACCTATATGGCATTCCAAAATATTTTTTTCCTCTATATGTAGCTTTTCTTAAGTGATTTATTACTATTAATTATAATGCATTTTTGCAGTTTTTCAGTGTAAACCATGCATTTTACTATATTGATTCACTTAGATGTTCATAAAAGCTCAGATTAAAGTTGAAGGTTTTCTATCAGAAACAGAGAAAACACAAGAAAAAGTGACTTTTACAGCAAAGATATCAAAGAATAATTCTAGAATAAATACAGTGTTGCTCTGAGCTGCTCTAAAATATCACAGTAACGTCATGAGCTTGTCCCAGTAAACTCATGGACACCACTACTGATAAGATTCAGGATCACTTCTGCTCTCAGAACAAGATGTTGTGGCTATAGAAGCTGAGGCCTTGCATTTCAATAGATACACGTCTAAAGCAACACTCATGACACTTTGTGTAGCACGTTCCAGTAACAAGACGTGGGCTGCCAGGCATGTCCGGTCAATAGGTGAGGTCCAATCAGAAGATGGAGTCAGATGACATTGTGAAGTCCAAGCCATTGTCTGGGGTGAAGTCACCTAAGAACATAACTGTCCACCACACCTGGAATTCAGGGCTCTTCGAGTTCCTGTGGGAGCTCTCGTCCAGAGAGACCAGCGCTAGTTTTTATATTTCAGATGCGATTAGAAGAAATTCTTGTCCTGAACTCATATTTGGAGCTTCCAATCAACGACCACGAAATATCTGAATAATATTAATAAGTAAACGTCAAAGTGTGTCCATCCACTGTCAATGATCCAACTCCATGGGTTTCACTGGTGAATTGATGTTGTAGAAGATGACGGTGTTTCCATGGTAACTATGGCGCCTCTAAACATCCAAATGGATCATATCTGATGACCATGAAAAGATGAAAAACTGTATTTTACACCAATTATTTACATGTATTGATAGGATTAGTGGATCAACAGGTCTGAAACAGTTTATGTCTGTAGATGGCTTTGATCGCCAGTGGATGTTTGGGTCTTTATGGGTTTAAAGGGTTGTTAAAATTTCTAATACCTTCTACAATCTGACACCAAAATCTTCAAGTATCAACATCCTCTGATGTACAGCTACATTTAACTTTTTAAATGAAAAATTACAATTCATTGCATTCATTGACTTCTTAGAATATACTTCGAAACAGCAATTTGACCATTTTCTCAAAGGCTATAATAAATGCTATGTGTCTCAGTAAACCAGCACAGTTTTGTGATTATTTTATTATCATTGATCGACATCCTTCTGATTAAAGTCAGAGGGGTTCATGTTTTATCTTAATAAACTCACAGGTTTTTTCTTCCTCATCTTGAGCTCCTGTATCTTCTCTAACATCCTTTTCTCTTTGCCAAAGCATGACCTCGACTCTCTCTCCTTTCTGAAAGTTTTTTTTTTTTCTTCATAACTTTCTCAGATTAACATTTCACTGGCAGATGGGTTTTAATAAATAGAGAAACACACCTTCAGGCACAAGCCCCCCCTCCTTTTTTTTTTTTTTACACTGTGATACATCTTTAAAACGGTCAGGTACCATCTGCATATTTGTATTCACTCAGCATCACACCCGATGAAGAGGACGCCTTTTTTATATTTATAAAAAGCAGAGCAAATACTTTTCGTGGGCAGTGTTTAATGCAGTACAGTTGGTGCTTAAAATCAACTATCACTTACAAGATTATAGGGAAACAGTTATTGTTGGTGATAATTCTGCATATCCTCCAGGAATTAATATCATTTGATCTGTAAAATGTCTTAAATAGGAATTATTATTGTTATATTTGGCTGGCCCTTTTATCCGAGGTATATAGGTATGTATAGCATACAGGGTCTTGCCTAAGGGCCCACCAGGGATTCAAACTAGCAACCTTCAGCACCATAGTCTGCAGTGTAAACCACTAAGCTATCCAGTTGCTATTGCTAGCTCAGCTTCTTTTTAAAAAATATTTTATTGTGATATTTATTTAATAATAACCACATATTTAAAGAAGTTTGAGACATATAAAAATCCTTACAAAGATCAGATGTTAAAGACATAGTTTCGTATAACAGAATTTCCTTCTTTAATTATCCTATTATTTTTGTTGTTGTTTATCTTGTTAATAAGTACTACTATTTTTCCCTTTGTTTTGTATTATGTTTGTGTCTGAAATAAACTGAAAATGAATTTAACCCTTTATAAGGCAGTCACTGAAATACTCTGAAACTTAAAGTGTCAACCTTAGTGAGTTAGTGGACGTTGTTATTTACCTCCTCGTGCCATAAAACATCCGAGCAGCACTTGATAAAAATAAACAGATACAATAAAACAACTGTTATAAGGCCATAAACTGACAAAAAAGAATCACTTATATTGACGATTTACAGCTCCAAAATGTCTATAAAATCTCTTTGAATCACTGCATGGTTTTATAAAAACTAACATGCTTTTGGACCTCACTGAAGCAGATCTGCCCCGTATTTAACCCTTTCATGCACACTGGTCACTACAGTGGACACCTATTCTTCAGCTGTTCTCTTGTATATTCACAGGTTTAGGTGTTTTAGTCCCATGGCAAACAACACAGTGGATGTTCATGCATCATCTACACTGACATTCAGACTATTACAGTAACTTTGCTGTTCTTGATAAACCTGATCTACACTAACACATTTCAGTGCAAATCGCTAATATAAACTCTACAAAACAAATTATAGTTTTGTAAGACAATTTTTTTTTGCATAGTATCTCCATGAAATGAGTAAAAACTATATTAGAGTATAATAAAATGTGAGAAAGCACATTAGCTGCATCAAAAATGTTTTTATTTCATAGTTTTCACACGATCTATCACTTTATGATGATGGGTTTTAAATATACATTTCTTTGCTTCAAAAATTAAATGCATGGTGTCCAGCTGAGTGGACATTTTTGTAATTCCATGAAAAATAGGTTCATTAAAAAAAAAAAAAAAAAAAAAAAAATCATATTAATGCCTAAAACCACCCAGGAAAAAAAAAACCAAACTTTATTAAGGTTCTCATAATTATTGCATTAACGAGTTAAAGTTTGAGGAAATTACCAAAAATAATCACTTGCCTGATAAAGGGTTAAACACTAGAAACAGGTCCACAGAGGAATAAAACTGAATTAAAAGCCACATGTTCTTGTTCCAGAGCTCAATAGAAAATGACAGCACACCTTTTGTTTGTCCATGATATCTTCTCTGGAAGTTCAAGAGACTGAAAGCCCGTTGGATGTGCCACGATCAGCGTTAACTCTTCTTGTTCCATAATGTCATCAACCCACACATAGTCCATATGTTTGATGATGATTTCTTTCGGCTTTTTCCCTTTCGCCCTTTTGGGGTCAACTTCGCATTTTGATTTGGCAGAGGATTTTTTTTATGTCGGATGCCCTTCCTGACACAACCGGGCTTGGGGTTTGCACCCCCTTGTGGCCACATTGGGATGTACAGCATAAAGAACCTGTCCCAAGGGATCACCTGGAACCTCAAACTAGCCATCTTCCACACTGAAGTCAGTTGCGTTGACCACTGAGCTACATAGTCCATACATTTGCTTTCCTTCTATTTGTCAATAGACAATAGACTTTCAGCCTCCACTTCCTGTAATGAGTCTTCTTCAAAATGGAAAGCTTTCAACACATTTCATAAAAATCCATGACTTTTTGTGTGATTCTTCTGACAACCAAAATATTCATTTAACCCATAAAGATCCAGTACTATTTTTGTGTCAGTTCCCAAATTTATTTTTCTCTCTATTTAACCCTTCTCAAGTGATTTAACACCATTTATTATGATATTGTCCTCTGTATTTAGCATTTTCCCCCCCATCAAAATCAGGTATTATCCATTATTTAGTTCAATGATCATGTAGATGTTCATAAAAACTCAGATTAAAGTTGATGGTTATTATATCACAAAGAAAGAGTGACTTTTTCAGTCAAAACTATCATTAACTGAACATAAACCCAGTGTATTAATCCAACAAAGTGTCTATGTTCTTATAGTTTAATTAGTTTTATTTTGTATCAGACACGTAAGCTGTTTCTCATACCTGACATGTTTTGGTGGTAAACTTCTGTCTTCATCAGAGGTG
>JAPSES010000236.1:2075830-2087862 GCA_029822895.1 Maxillicosta whitleyi
CATCCATCCATCTATCTATCTATCTATCTATCTATCTATCTATCTATCTATCTATCTATCTATCTATCTATCTATCCTTTTTTCTTCCATCCATCCACCCACCCACCCACCCATCCATCCATCTTTCTTCTGTACATCCATCCATTCGAGACAGGGCATATGTTCAGAGATAAAACTTGACTCACTTGCCAAAAAGATGCCTTTTCTGACACAGATAATAGGTCAATTTTCCAGTGTCTATTCCATTTAGCATGTAGCAAACTGCACAGAAAAAAAATAACATCCATCAAAAGGTTTAATCAAATCAAATCTTCAGTGCCATCGCTCAACAAATTCCTCTCTGATCTCTTTATAGCGAGATGTGACACTGATGATCATAAACACACACAGCCCAGATCCCCAGTTAATGATTTGCTTTTGGCAACAAAAAAGTACTGCACAAGAACTAAAGAAAGTGCAGAGACAATTGGGTTGACACGTGATATAAGATGTTCTTTTATCAGCCGACGTGCATTAATCAAGCCGCATTTGTTCCTTTCACTTGGTGGGAGTAAAACATTTAGTTCACCTGGTGTGCACTGCTAGATTGTGTGTCATCATCATCATCATCACCATCATCATCATCACCATCATCATCATCATCATCATCCACTTTCCCATTGTCTTTATTTCTGCCACGGTTGATCAGTATAAGATGGAGGAAAGCAATGATGAATAACAATGTGAATCCTTTGAAAAAGATACCAAACAAGCGGCCAATATCAATATGAGGTCTTTATACACTAAATCCTTCACCGTTCATTTCTGTACAAATGTTGACAGAGCACACCGTGGCGCCGCTCAAACAACACAATAATTAAACACTTACTTCACACTGATATATTTGCAAATAAATTGGACACGGGCCCTCCCCACACCCACACCTTCACCAAAAAAAAAAAAAAAAAAAAAAAAGAAGGACAAAATAATCAAACGCATTCTGCTGAATTCTCTGCAGGAAAGTCATTAATAGTTTTAAATGAGGATGAGCTGCCACTGATGCAAGTGATCTGCGTGTGGAATGGAATTAGGTGGCTGAAGATGACAAGTGGAATCTTTTATAGCCAATACTCATTGCTCATTGTGGCAGTGTAAATGATGTTTTTCTGTCTTCTGTGGCGCGGTTAACAAATGACACCGGCGGCTCACATTTTATTTCTCACGATGACACAGAATCAATAAAACTGATATAATCATCTATATAATCGCTTGTACATAATATTTTCATCTTAATTGGTACTAAACCAAGGTGGCTATAGTCAGTATCCACAGGTGGAAAATGAAACTGATGGCAGGTGTTTAAGCACTTACCAGCCTGTAAAATGTAATTATTGTGACTGAAACTATTTCACTGCTTTGTCTATGCTGAGGTTTTTCTATTTCCACTGTACCATGTTGCTTATCTAACGTTATGCAGAGCAATGCTCGCACATTCAATTACTTCTACAAAATCCTCGTTTATAGGCTTAGTTTTATGTGATTTCATATTTTTATTAGATTTAGTCTTTTGCACTGTTCTTATTGTTCTTATTTTTTTCATGAAGTAATCTTTAACTGCTTTTATTAAAAGTCATCCTACTTTTAGCTCCTTTTCCTTTTCGTGCTGTTTTTCGTGATATGAAGGTGTCTTTTTTTACTCTCATTACTTGTTTTTTTTTTTTGCTTTTTCTCCTTTTTCAAAAAAATCATTTATTACTTTAATTATTGCTTTTTCTATTTACTGTCTCACATTTCTATTCTATTCTATTTTAACATTTATTGCTTTTCAGCTTTTCTCTTCTTGTTTTAGCTTCTTCTTAATTTGTACCTCCAGACCTAAACAGCTGCCGGCAACCAAAAGCATCTACTGATATTAAATGTTTAATCATTTTCGATCCACTAATCCTAACAATACAACTAAATAATTCAGGTAAAATGCGGTTTCTCAGGTTGATATGACCTATTTGGAAGTTCAAAGGCTTCATAGAGAATGCACAAACACCATGACCTTCTGCAGCATTGATTCACCGGTAAAACACAAGTAGAGTCTGACAAATGACAGTGGTTCTAGACATTTGTTTTTATATTCTGTGAGTGATATATTTTGTTGAAAAAAAAAATCGATTTTCCTTAAGTTTTGGACTGAAAATAAAAGATAATACTTGATTCTCATTGAAAAATGCAATTGATAAAACAATAAATAGTGATAATTCACTCAGGAGAGGGTAGATTTAGAGAGAAATATAACCACAAAAAGGATTTTTATGTCTTTTTAAAAATGTTTTTAGTGTTTGTGGTTGAATTACCTCTGAGCTTCTTGGGCTGGCTTAGGTGTTTTCCTTCCCTCATTGTTTCTTTCATTATAGGACTATATTGTGGGTGTTTCAGTTAAAGTTTTAATTTCAGTAGGAAATTAAAGCTGCAAGCAGCATTGGGCAGGACCTAACACCCTGGTCCAGTCCCACCTCCCTTTAAAGTTGACACCTCAGCTCCACTCACACCTCCACTCACACCTCTCTGTCCCGGCTCTTTTGTGTCCGTCCTCCTTTCATCCCTGCAGAACACCAGACCCCCTCTGCTGAAACCACCACTAGCTTTTAATGAAGCTTTTATTTTGAAAAACCCTACTGAGCATGTGAGTGTGTGAGACAGAATCAGTTTGAATGAAATGAAATTGCATGAACAGTTGAGCATAAAAGTCATGATTTAGCATTTTTAGTAAGGCCTTTATTTTGCAAAACCCTACCCTGTGTGTGTGTGTGTGTATGTGTATTAATGAATTGAAATTATACAAATGGTTGAGTGTGTCATAAAAGGGTGGGGAGGACTTCATAATATTTATGATAAACCTTGTTTATTAAGCTTTTATTTTGTAAACCCTAATATCTGTTAAGCATCTCTTTCATGTTGCATAATCCCATTGTTTTCATATTAAACTGTAGCTTGGTGGGCTTGGTCCCAAATAAAATTGTAATCATTATTGGCTATTGCTATGGCTTATGCTGAAAACTATAATAATAAGTCAGAACGTTAATGCACTAATCTGCTTTTATTGTGTTTTTATGAATAAAGTTATGGTGATTCTGACTTTGTATAAGCAATCTTATACACATTTAAGTTCTGTTGGTATATGTTTCTGTATTTGCCCACAAATTGGGCAAATTGTTCATATATATAATTTAATTTTTTTTCCTGATGAATGAATGTCTGCAGCTTCGGTTTTGCCAGGATCCCATTCATCCATTACATATGTTTTTGTTTTGTTGTGTACATGTGACTCTGTGTAAATTTGTGTTATAGTTGTGATGTTTATGTTATAAGACCCCCTTGAAAATGAAATGGTGAAATGAGATGTTTTTTTGTTTTTGGTCTTTTTTTTAATGTCTTCAGATTGATGGTATATTTTGTTTGTACACATTCGATATATAAACAAAATGAAAATAAAATACTACAAAAAAAAAAGAAAAAGAAAAAAGAGCCTATCCTTAATAAATAGCAATAAACAGTAACAACAATAACATACTGTAACATTGTGTGTAATAACAATACTCATATGGGAGTTTTGTCTTCTTAGGTCATTATGGTTTCACCCTATAGATGGAGTATATTCTGCATATTCTAATACTTTTTTTAAAAGTGGAAAAACATGGAGAAAATGCACAGAGATGAAGAAAAACTTCACCCAACTGCACAGACTGAACCTTTTGTTTTCCAACGAAGATTTTAAATACTAAAGCTGTAATGATTTTGTAATACAACGTGGCATATCCGCCAGTCATTAAATCATTTTGCACATCCGCGGAGACTAAATATGTATCACTCTCGCCTCCACATACACAAGCATCACTAGGATCTGTACCAATCGATCAGTGCTGCTGACACCCCTCATCCCAGTGCCTCATGTTGGTCTCTGAGCAATTAGCCTGCTTGCATCCCAGTGAATGCACTACGTGGCTAATCTGACTCCCTTTTCAGTTTCTCTCTTCCTTTATTGATTCTTTTATTCCCCTGTTGAAAGTCTTTTTTTTTTTCCTTCAGACTTTGAATGTCTGGCAGATATAACTAGAGGTATGACAGGTTTTACAGCTCTTACACTAATACCCTTTATTTGGCTGTAAAGGGCTATTCTTGGGAAGTCAGTAATGGATGTGTCTGAGACTGTCAAGACTTTATATGTGTGCGTTGGTATGTATGTGATGTATGCAGCTTGTGTAGGTGTATGTCACAAAAATATTTCTTTTACAGCATTGTTGTAAAAAACAGACATTCATTGCACCAGAGAGAGAGAGAGAGAGAGAGAGAGAGAGAGACAGAGAGAGAGAGATATTTCTGTTTCACCGACAACTCTGAAGCAATCTGAGAGCAATCAGCAGAGATAAAGTTATGTGTTCATCTATATATACTGCATGTCTGCGGCAGTGAGAGCTTAAATATGGGAATGAGGATTAATGAATGCAAACGGCTTTCATTATTATTGAGTATCCAGTAAACGAAACTACCAAATAAATCAAAAACTCCTGTCCAAAGCAATACACTTCATGAAACATCATAATAAATGAAGACTGATTCTTATCATGTCCATTATATAAAAAAGCTACTGATGTGTTTGGATTCCAGGTACAGATTTTGGACATCTAACATAAAACAAAAATGTGGCAAGAATAAGCTTTTTTTTTTTTTTTTTTTTTAAAAAAAAAAATGATTTCCCCAATGGGTCTTGTTTGTTTTTTAATTACAAATCATTGCAGCCAAATACACAAAGGATTCAGCTTTTTTTTTTTTTTTTTTTAAATCTTTGAAATGATCAGAAATGTTTCATTTTCACGGAAAAGCTCATCTTTTTAAGAGCTAAGTTTGACAAATCAGTATTTTGTTACATTCATTACTGAATCTTTTTATATTTCTTCGTGTGTAGATTAAAACAAAGAGAACTGACACTAACCGTTCATATAGTCCAATTATGTGAACAATACAAACATTAAAAACACACCTTTTGTTGACAGTTACTGGTGGATAATAATGATTTAAAAGATTTTCAATTAATTCTATACATTTAACGTTATGTATCTCAGTGGTTAGCGACACTATCTTTGGAGCAGAAAATGGCCGGTTCGAGACCCAGGTGATCCCTTGTGAAAGGTCCTTTACGCTATATATCCCAATGAGCCACAAGGAGGCGCAAGCCCCGTTGTGCCGGTTCCAAGCCCGGTTGTTCCAGGAAGGGCATCGGAGGTAAAAACCTGTGCCAAATCAACATGTGAAGGTGATTTGCTGTGGCGACCCCGAAAGGTAAAAACCGAAAGAAATCATCATCATTCATGATCTAAATGAGATGGGTAGAAAGTCTTCAGGGTTTTAATACGGTAAAAATAAATATGTATAAGGAAGTTCTAACACAAAGACATGAAAAAGTGTTTGAGTGTCCACTAGTAAATCTAAAAAAAGAGTTAGATCTGTTCTGCGACACCTCTTTAGCATGTAGATTAATGTCTGCTCCTTAAATTATACTTAAATTATATAAGGACAACTTGGCCTCAGACTAGTAGGAATACTTAGTCACTGTGTAGTTTAATGAATTGGAGGAACTGAAGACGGACTGCATTTAGTTAAAAAACTTCTCACAAAGTAATCAATGCCTCTTGCTTTTTTTTTTTTTTTTTTTTTTTTTTCAACTCGCAGCCAAAAGACTAATGACACAGTTGCCGTCCAGCAGCAGAGTAAACATGACTGAGGCTCCCCGCTGGCTGCTGCATGCAGTGACCTGAGAATGAAGGAGCACAGTCGTGCTGACTCGGTGAATTTGAACACTACAGAGGCTGGCTTGTCACAGGGCCAACCATTCGATTTGTTTAGAGACACAATATGGCCATCTTGGCTGTGTGCTAAAAAAGACGCTGGGGGAGCTGGTACTTGCCAGCCAACTTTCTCTTGTCGCTCTTTCTCTCTTATTTCTCACTGTGAGACCACACTCTGCAGGGAGTATTTGAAGAAGGAAATGGACTTTCATGGATGACTCAAAGTGGTAATCAAACATGCGCTGGTGCCTGAAATTATTCAACTTTTTGACACTATTATTGTCTTCTGCCTAATTTATAGCTCTGCTTTTTTGCCATCTTCTAAAATGCCATGATTTTATACATGTTATTTTTTTTTATTCTGCGATGCCAAATATCTTAATGAGTGTGCCTGTTTGTCTTCCATGACAAATAAAAGCCATTATCATTTTTACATAATGACTACATTAATCGCTCTGATAACAGTATTATCATGAGTTTGATCTGTCATCTTTGTCTTCACAGCTACAATAGCAACTAATAGCAACTGTCAGAGGAAGACAATATTCATGTTAACACTGAAGTGATAACTTAGCTCTATCCAAACTTTATTTTCCACTTGCATCTGTGGGATGCTCAGGCAGAGTAACATAAATAAAAGACGGAGCAGAAATTATGATTCAGAAGGAACTTTATGATCAGTTAGCAGTGATTCAAAAGTAACCTTTTAGCTTCAAGACAGTTTTTCTGCATCCTTAGATTTATGAACATCCTTTAGGTCAAGCAACTATGTATGTTTATACACACAACAGTCCTTTGAATACCAAAGGCTGAAAAGGTTTCAGAAAAATCAGTACAACATGGTCAGGCTACAGCTAGAGAAAAATATTACAAGGTTTTATAATTTTTTCCCTATACTTCTTCTTCTCATGGCCCTATCATTGCATAACTTTTTCCTGTAATGACATAATGAATGACATGTTTCCTGTTATATATATATATAAAGTGTGTTCATTTACCTGCTGCAGTGCATAATGAGAACTTAGTACAAATCAGCATTAATACAGGTGCTAAATTCTCCTGACACTTATATTTAAAGGTAAAATTTTTACCTTTTCAACCAATTATGTTAAATATCCCAAATGACATTTATGTTCAAAGCAAAGCTTTTATTTGTCTACTTAGGATGGGAAATGACAACAGCACCAGCAGAAGGGTAATAGATCGTGTTAGTCACCACATCAGTTCTAAATGCTTTGAAACGCACTGCTATAAAAATGGAACACCCAGAGGAACTTGAAGGACGTGTACTTATTCACAAGGTTTTGTGACCTGACAAACTGAATGTTTGGCAGTGACTCATCTTTTCAAACTTTAATGAATGTCACATTAGACACACAGTATTATTTATGTTCACATTTGGTTTTGAAACTTACTTTGTATTTACTCTAAATCCATATTAGCAGAAGAAACACTCATTTTATGCTCATAATGAAACAATTGCACCTTTATATATAGTAGGGCTGTCAAAAGTAACACATTAACATAGATTAATCCATCATCCTGATTAATTGGATTAAAAATTTTAATGCAATTAACCCATCTACAGTGCAGAATTACTCTGAATGTCTCTGCCAAGGCATTTGGGCCAGTTTGTCCAAGTAGAGTTAATGTCACACATTAACAAATGGGCAGTTGATCTGGTAGTGACAGCAGCAGAACCAACCATAAAGGTGGAAGAGCACAGAAACAGCACGTTGGCCCTCAGGCTGGAAATATGAAGACAAAGTTTCAAGTTGTTTGGTTAAAGGTGTTTAATAAACACTTTAAATGCATATATTTTCCCTTCATTCTTGAGTCTGCTCACTCAAAATGAATGATGATGAAGGAAATAAATGATTAATATAGATTAAAATGTATTTAATAGTAATTCATCAAAATTAATCCACAGCAACCCTGTGATTAACCTGATTAAAACTTTTAATTGTTTGACAGCACTAATATATACAGTCGCTATAGTATATAAAATATCATGTTCATTTTAATGCCTGGTACAACTAAAGGTACATTTGTTTGGAAAAATAGAATAACAACCAAATAGCTCATAATAGTTTAATTTCAGAGCTCATATCTATCCATTTTCCATGTTTTCTGGATTAAAACCAAAATCACTTTAGTTCTTACAATATCTATGTCATTGTACTAATAAAAACAGTGCTTTTAGCGTTTTCTTTTGTCTATTTATTTAGTGACAATACACACAGGAGTTAGTACTTGATTGCATAACCATTGTTTTTGATGACTGTTGATGGTTTAATATTTTTTTCCATGACTGTATATAAACATAACATGCACACTCTTGAAAACCCTTGGCCTGCCTTATCAGGCTCACTACTGCCCCCAGTGGCCTGACTTATCAGTGCATGTCAAAGTGTTTGGACAGACAGACAGACAGACAGACAGACAGACAGACAGACAGACAGACAGACAGATGACCATCTGATGACAATATCCTGTGGCCAGTGTGGCTAAGGCTAAAAAACAGTGTTTAAGGAGTAAGTTTACATCTTCATGTCAACTATTTTGGATCAGTTGAATCATAAATGATTAATGTAGATTAATGTTCCATTTGAACATGTTGTGCATCAAGGTAAAAGTCAACTTCAAGTGTATTTACATACACATTTAAAACTACAGCAAAGTGCCCAAAGTAACCTACTGTACAAAGCTGTGGACACAAATACAAGATATGCTGAAACTACTAAAATGAGAATAAATACAAGATATATTGAAATTGATAAAAAGGGATACACAGTAATAGGATAAAAAGGATCTGAAACACAACCAGAAGATAACACAAGTACAAGTCACACACTTGTATTAAAAGCCAGTGCAAATGGTTACATGTTAATCAGATCCAAATCATTTAAATTTTGTGTTAAGGCTGAACAATAATTAACAGATTTAATGATCAACTGATCCATCTGCGAGACTTTAAAATGCACGAGAGGTTTCTCGTACAATATCTGAAAGATGTTATCTAATCTCCGACGGAGACGTGATCATTGTTCGGAAATGTTTTTGTCATTTTGGTTCTCCCTCTCTCATTTTCCTGCCACCTAGTCAAATTTCATCTGATGAAACTTCAAGCAAGTGCTGTGGTTTTTCCACTTGGGAGGCAAACTGTGCAATCTGGGGAATTGGAAGGATGAAGAAAGACGTCTATACGGGAAGAGAAGATATCTAAGTGTGGTTAAAAAAAAAAACAAAAAAGAAAGAAAGTGTAAAACTTTCTGTTTACTACCAGCATCTGCTAAAATAATTGCCAGGAAGAAAGATGTGAAAAGGTGTGTCGAGTGTGTCCTAATTAGCTACAGTGGAAACTTTAACCACTGCAGGCTGTCTCTAAAGTGAATGGCAATCAAAAGGAAGGCACGGCTGAACTACCTGTACGAGTTAGTGGGAAAAACAGGCAGCTTCTCCGTTTATTCTGTCACTTTAAAATATTGAATTGGTGAAATGGCAACAGCAGAGATCATAATGATAATATAGATCTTGAGTTAAATGACAGTCGGGGTAATGGGGAAGAGTTAATCGATACAATTAGAAGGCAGCTTCATCGTTACGTACAGCGATGCAAGCTTATTTTCCTCCCTGTTCCATTTTAACACAGCTCATAACAATATACTTAGATTTATTTTTTTTTAAATCATGGGAAAGAATGCTTCTAGGAAACAAAAAGAGCTTGTTTGAGGTGCTCTTTGGTAAAAGGGAGTCATAACGTAGATAACAAACAGGAGGAAAATTCTCTTTATGCATTTAAATACTTTATATTCTCATGGTGTGGTCATTTAATATAGACCTTAAAAAACACTTGAACACGTCTCGGCTTCACGCCTTCATCACGAAATCAAACAAAAAGGTACTTAGATTCATTCGTTTGCCCTCAACTCCTTCTCATCTTTTACGGCGTCTGTGAAAAATCATAGCAGTTCTCGTTTTGCCGTGGCAGTGAGGTTGAAACTTTTCCCCTCATTGAAACATTCACTGGTAATTGAACAGTAATGAACTGCTGTGTGACCTGTGGTGTGTGAGTAATTGATTCTGAAAGCGGCGTTTGTGGGCACATTGTGTATCTACAAGGTGAGCAGGCGCTGTGTAAAAGGCAGCTGTTGTCATGTCTGCAGAGTGTGGTCACCGCTCCGGCCTATAGATGGTGATGCTGCACTTTCTCACATTTACAGACTCTAACATAATGAACACAGCATGATTTGATTTTGCTAGAGCTTTTGGGGCGAGTGTTCCTCTGTAAAAAAAAAAAAAAAAAAGTATAAATAAAAGATAAGAGTCAAGTGTAGTCAAAAGGTGTCCTGCTCGATCTGCATAGACGAGGCTTGTTTAATTATTTCCCCTAAATTCAGCCTGTATCCCACACTCGCGCACTATTTTATATCTTCCGTCGCCTAAATGCGTTCACAATATTTCATCTAAATGGCTTCTCAGCGTCACCTTCCTGTACCTCTGGTCTTTTCTGTAAACTTCATTCCTACCTCCATCTTCCTCTCTGAATGGACAGTGCAGAGTAGCTGCTGCATTAACCTCCCACTCACCCCACAGACTCATCTCTTTCATTGGTGCTTCACTATAATGGCCGTAGTGAGGTTTTGCTTTGAGCGCAGATGGTGAACAACATGAAACTATGGGGACCATCCAGGCTTATGGCCAACTGCTGCTCTTTGTGTGGGCAGGTAAACTGTTTGGAGATGTGGCGAGTGATGTGGAATGACAACAGGCCAGACATGATGAACACAGAATCTCCCAATGGCTACTGGTGAATAAAGATGTTTGTTTTCATCTTGTCTCGCGTGGAAAAAGCAATTGTTCTTGAAAGTAAAAAAAAAAAAAAAATAGAAATTACAGTCTAATCGACAGGAGAGCTTGTGATTTCAGCTGTGGCGAGGCAGTGTTTTATTCGACAATTTGTATTGTGGGGATGTTTGTGAAAAGGGGCTTAAATGGACGTGACGACCGCACGTTTTGACGAGTTGAGGTTACTCTGTCTGTCCATTTGCCTTCGTTTTGCTCTCTTTAGGAACATGGAGGATTATTGTTGTGCATCTGAAGCCTGATTATATTGTGCATTGTTTGCAGCTCCATCACGACTCACTGAGCCCGAGCTGCAGAATCAAGAAAAAGGTGAAAATAGTCAGATCTAACAGATACAACGTGCTTTTCAAAGAGACCATGAATGAATCTGTCGCATTATGCATGTCTAGCATGTTTAATATGCATTTATGTATATGTATTGTGCAGCTGTCAGAAAGAGCACCTTTGTTATATGCTGAAGCGAAAGTTGTTCTAGGAAAAAAGTCTGTTGTGGTTTATAAAACAGTCCAGAATATCCAACTACTCTGGCACTTAATGAATGCTTGACTGAGTGGAGCAATTACAGGGGATAGCTCCATTAAGCCATTTACATTTGCTCAAAGTTAAATTGCCTTTAATTTGCTCTATTTGGAGAGCTTGAGAAAAATAAAGGCATATGTATTATGGAGATAAGCCAGCTGCATACAGATGTACAGAAACTGTTAAAATCTCTGGTGTCAGCATGCCGGTTGCACCACAGCCAACGCCTTTCAGTCAAAACCACAATGTGAATGGGTGATTTACTCATATACGACAAAACAACAGATGGATTTTATATGGATGTTACTGGATCGTTACTCTTGATCTAGTCTGGCTCTCTGGAAGTACTCTGCTGGAATACGGGTGAATATTTGTCGTGCGGTAGCAGGAAGAATTTTCTCCTTGCTTGTGCTTTTTCAGCTTGAAAGTACCCGTTGCTATGTGATAGAATAACAACCTCTGAGCTGCAGCTCTACTCTGAAAAGGGCAAGTGTTGACAAAGACGCGTATCTTTTATGTGCTGTTGTCTTTTATAGGGACTTTTAATCCCATGATGCAGTTCCTCGTGAGCACTATTTTGCAAATTCTACACTCAGAGCCACCAAAGAACTCGTCTATTCCAGAACCATAGTGGGTGGGATCAGATGTACAGTAGCTACACTTAAAGGCAAGTGCTAAAAAAGTGTGGGGGTAGGTCTATTCTTGATCTGTCTTTAACATTTTTGCATAGACATTGAATTGGTTATTGTTATCTCCACCAAGGAGGTTATGTTTTTGCCGGCGTTTATTTGTTTGTTGGTTTGTGTACAACATAACTTGAAAAGTTATGGATGG
>JAPSES010000236.1:2089097-2102432 GCA_029822895.1 Maxillicosta whitleyi
AGCAAATTTATTCAGGCTAAATTGTGCATGTACTTTCAGGATGATGTTCAGCACTGATAGGGGCTTTTGGACTATATTTTGCTCAGCAGAGGTGATTAAAAGCACACTTGAGTCATGAGAATTACTGCTTATGCCTCTTAGCCTAATGCTCAGTCAAGAAAATGATCTACCTGAGTTTCGTTCTATCTCCTTTTCCTTGACTTATGCACTCAGATTTGTTTCTCTCCAGCATTTTATAATCTCTAAGGCACTCTCTTGTCAAATTCTTCCCAAATTTACAGTCTTTCTTATCCTTTACCATTAGGGAAAGACACATCAGACAATACAGAATTCAAACCAGAGCCAGTGGAAGGAAAAGATAGAAGCAGATGAAGGAGGGTGCATTAAAGAGTTGAGAAGTGCTTGGGATAAATAATCATATTTCTATGCACCCACGATGCTGGAAAAGCACCATCTGGGACAGGCCATGGATTTGCATTACAATATAAATGGGAAGTTGCTGGAGCTGAAAGGGTGATGTGAAGTCATTCAGCCAGCCCCCTCACTCTCTGACAGGTCGCATCTCCCTCCCCACACCAGGCAGCAGGCAGGCGCAAGGCACTTTGTTGGCGCCTGGTACGCTGGCGTACTTTTGTCGCTCGACTGCCCCCCCACCCCCCACTCCGCCACCACCACCACCACCAACCACCTCTTTTTTTTTTAACACGCAAGCTCGTCTTTTTTTCAAATGCCACATCTCCACACACGGAGCGGCCTGATAGTGTATGCACCAGTGGCTCCTCTTTGAGATGTGATCTTCAGTGAACCTGTGCAGCTCTGTTCACATATAAGAAGGTGCACGGGAGACAAGGAGACGAGCAAAGACGGGGTGGTGTGAGAGGTGATGCAGATAGTGCATAGGTGCATAAAATTGATATATAACCTGTTCCTTTAAATATACCCACTCGGCTTTAACCAAATATTTTGCACTTTGTTCTTTTATAGGTAATGAATAGTCAGATCTTTGTGCTACAGTATTGGCAGGAACCAGAATATGCTAATATCTTCTCCTCTTTTTTATTATTTTAGAAGCTAAAAGACATGGGTGATTTATTCTCTTTTTTGTATTTTGAAGTTTGTATTGTTTTACATTTGTCTTTACGTTAAAGCCCTGAGTTCTTTTGCATGACTGAACTCAACTGAATACAACTGTGTACAAACAGATTTTGAGCACTTCATGGAAGTTGGCAAGACTTTGCATGACAGAGCAATGTTGGCAGCAGGAAAATGTGGATAGACATCACGTTCAAATGAGTGATTCTGCTGTAGTTTGGCTCCAAGGATGCGCTGAGCCTGCAGCAATTCTCACTAAGTGGTATATTGTGTTTACGGGTGCACCATTAGAGCCCAAACCAAGTGATTATGTTTATGGTGGGAGCTTGTTGAGTTTGACACATTATGATTATTCTTTTTTTTTTTCCCCCACTGTGGTTGTTTCTTTTGCTTGTCTGATTCAATATTTAAGCAGAATGATTTAGACCCCAGCTCCACTCATGAAACTTTAAATATTACACTTGCTGTGTGCTGTGGCCCACATTTTGACAATATGCATGATTCTACAGTTTCACTTTATCAAGGTTTATCCCTCTGTCACTAAAACACCGGTTTAGGTGTGGAGTTGGACCCTGGATACTACACAGAGATAACCCCACACTCATAAAAACTGTACATGGACAATAAGCACAGAGTTATTTTTGTTGTTGTTGTTGTTGTTGCAGGGACCAGTACAAGATATCTTAGCCTATCCTATCCTTTATCCTATTAGCCTAATACTGTGCAAGTGATTACTTTTGGTAATTTCTGTACACATTATAAGACAGTCAGACAGTTGTATTATATCATGATGTTTTTTTTATCATGCTTTTTACAGGATACATGTTGACATTTTTAGTGATATCTATGGATTTTTTATTTATTTTTGTCTCTTTTTTATTTATTTCTAGTCTGTATTAATCATGATCAGCAATCTACTGGAGTACCTGCCCATGTCTTTTGTCTGTGCTGTTTCTTATCCGTCCCCTGTATGTGTCCTGTGGTTTTCATGTTTTTTTTTGTGTATAAGGTTTGAGACACCGTCTCCAGACTGCAGAAATAAATCTACCTACGGATATTAATAAAGTCACCTTGAAGCGACAACAACAGTTCCACTGAAGACAGTGAGACAACAATCTGAGATTCAATGTGGTCTACAGGGTCTGTGAGGTCCACCTGTACATGAACAGTGAGTGGACCTGCTTTGTTAGGTACCATGAAGTAATGGTACTAATGTAAGGGATGATGAAGTAATGGTACTAATGTAAGGAATGATGAAGTAATGGTACTAATGTAAAGAACAATGAAGTAATTGTACTAATGTAAGGGATGATGAAGTAATGGTACTAATGTAAAGAACAATGAAGTAATGGTACTAATGTAATGATGAAGTAATGGTACTAATGTAAGGAATGATGTCCAAAGGGATCATGTGGATGTGGACAGGTGTCTGGATCAGCTCTGATGTTGATCTAAAGTTCCAAAAGTGATTTTGTAATTTTATAAAATGAATGTTTCTTTCACATTGTATGTGTTTTTCTTTTGTTTTTCTATTTATTTTTTTACTTACTTGAATTTCCCTTGGCATGTGTCTTTCTGTCTGTCTTTTTTTTTTTTTTTTTGCCACTTACAGCTAAGGAACCAAATATGGTAACTTCAGTGACCTTGATTTTCTACATAACAATACTAAGAATTAAAAATTTTTGCAAAAGTAATACTTGTGTTATGTCCTCCAATATTTTTTGAAAATTTTGACTTTCAGGGTATTTCTGAGTGCCATATACAATGTTAACTGTATAAACATGCAGATAAATAATGGCATGTTTCAACAATATAATATAATACTGTATTATAGTATGTTTAAATGCTATATTCAATCCAACTTTATTTAGAATGCAACCTCAATGGACCAAAGTGCTGTACAGGAAAATAAAACAAAACAAACAAAAAAACAAACAAAAAAAACTGAGTAAAATACAATAATAGATAAAATAAAAAAGCAATGAAACCTGTACAATTAAAAACAACAACAAATTAAGAATAAGAGCAATAAAACCAATATCAAGTAAAACAACTGAGTAAGAATGATCCATTGAAAACATGTGACATGGTTTCAAAAGCCAAGAAGAAAAAATGGGTTTTAAAAAGGGATTTAAAAACAGATTGTCTTATAATGGAGGCAGGTCATTTCATAGTGTAGAAGCTGCTGCTGCTATATCACATTTGTAATTTAACAGCGCTCAAACAGAAATACCAATAGGACTGTTTAATGGTGTTTTTTTTTTAGTCTTTTGTGGACGTGTGTCAGAAGACATGTCTACAATTCTTTTATTCATTTATTCCTTTGTACATATTACACGAATGACATGTGAAGAATCATGTGAAATCTTTTATTATTAGTGGTTAATCACATTCTTTTATTTCCAATTTGTGAATGGATTGTAATGTACCTTAAAAGTGACCGGAGCTGCCTAGATGATTAATAACACTGGTGACTGGGACACACTGCCCACATTACTGGTGTGTTTCTGCCTGTTCTTCATACGTATTGTAGCGACCCTGGCGTTGCTGTGTGTAAGGGGGGGTGGCAGCTGCTGCAAGGCATGCTGGGGGTTTATGTTTGTGTCTTGTTTTTGGGTTTATTTGGGTTTAAGTTGCCATGTGTTGTTAATGTAATCGTCTAGTTTTGTTATGTTTTATTTCATTTGATTATTTATGGTGTTTGTGTGTGTGAGGGAAGGAACCATGAGCCAGGCTGATGTGCGCAGCCATGACTCTGGTTCGGGGGATCTGAATTATTTGTGCTATGTACAAAATGGCTTAGTTCCTGATTAAACCAGGGCTGTCAAAATAAGAGTTCATCATTCTTCAAAAGTCAACTCTGCTGCCTCCGCACCTTCACCACATGCCACAGTATGTTTACACCAGTAGGACATTATTGCTGTTGATGTTTCCATGTCTATATATATTTTATACAAGCAGTTTCCCAATGATATACTATCAATATAATTTATTTTATACTTATATTTATTATTTATACATGATTTGTATTAAACATCAAATGAGAAAGAGAAGAAACAGACTACATAATGGGCTATTTTTTTTCATTTGTGTAACATATTCAACTATAGTCTCGATATCATTGAACTGTACGAGATTTTTTCTTTTGATTTTTTCCCCATGAGCTGCATACCTCATGTGTGGCGCTCCGTGTTGCTTTCGTTTTCTAAATGACATGCTGCTCTGCAACGCTTGACGAGCACCTCACATTTAGCCTGCGTGGTTGTTCTAACATGATTAAATGAAAATCGACAGCTAAAGCTAAAGTGGCCACAACACGCAGGTGAGGCAACTAGTGTGTTCCAGGTATTAGGCGTTTCTTCTGCTTCTGTACAGTGACCACGATGTGGAACAGTAGCGATCATTAACATGAAGTCCACGACACAACAACAAACAACCGCCTCTCAGCAAGACTCCAGCACAAACATCATTTAAGTGAAAAACATGTCAGATATTACACCTTTAAAATGTACCCTAACACCCTGCTGCTGTTTGCATGTACAATGACTGCTGCATATACAGTCAAATTACATTACAAAGTACATTGTCTTGTGCAACAACAAAAAGTGACGTTCAGAGGAGGTAAAAAAAAAAAAAGCATGCAAAGTAAATAGGGAGGCAAAAAATAGATCTGAGCAGATGCTGTGGGAGGACATTCACATGAGACAATAATATGAGAGACAATCTGTGTGGGGATGTCTTGCACTCATTAATTACTTTCAAAAAGTAAAACCAGCAATTGAGGATTGTGATTTTACAGAGTTGTATAACTCTACACCTCTGTTGCACAGAGACCATGAAATTTCTGCTTCCCTTATTCTCACCGGGTGATAACAAGCTGTAAATGAAGGGAAAAATATATTTTCAATTTCTGTTACCATATGTTATGTGTGAAGCCTGTGTCTTATGGACTATTGTGTTGATGTCTTGAGAGACATGACATGGTGTTTGTCCATATGTGCATTTAGATCAAGAACAGGTCGAACAGTCAGGGGTGAAACCAAAGTCCGAAAACACCGATGACACCGAAAAATGCTATAATAGTTTAGTTTATTAGTTTATTAGATTGTTGACATCTCAATTAATTAACTGTATCAATAACAGCTAAAAGGGGCTTTAGCCAACTTTAGCCAACATAAAATAGAATAGAATAGAAGTACTCTATTAATCCCAAAACTGGGAGATTATAACAGTAGAATGACAGGGACAAAAATGAGAAAGAAAGAAAAGAAAAGATAAAATGCAATACAATACAATAATATACAATACAATATATACAGTAAGAAAATAATTTAGATAAAATGCAATTTTTATGTACATAATTAAAATGAACAGTAAAGTCCACAGATATATTTATGATTCTGACCTGGTTTGACATAAGGTGAATTTACTGTAGAGTAATATGGCATATGGATATGGGTAATATCCTGTGTGTAGTCCCTGACCTGATGACAATAGGCACTCTAAAAAAACAATGTCTTACAGCACATTAATTAAAAAGAGAGATTTAAGACAGCTAAGAGACAAGATAAATCAATAAAGATATAATAATAATAATAATAATAATAACACTGATCATTATAATTAGCCTCATAACAAAAATTGCCTAGGTCATGAATTAAATAAACTAATAATAATAATAATATAATTATTATCATTATTATTATTAGAGTAATTAGCAGGCTAGCTGGCAGATTAAATGACTTAATATGAATTAATGCTAATGTAAAGTAATGTTGCTGTGTTATACCAGGTATCGTTATTCAACTTCATGACAAAACATCTTGTCACTACAACTTCTTAAAACTACAACAGATGATCCTGTCAGGGAGAAAAAAAACTTTGTTTCATAAACAAATGTCTAAGCAGCTGACTATCAGTTGTCAATCACACACATCACATGACACAAGTAGTAAAAAGTTGAAAGTTGCTGTTTTGTTTTTATCATATTCTTGTGTTTCTTGTTTTATTTGGTTATGTCTAACCTCTCTTCTTATTTCACATTGACATCCTGTCCTTTTACCACCACTGTGACTCACAGTGACATGGGACAAACAAATGAATGCATGGCCTTTTTTTTCCACATATACAAATATATATGTACACAAAATAAAGCGGGGGCAGTAGGTAACAGTGCAACAACAACAGTATGCAAAATACCACACAACTGAGCATGTGCGTAACATTATTTTTCCTGCAGATATTAAGGTAGTATAGAAAAAACACCTAAAACATATGCATTCATTTTTTATTCCCTAATTATAATAACAACTCCATAATGGAAAGTGGTCTTTTAAAAAAAATCTAAGTGAAAACATCACACTATTTACATTTGGATTAAAAGCCCAAATGTAGAGAAAAACACATGTTTTGTATAATATCTGCATTAGTGTTGATGAGGCATAAGTGTATTTAATTGTGTACTCCTCTTCCCCTTTGCCAGTTCATCTTTGTTCTCAACTATTCCAGGCTTTTTCTTAAAGCCCATGTGATTTTATCAACAACTAGGTCCTTCACACAGTCGACTCAGTGCTTCCCTTTGGATTTGTTCGCCTAGTTTTTGACTGTGTGACCATGAACCAAACGTTTCAATGAAGAAACCTGATCTAATTCTGCCTCTGTCTGAGTTGTGCTTTTGATTCAATGCTTTTAGTCTGAAAAATACTGACAGACTCACCTGTCAAACACTGCGGCCACTCCTTAAATTATGCACGACCTTTTGGCTAAATATAGTTTAAGTAGGTGCGTTATGTCAAATTCACCACCTGTACAGTCGACATGGAAAGGGGAAATGTGTTTATTTCTGCAGTTATGTTTGTCATTTTAACATGAGCATTGACCCGTTTCTATGGGGATTGACTCCTGGACTGAGCCACCCCCCAGTGGACATTCAGTTTACTACAGTTTTTGACACGTGGGCATTAGTTTAATTGCTCAGTACTCCTGTTCAATACCACTGATCTGATACAGAGTAAAATTCAGGCTGAACTTTTAAGTTATAACAACAAAGATGGACACCGTTCACTTACAGATGATTAGATACACACTTGCGAGAATTAAAAAAAAATTGGAAACCAGTGACGTCATATATGGAAGGGCCTGACCTTTTAAGATAGGGATGTCTTGATCGGAAATTGGCCCTGATCCTGTGTTTCGGGACTCGATCAGATTCGGGCATTATCTCCCGATCAGGACTTGTATTTGTGTCTATGTATATTCTTTCTTTAAATCTATCTATGCGTTGGCACAGAGTGAAAGTCTTGACTTCACGCAGAAACATCAACACATGCAGCACGGCATCACTTGGTCACATGCATGTCACAGTTCTGAGTTAACGCAGCTCAAAGCAAGGAAGTGCCATTTGGTGCTAATGAGGAAAGAAAAGAGGTGTTGGTTCATGGTGAAGTGCCATTGATTTGTTGATAAAAATAAGGTGAACTAAATAAAACAATGGAGCATTGTCAATCTGTTTCTTCGTTCTTCTTTATTCTTTTTTTTTTTTTAAATAAGTATTTTAGATCGGGACTCGGTATCGGCAGATGCACAAAATCAAATGACTCGGACTCGAAGGCAAAAAAAACCTGATTGTGACATCCCTAGTTTAAGACCCACTACATCGGCAGTAGTCCACAGAGTAGCACTACCCCGAGTTAGGCTAAAGACATTCATTTTATTTTCTGTAAATTAAATTATATTTTGTTTTTTTCCAGGTCCAGGTTTTTTCAGGTAACATCAAAAAAATATACCTAGAAAAAAATAAAGAAAAAAGAAAAACTATACCTTGTCTAAACAAAACAAAACAAAAAAAGCTAAACATAATTTCACAACCTGGAGTTATCTCACTGGTGCTGGGTATGGGGGGGGGGGGGGTGAGATGTTAAATTCTTTTTTTTTTTTTTGCTTTTCTGCCCCCTTCTTTTTCTTCTTCTTCTTTCTCTCTTTTCCCCCTCACTTTATCAATGTTGTTTTCTTTTCATTTCTGATGTTGCGTTTGTTATGTTGATATATACTTACTTACTATATATATATAAAAACAAAAGAAGCATAATGTACCAATCAGGAGATCTCAAGTCTCTACTATGATAAAGCTTCACAATAAAATTTTGATTTATAACTTGATTCTAGAGTGTAAAGATCTGGCATCGGAGATATTAATATTTTAGTATCAATCTGCACATCACTACTTTTCAGCTCCAGAAGAAGCTGGTGAGTAGTCGCATACATACATACATACATATCTAGCATTAAGACATATCACCTGATTACAAAGCATTTCTATCTTTAGATGCGTAAGCATGGCTTTAAGACTTGTTTAATTTTTCTTGAAAACACACCAACCATTAAGATTTAACAGTCATAATTACAGCATAAGTATTTTATCAGTATGGCATCATGACAGGAAATATAAAAGTGAGTAATTTGAAAAAGCATTAAAAGTAAACCAATCTAATTCTTTTCCAAATGGCTTCTTAATGGAACAAACAACAACAAACATTCCTGTGGCAGCAAACATGCAGAGTCAGGGATCAGATTTTAATTTACATTTAAACATTATTTCTTGTCTGGTGAAGTCAAGTGAAGCATTTGTCTTTTCACCGCTGCACAGCTGCATTAACAAAACACTGACACCACAGCAAGTCATGGAGAACTAATCTAGATAATCTAATCTATTTTATAACGTAGCATCTACTATGAACATTGATTATTTGACATAAAGAGAAAATATATAATAACACATACTTTAACTTTAAACTGTGAAATTTCCAATTTCCTCCAAAATTAGGAAAAAAAATAACAGTATTTCATGCACTATTTCTTATTCAGTGTGGTGTTTTGTCCAAATGCTGAATTCTACTTTATCACTATCACCAGGGAAGTGAATGCATTTTTTAATAAAACTGTGCAGTACAGTAGTTGGCTCAGGCTTATAGGTGACAGTGGTGACTTTTACCAAACTATTCACGTTGTCTGTTTGCAGCTGTGCAGACCTTTCACTCGACCATCTCATTGTTTTCTGCTGTGAATCATACCAAGTTCTCCATTATACATATAAAAGAGAGGAAAAAAAGGCTAGACGATAATAGCAGCCTTTGTTGGATGTGCCTTTGAAATATCACACATTAATGGATGCCATTTTAAAGTGCAGTGATTGTTAAGTTTGAATAAAATGTGATAAACCTCATGTGGAGAGATAATGCTCATTAAAACACACAAACTTTATACCAAACGGTAACACATGCATCTAACCTTGGGCCACGAAAAAATAGCAAGAACGAAGGAAAAATCTGTTTCTGAGACCGAAAAAATTGAAGTTACAATTATTACTTCAGCTTTCAGAGCATTAAAATAACAGATTTACATTGCTTTGTCCCTATATCTTCCTTGTTTTCCATGATGAATAGACTGATTGTAGAATTGCTGACATTTCAGCTCGCTTTGTTTTGTCCTCTTTATTTATCCGAGCTACATTTTTACTGTTGTGTTTAAACATTAAACACTGGGAATCAAATGCATCGCATTCGTTTTGGCATCATGTGTTTGATCAACAGGATGAAACAAGTTAAAAAAAAAATAATAACACAAGCAGAACATGCCATGGCACTGGAATCTTTTTTTTTTTTTTTTTTTTTAAAGCTCAATGTGTTTGGTACAGACAGCCTATGAACACTCATCAGCTAAACCAACGCTGGAATCAAAACCCATCTGCATAATTAGTGATTTGGCATGTTTTTGGTAAAAGGAAAGCTTTAATTTGAATACAGAGCGCTGAAACATTTGCACATTTGCACAGAATATCTACAAATAATGGACTGCACCGTAACTAATGAATGACTATTAACTTTGCTTTAAGTTTTCATGCTTTTTTTTTGGTGCTTCTCCAAACTTTTCATGTTGAAGTGGACCATTGCTCTTTACTGTGCTCGGGATTTTGTGACAGCTCAGCTGATGCTATTCTCAGAGCTGCATTAATTGTTAGCTCGCTCTTTGATTTGCCTCATTTAAAAGGTCTTTGGTTAATTTAATGGATCGCAGAGTGAGCTTTTCAAAGTACTGCTGGGTATAAAAAATTATGCACACTAATCATACATCATTAATCTAAAAATACTTCTTAAAGGGAGTTGCTTTTCTTTAGATTGGTTCTGCTCCACAGTGAAGCTAGAAGCCGACTGAAGGTCATCAAGTCATTTCCGTCTCAACCTCTGCATCCTGAGTCGTCTTGTTTGTTGCCCTGATAACTCTCATTCCAGTCTATTAAAATATATACTCACATCACATCTTCAGCTGATCATTCTGTCTGCGCTTGTGACTCACGCATGTATTTAGTTATTTCAAGGATGAGACAGAGCAAGAAATGAATGTATGTGCTATCTCGGTGCCTCATGCATTAACATGATAAAGCTCTATTTGCCCTTCACTGTGAGCTAAAACACAGCTTACAGAAGCCAGTCAAGTCTGTAAATGCTCACACAGTCACACATGAAAAAGCTCTAATAAACCAAATGTGATAACCGCTTTGTGAGTTTAGGCGCTCGGGACCTTTCGCCTGCTCGTAAAGTGCTGTGTCTCCAGTTTTCTTGCTCATAATCACCAATTGTAACTCCTCATTCATCTCCCGCAGACTATACTGAACCAGCATTAATGAGACCATTCCTGTTTCATTCAGTCTTCCCTTATAGTCACCTTCAGCTCTTCAGTGTATCCTCTGTTTCTGCTGATCTACAATTTTTAAACCCCTAAACTCCTTTCAGCGAATAACCTAATGCTTATCTGTTATCTTTTGTTACTTCATTTAGTCGTGTGTCTGAAAACTGACAGTTTCCATTTTAAATCCTCCTATTAAGCTGTACCGTGCACTTTTGACCTTTTGTTTTGGTACTATTTGCAGCTGCGCATCAAAATCTATCAGTGCACATCAATTAAAATGAAAACAAAAACAAACAAAAAAAGCTACATTAGTGAAGGCATTCTTGATATTTTCTGATATGCTATATAAATTAGAGCCGTGGATGATAAATTAAAGGGAAAAACAACAACATGAAGTGCCTCTAGGACACCTTCAGTGTCACTTCAAGTCTCTACTGGAGGAATGAACACCATTCTTCCAGAAAATATTCCTCATTATTTGATGATTGTAGTGGAGAAAAGTCTGGAATCTCCTATAGGTGTTCAAGTAGGTTAGATGTTGACTATGAGGTTCACATGGTATAGTATTGTTAAAGCATTTTTTAATGGAATTATACATTTTCAAACATTATTCTGTGGTCTATATAAACTGTAAATACTCTGCTTGGGTCTGAATTCTACATTAATTCAATTCCACTGGGCCATTTTCAACCATATTTCTGAGTAATGACACTAGAAAGGTGGTTTTGAGCGCCAGCCCTTTAAATGCACATGAACCACTTCAGGCCCCACCCCTTCCCGGTTGTTGGCTGTGCTCTGCTCTGTCCTGTTCAACCAACAACTGAACATTTTAGGTGATCTGCTGAAAGTTTGGACATATTTTCGGTTTTACTACAACTACTGCTGCTGATAAACATTTATTTTGTACTCAGAGAAATGTTAGTCGGAAGTCTTGACCTTATTTGTGCAAATTTTAAAGCAAAAATTAAGCAGGAATGAAAATGAGTTGAAATCCACTCAATCAAACTTTTAGAATTATTAGGATCCAAATACATGAATCAATACAAGAGGATTTAGCAAATTTATGATGATTTCTTTCGGCATTGCCACAGCATTTTTATTTGGCAGAGGTTCTTACATCTGATGGCCTTCCTGACACATCTCAGCTTGGGACTGGCACAGTGAGGCTTGCACACCCTTGTGGCTATTGGGATTTATAGCGCAAAGAACCTTTCTCAAGGGATTGCTTGGGTCTTGAACCGGCTACCTTCTGCACTAAGGTCAGTGGCGCTAACCACTGACCTACCCAATCCCAGGATGTAGCAAAATATGACCTCTTTAATAAAAATTCCACAATATGGCAGTTCTTGGTCTAACCCCTCCAACCACGTTATTGTCCAAATCCAATCCTGCAGCATTACTCCCATCTTTAAAAACAGCAGCCACGACTGTCCAGGAATTACACAGATCCCTTCTCCTCTACATGCAACACGGTATCTTCCAACAAAAATCTCACTTCTTCGAACAGGAAGACAAATGATTGATGGCTCTCCAATGACACAGCTCTAAGTGAAAATAATTGTGTTTGATGTTTAAATTAAAGCATTTTGATCGACTGTTATAATAAGTGGCTTAAACTCGATGATACCATGTGTGGAAATACTGAGCTTTAGCCTACACTTTATCCAGTAAGTGATGCAGTTTGGACAGATAACATTGGGTCATTGGTCATTTTACTTGCCATAAGTGTGTTCTAGTATGCACAGTCCTGGATGTTCTCCTTTGATTTGCATATAATGACAAAAAATAAATAAATAAAAAATAAAATAATAATAATAATAATAATAATACACTGGGTCTAAAGGGAGGCTCTAGAAAGTATGCACCTCATTGACTCTGAAAAATCAATAATTTTTTAAAATCATCAATTTCCAGAGTCTGTTTAAAGACATGATGAACCTACTGTTGTAGAGGTTTGAGCCTCTGGGAATTTGATGAATATGATGATGAATATGAACTCTTTTGATTATTTTTGCAACTTCTCTTCAAATTAATGTTAGCTAGATTGGCAAAAAATGACATGTCTGACCTTAACTGCACTGTTAGTGTTAGAGGGTGCGATGGGGGTGTGAACCTGACATTCATCCACTCAGTAAAGTGTAAGACATTATTAGCCCACAAAATAAAATTGTGATCCAAGTAGTAACTTCATGCAATAACCTATTGTGTAGATAGCTATTTTAATTTGGCGTGCAATGTAGACATGTCAAAATAACATAGTAAGAATAATATTTCTTTATTTGTGAGTGACAGTATTTCACATTATTTTGTTTATCTTAGTCATGTTTCATATGGAATATACAGAGTGTGGGACTTAGAATGCCGAGGTTTTGCAAATGTTAACTAGCAAAAACTGGTTAAGTTAAGCTAAGGCTAGCTGCATGCATTAGCCCCGTTCTATATAGTCCAGGCTCCGTTAGTGCTGTTAGCACGGTTAGTCAAATTGGAGCAGTCAAAACAAAATAAAAAAAATAAACTAGAATGGCACTTAGTACAGTGCAGACCTCCACCAAGTGCAAC
>JAPSES010000236.1:2102532-2116047 GCA_029822895.1 Maxillicosta whitleyi
ATGTCCAACCCCCCCCCCCCCCACCCCCCAAAAAAACAACAACCTGCCTTTAGTTTACAAAATAGGCCTATTTTAAGAATATAGTGAACAAGAAAACAACTGCAAATGCTCAAATGTAGCAGTGTGTGGATATATACATCAATGGTATGTGAGTATATGCAGTGAAATTATATTTTGTGTACATTTGTCAAATTGCAGACTGATTGTCTCCCTGTTGTCCCTCGATATGAGAACAATGAACGTACTTACCTCTTTACACTCCTTAATGATAATCTCATGTATATTATCAAAGCCAAATGACCTCTGCGTGAGTGTATGTGTGTCTACGGATTTACACAAAATCTGGAAATAGAATAAAATAGCCTTGTAATTGGTGTGGAACTCACTACCCAGAGGTGCACGTGATAAAAGTGCAAACAGTACAAACATACAATACTTTAAAAAGCATAAAAAAACAGCAAAAAGAGCAAAAGATATATAAAACTACTATTATTATTGCACATGTCCAGGAAGAAGGGACGTGATGAATTTATTAGTTGGAAAGCTGAAGTTTGGCATTGGTCAAGGAATGGATTAGTGAAAACGACAAGTTGATAGGACCAATATTTTGTGAGATATTTGTAATTTTGGAATACAGTAGCCTTACAATCGTCTTACTATACCTAGAAGGCTTTGGTGGTGGCTACTGGATGAATGCAGAACAGCATGCATGATTGTACAACAGCCTAGATTAGGACCTGTGGATTCCCACTGGTCAACACACACTATACTACTATAAATGATGCCACCAGCTGTGGATTCATTCTGTGGCCATGGATGCCGTCTAGTAATAGCGCAGAATAAACATCTGTGGTCATGACGAACTATGAAAGGTTCATTCTTTCCCCACTTCAGGAGCAGGTCAGCATGCACACCGATCTTCTTCAGTTCGCACACAAACAGCGTTGAGGTGTGGACGACACTGTTCGACCCTGTTGCACACCACCCACACGCACCTGGAGAAGGCCAAGTCGCTCGTCAGACTGGTCTTTGTGGACTTTTCAGGTACGTTCAACACTGTGCAGCCTCACCCCATGGGACAGAAACTGCACCAGATGGACATCAACCCACACCTAATCACCTGGACCCCCCCAGAAGGTCGGAGTCAATGGTGACCTCAGTACATCCAGGTCACTCTCCAGTCCTGTACACACTTTACACCATTGACTGTAGCAACACTACAGCAAATACTCTGACGACACCATGACATGATCCTAGACACAAACAACTCCCCAGGACAACTACAGACCGAGATGGAGACTTTTGTAGGGTGGTGTAAGCAGAACTGTCTTGACCCCAACACCTCGAAAATAAAAGAAATGGTAATCAACTTCTATAAAGTCCCCTCCATCACCCCTTCCCTGTCAGTTAACAACCAGCCAATAGAAAGGATCGACTCATATAATATCTCGGAACCATAATTGACGACTTTCACACAAACAGTGAAGCCGTCTTTTCCAAGTGTCATCAGCGCCTGCTTCCTCTCAGTCAGTCTAAGGCTACGTTCAGACTGCAGGTAAATGTGGCCCAAATCTACCTACCATAGAAATACAGACATACGAGTGGATCAGAGCAGGCCAAACTTATCTGCATCACTAGGCCGTAAGCCTCGCCCAGAGCCGTGTATGGTACGCCCACGGGGTCATTCCAGAGGAAGAACAGCGGACAGAAGCTAGGTGATGCATTAGCATTAGCCTACCATTCGGATACACTCTTCGACAAACGAATCAGAATTGGCTGTTTGCCTTCATCTTCATCCTGGTCTGATTCAGGGTTGCAGATGTATGGTTGTATCTCCGAAGACATTTTATTAAATCCACAAATTTTACGGATTTTCCATCAACAGATTGGACTCAGCTGGGCGTTTCCTTTCCTCTTCCTGTTTTTTTTAACCCCCTCCTTGTTTAAGCCAATCAGAGGTGCCTTATTAACGCATCATAAATATTCATGAGGGACACCGGAAAAGCCAGTCGTTCAACCACAGACCCTCTTCTAGCTTACAGAAAACAGCTTCAAGCAACAGAAATAGGAGATAATTTTTCACAGAAATGACGCACAATGCATTCGACCATAGTGGTGACACAGCAGAATGAATGAAATAATGATAGAAGTTGATCTTTAAGTTTACACTCAAAACGGATAGAAGTCGCTTTTAATGTGTAATATGAACGAGCACACACACAAAAATCTAATTTTACCAAAAATAACCCTGAATTGTGCTGTCTGAACGTAGCCTTAGCTGCTTTTTTTTTACCAACGTTTCATTGAATCAGTCATTAGCATCAACATATCTGCCTGGTTTGGTTCATTATCCAATATTCATCGCAATCTAGTAAAACAAAATCATAACAATGAGCAGTAAAATAATGGAACAGGCACAAGAACCACTTCTGAGCTTTTACAACAGAAGGACTAAACAAAAGGTTTCCAGGTAGTGTTAGATACCACTCACTGCACAGCCACTGCAGTCTCCTACCCTCAGGTCTGACATATAGATCTCTTACTTTTAAAACCACTACTTTTGCACCTTCACTGAACAACTGATGTGAACTGGTTTGTGTATGATTGTAGGTGTGTGTGTGATTCTCTTTGTAACATTCCTTTTTGTATTTTTTCCTTTATTAAAAAAAAAAAATTAAACAATACATATTCATTGTTTAACTATGCACTGTCGTTTTTCACAAATGAAGTTCCTAAAAGAAAAATAAAGTTCTTTGAATCGAATTGAATAATACTGAACACAGTTCTTCATGTGAAGTGGTATCAAAGTTCCAATTATGTTATGAACTTCTGACAGCCAGAGCTAGCTAATCATGAATAAACGGATCGCCATATGTTTGCCATTAAAGGTGTTATTGTCGTTATGGTTACAGGTACCTTACATAAATTAACAAGCATGTGTGAATATATGTGAATATGATGTCAACATTGTCAAAGTTACCTGTTTTCCCAACCCATATAAATAAATAAAAATAAAATCTTCACATTGCAAAGATATTTTTTTTGTTTGATTGTTTGTGTTTTTAAATCCACATGTTTTTTTTTTTTTTTTTTTTTAGATGGAAAATGATGTTTATTATGTGGAGGGAAAAAAAAATCTTAGTTTTAACGGAACAATTATTCAGTCAACTGATCATGAACGCTCGGTCTATGATATTAATGGTATTTAACCCATAAAGACCCAAATATCTAGTGTCGACCAAGACCATCTACTGATCTAAGCTGTTTAATCCCTGTTCATCCATTAATCCTATCCATCTATGTAAATAATTAGTGTATAAAACAGTTCGTCATCTTTCCAGGGTCATCAGATATGACCTATTTGGACATTCAAAGGCTCTGTAGTTACCATGGAAACACTTTCATCTTTTGCAACATTGATTCACCAGTAAAATCCATGGAGTTGGATCAATGACAGTGGATGGAGCCACATGGTTTACAATCACTTATTGATATCACTGCTGAAAAAGTGACTTTTTTGTGTTATTTTCTCTGTTTTTAATATTACAACACTCAACTTTAACAACCTTTTATGAACATCTACACGGTCAGTCAATGAAATATAGGAAAATTCAGGATTTATATTGAAAACCTTTAAACTATAGAGGATAATATTACAATAAATAATAATAAATTACTGAAGAAAGGTTAAAACAGGGGGAAAAACATTTAGGAAGTAGTATTAAAGTAGCGGTCTGAATGGGTTAAGATCAGTAGGATCAGTATGCATCAATCTCTGGCATTGAGTAATCACTGTTGTCATGAGCTTGTTCCAATAAATATTTCCTACTTAAAATATCCAGAGACTCTTCTGAGTGTACCTCCGTCTTTAGTGTCTTTTGTACACCTGTTCAAAGAAATATCATTTTCTGCACATATTCATAATATGAATGAAACAATTAATCTCTCAGCCACATGGTCATTTACAACTGTAATTACTATACAACCTTAAACTCACATGCACAAAATATTATGTGTCTGTGATTATTACTAAACCTCCTAAATTGACTTTTCCATTCAGCTGTGAGTGATTTTTAGCTTCAGGTAAGAAAAATAACAACAGCCTCCTCTAAAGCCAAAATATGTTTTCTGCTGGACATTCAGGTCCCCTCATAGGTAATACAAACACTTATAGAAGAATAAAAAAAAAATCACACTGTATGTAATTTTTGTGTATCTTATGGGCAGTATATCGGGCAAGTGACTATTTTTTGGTGATTTCCGCACAAAAGACAATGATAACAACAATTACAGTGAGTCAACAATCTGAGGTCCAATGTGGTCTAGAGGGTCTGTAAGGTCCACCTGTACATGAACAGTGAGTGGACCTGCTTTGTTAGGTACCATGAAGTAATGGTTATAATGTCAATAACTATTATATACAATATTTGATTAATTATAACAATCGACACATTACGTAATAAGATAATGAGGTAGTTTACACATTTCATCACTTTTATTGCAAAATGGTGTATATCCACTGAGGTTAATGCTAATAATATAATTAAGAAAAAACAAGAGGATTACTGTGTGTGTGTGTGTGTGTGTGCTCAAGATGTTCTGTAACTGTAGGCCTATAGTTAGTAGTTGTCTTAACAGCTATAATGAGGACACTAACTTGTTATTTTGCTACCGATCCGTGTTTATTTATTTCCGACGGCTGTGCTTACATATAACAGATGCTTCCTCCTTGCGCAGCTGTATTGGCGCCACTAAACCATTTTGTTAAAAAAAAAGTGTTCTGTCATTTACACCATTTTGTAAAAAAAAAAAAGTGTTCTGTCCTTTACACCATTTTGTAAAGAAAAAAAAATCCTCCATTTTATATGGGTTTAAAAAATATGTTCTCAAAATATTTTAATTGCAAGATTTTGCACATATAAAAGGACGTCTGAACTGTCATTTCCAGTAATAAAATGCAAAAGTCAAAAAATGGCATTTATACCATTTTGCAATGAAAGTCTTCATATTTAGGTTTATATCAACTAGTTCTATTCACTTAAGCTTGACAGAGCTCATGTTTTTAGCTATGGTTGCTAACACAGGATTGGACAGTAGCACTTTTAGGGAGGGGCTTAGCAAAGGGTCAGTTCGGACACTATTTAACATTGGTCGTATCTGAACCTGGATGTCCACGAGTAGTATATGAAGAAAAAGACAGGTAATATTTAGTATTGGAAAGGAAATTATGGAGTTAAATGTGATAAAATGTAGTGTGAATCCTCTGAAATAACATGATATAAATAATATGGTTGGACGCTCTTATCTGCCAACTTAACAGATATTAATAGCAAATGAGTAAATGTGCTGTTTGTGTCTGTTATGGTGTATGAATGTCGACATGTGCGTCACCCACAGTCAGTGATGAGAAACTCTGTCATCCTCCGTTCGTTACTATATTTCACCAATATTAATTTCATTTACTCTGGAATTTCCTTTAACTGTACATTGTTCAAACAAAACCTTATTTTTTAATAAAACGCATAAACAAAGGTATGACACTGAGTGGCACAGTTGGATACCAGCAGTGGTAATAATATAGTATCAACAACTCATAACTGTGAGTTTATAAAAACAGGCACTTCCAGGGAGAATTTATTAGTTTCTCAGTGTTTATTTGCCGCTACCCTGGCACAGACACTTCACACCACTTCTGTATTTACACCTTACTCAGTGGGGCAGCAACTCCACTGTATCAATCATATTACACAAACAAGCCAGTTACATTCAGGTTTGCAGTGAAATGCGGACTGATTGGAGTTTATTAATTCATTTGTTTGTTTAGAAGATTAGTTTTGCGATGGTGCAGGTTTCAGTTTGAAGGGAATTAATAAAAAAAACAAACAAAACAAAAAACAAACAAACAACAAAACCCTGAAAATTAAAATAAAGAAGGGCTCGTATTGCACTCTGTAGAACTGCTGAGATGTACAGTGCTGGAGTCTACTCAGTGGTTTAACTGCACGGTGATTGTGTGTGTGTGTGTGTGTAGGTGATTGTAGAGACCTGCTGCTCTTGTAGCCGGCTCACACTCATAAATCAATGTCGTGTTTTATTCAGAGACATGGCCGGCCTTCTACCACTGAACCCCCCCTATCTCTGTAAGTCCACGGGTAAAGACAGCACACATGAACAACACCGACTGTGGCTTTTGTTATCAGCCAAACCATCACAGGAGCCCCTACAATTTCCTCCCCCCACCTCCATTCTCATACTCTTCTGCCTTTCATTTTACATGCAGCATCTCGCTCTATTACCTTCAGCTGTGACATTTACTCACTCTTTTATGATGAATTCATAAAATCACGACAATGATAGCACACTGAGAGTGCTTTATGGAAACTCATTATACTATATCTATCTCTGCCTGTCTGCCTCCCTCTCTCTCGCAGACAGACACATACACATTTTCTGTCTTCTCCACTGAAGACAAAACACAACAGAAGCACCACACTGATGTGAAAAGTTTGGCTGTGAGCTCTCTGTGGAGTGTTCTGATAAGGCTATCAACGCTTGGCTGGCTGATACACTTGGTGAAGCCGCCGTCGTTTTTCTCTGAAACCCTTTTTTTCAGATCACCGAGACCGTCTTATTGCCACATTAGGCAGAATATTATTGGTAAAAGGAGAAAAAGAGACTGTGATATAGGTAATATTCAAGATATTTTACATGAAGGGAGAAACAGAGCACTTCGCAGGAGCTTGTCATGCTGCTGTGGAGAATACCAATGTGATTCCTGTTACTCCTTTTAATATCATTCATCTCCACCTTTGTAATTTGCGGTTTAATTATAAGGTTGCATTATACTTCACCCTGTCTTTTTTTTTTTTATTCAGAAAAAAGACATTTTTAAGAAAGCCCCAGAATACACATTGACAGAATATGTCATGTTGACTTGCTCTCTCTTTTTTTATTTACCCTCTTCCAAAACAACATTATTTTCTCAGCAGGAAATTGGAAAATCATCACAAGGCAGCACAATACCTAATTCACACACAGACACAACATTCAACACAATGCTGTGAGAAATGTTCCTGGCTCTCCTAAATTCTGCTTTGCACCAAGGACTCGGCCTAGCAGCCTCCTGCAGCCGAATGTTTTCTCTAGTTCCTTACATCACCACCACAAACCTTAACTGACCTGAGCGGCCATCCTCCCCGATTCCCCACAATCACTACAGCCCTTCCAGGTTTGTCTGTACCAACTATATTACCATCCTCTCTGGTTTGATGAGAAAAACTCATGCGTCCAGTATAACCTGAAGGCTGAGTTTCCATTACTGACCTACCCGAAACGCAAAACTGCATGCTCCGCTGAGGCACTTCTGAACAGCTCTCACTTTTGTGGGTTTAAATCAGAGCAGAGACAGATAAGACGGTAGCTCCAGGTGAGTTCACCAACAGCAAGATGTGCATCATCAAAAGGCTGGTTTAAAAATAGCTTTGCAAAACCGTGAAGCACAGGCACGTGATGTAATTTATACTCTGTTACAAACTGGTCGCAAAACTTTTTTTTTTTTTTTTTTTTGATATATTGTCATGCTAGTTTCACCTTCCATCATTATGTCAAGTACTGATATATAGTAAGGCAAAATTACTTCACAACAGGATATTTTAGAAGTGCTTTAAAGGCCCAAATGCTAAACTAGTTTTGGCTGTGGGAGCTGAAATCAGGGAATGCACAAATTGCTTCTTCAGCTTTCCCATTTCAGTCCAAACCAGAAAATGAAAGTGAAAATATGAAAAAGTGAAGCCCTTGTTCCAGTCTAGGAAGAGTAGAGTAGAGTTTCATCCAGATCTCATTTGACTGAGTTTAACAGTGATAGACATTGCAGCTGTCATTCATGAATTTAACCCGCCCATCTGTCCAAAAACACTTGTCATCAGTCAAAATTACGTGTCGTTGGGTTTATTTTCTATAGCTTATTTACTTTATTCATCATATTCTTGCTCTATTTATTATTATGACTTCTAAATTATATGTATTCTGTTCTCCTGATTTTTATCCCTGAGTCTGTTTTTATTCTTTTTAGGGTTTATTGTGTTTTATTGCATCTTGTCTTAATTTTTTTGATCTTATTTATTTTTTACACACCCATGCTGCTATACTGATGAAAAGGTGGAGCACTGAGCACTTTGTGTCTTGAACCTCAACCAAGTACTTCCCTAAAAAGTTCAATGTGTGTTTTCTTGTCTTGTTGTTATGCCAAGGCAATCACTGTCTGCAAAACAAATCTACCCACAGGTATAAATAAAGAAAAATTGAACCTTGAGCCTGAAAACAAAAAGAAAGAAGTTGGGGAAAAAAAGAAAACAAGTGGTGCCAGGCACAACAAACCCTGACACTTGTACATTTTTGGAAAATTTGAACTTTGACTTAGTGTTCCCAAAACGTAATGAGAGCCATTCTGGGTCACTGTCAATCTATAAAGTCAGTGTTGTATGAATTCATCTGATAGTTTTGCTGCTACACAATGCACATGTGAAATTTCAGCCATTATAAGTAAATGGGGGAAAGAAAAAAAAAATTCGAAATTCATACTACTTTTCCAAAATGTAATGTAATCTACTCTGGGTCTATTGTAATCTAATAACCAACTATGGTATGAAGTCAACCAATAGTTTTGAGGCTTAAGTGTTAACAAACCTAACCAAAAGCAATACCTCTTGCCTCCTCTTTGGGGAGCGGAGGAACAAAATGAAAGAATAGATGCACGATACCTTCTTAGACCACTTAATTATGAAATATTTGCACAGTGATGTGGTATTGGTGGTATCGTACCTCCACTTCTGAGACTCTGATTTGACTATGATCCCCAGTCATATCAAGGCTTTTCTGCGTCGAGTCTTCTTGATCATTCCTCTGGATAAAAGGTACTGATGATCTGGAGTTGGTCCCCGAGTGCCTTCAGGCAGCTCACTGCTGTGCTAAGTACTAATGCTAGGTGCAGTGTGTTTTAGGATGGATGAAATGCAGAGCCTCAATATCCCTACAGGGAATAAAATGAATTAACCTTAACCTTTAAAAAACTATGGAGCGCTGCAAGTCTGAGAAAAATTCATTCATTCATGTTCTGAACCATTTCATTCTCAGAAGGGTCACAGGGGATGCTGGAGGCTATCCCAGTTTCAATGGATGAGGATGTGGTACACCCTGGCTGTGTTGTTTGGACCATGGTATAGAGATGAGCAGCCATTCACTCTGACATTTAAATTGACTAATTAACCTATTAAGTGCTTGTCTTCGGACAGCGGGGGCAAGCTGGGGTACCCTGTCAGTCGATGCTGGATTGAACCCAGGACCTTCTTCCTCTGAGGCAATAGTGCTAACCACTGCACCACCACCAAATAGCTTTTATCAGGAGACCATTCAGCCCAATATGATCTGAAGTGGGCCAGACTAGCAAAAGAACAGTGAAATGATGTCATGAAAATGTTCACATCAAAGTTTCTATAAAAATGTGAACATCACAAGCAACCTGAACTTTAATTAAAAGTATAGGTGTAATTCACAACATTACACCTCAGTTTATCATTTACACACAGATCGCAGCAGATACACAAAAACACTATATTTAGAGACATGCAGAACATTAACTTCCCTCAAAACATTTCAGGTTGTTCATATGTGTTCAGGTTATTCACATTCTTTGTGAAAGGACAGTTTGTGAATGTCAACATCTTTAAATAGTGGAGACCAGGGACAGTCGCAACTTTTGTCTCCAACTATGAGGTTATTTAACCCAGTGTCTTCAAACTGCTACATAAACTAACTTTAACCATGAAAATGTCTGTGCAACTCAAATAGAAAATGCATGGCTTCATCTCAAACACAAGGAGTGAAATGGACCCCACAGTCCAGGTCAGTTGTAACTACTTATGGTAAAATGTAACAGAAGTCAGGACCATGATATTGACTTAAGATATTAAGTTTTTATTTAAAACTTTTGCTTTGGTTCTGTAAATTGCACCAGTTTAAATCAACATGATATCATGACTGACATGAATGTACACACTTTTAATTGGTGTGTTATCTGTATGCATTATAAGCTTTCTGCATGTCTGTTCATGCCGTCTCAAATACCACAGGGGGGGTGGTGTGGGGGTTACAATTGTCCCTGAGTGCATTAGGAATGAGTATCTTGCTTTAAATCTAGGAGGTAATATAGTACCACAAATAATCTGAATGAAATATTTACACACAATCAACACGATATTCCTTTGAGTCCAACTGCAAAGCATGTCATGTAATCACAAAAATGACTTCCTTACCAAATGATGTTTTTCCCCTCAAAGTTTGATGCGTCTGCCTCATGGCACTACAGACTTAACTGAGCACGTGCAGAGTAAATCAGGTGAATGTTTAACTTGTTCCTGATTGGAGCAATTGCGAGTGTTAAAACTGTCCCTGGTCTCCCCCATTTGTGGTTTTTACACTGAAAACAAAGAGAAACATGGAGTTGTCATTATTTGTATGTTGTTAAGACTGTATTTTTGGTCTGATCCACTTTAGAGTATAATTGTCTGTATGTGGAACCTGAACTAGGACTAAAAAAAAAACAAAAACAAAACAGTGGTTGTTAAAAAACAAAAACAAATGTTCAATAATTCATCTCAAGTCGACCCTTTGGTGGGCCGGTTTCAGCCCACAGACGGCATGTTTTTGACACCTGTGGACCAAGAGAAAGTGCAAAAATAAATTTGTGGATCCATTTGTCTCCAATGTGAATATTGGCTGTTATTGTGGCAGGGCGGGGGCTAGGATTTTGGAAAAAGGATGAATGCAAGTGTTGCAACAACACCACCTGGGGAGATCACCCCAGGAAATGCTATGAAAGACCCAAAATGTTAAATGTAAGGCTAAACGGGTTCGTTGCTGGATGAACAAGGACAGAGATGTGTTCAACGAAATTAATGTTTAAAATTGCAGGCTAAAATGGAAAAATAAATTAAGGCACCGTAGAACCAGCGTAGGCGGTTGAAACATTTAGTAAACTCTTTAAGAGCAATCTTTTAATATAATCTAAAATGGTATTAAAATCTTTAAAACTGCCAGTAAATTAATCCAAATGAATAGGAGCAAAGTCGAGGTCAACTGAGGAAAGCGGTCTACTATGAAGAGTGTCCAGGGGGGGGCCACCAATACTCACCACTAGTGCAGCACGATTCCGGTCCCATGTTCAGAACGTCAGTAATATATCAATTTTGTAGTGATAAAGATTGCAAAATCAATTAGTTTGTAACTTTCATTAACAGAGGAGTTTGTAAAAGCAAAAGTAACCCTAACCTTCTGAACACAGGGATGGACCCGTGCAGTACAGCAAACTGGTGGAAATCCAACCATGTGTCCCTGGTGATCGTATTTACACACGAACAAGTGAAGGGACAAGTGCCTAGCCTCTCAGCTGACACTCAAGCTGCTGTAAACAAAATGAAATAGAGTTAACGGAATACAAACAATACAACCCAGTTGGTTCAAAAGGAATAAACCAAAAGCAAAAACAACTATAAGCAGAACAGCAGCAGGTGAACCTACAGAGAAGAACAGTACAGCTCCACAGGTTCACCATACTGCAGAAGTGAGATTGAGTCGCTCATACCATCAATGCTACTCACCACTTCTAGGGGTGAGTACTAGGAGACCTAAGAAACAGCAGACTCCACACACTGTTCAACTGCTAAAAACAAAACCATAAAATAAATGCATTGATAAAACTGACGGTATATCATAAACATCACAATTACCTACCAGCTACACACCAACAACCAGGGAGGGAATGAGGCAGAAGCTGAGCACTGCTGCCAGCTGCCTTTTATGTGGCCTTGATTAGGGGCTTGGCAGAGGGGGAGGAGTCAGGCAGGGGGCTGCCTTCAAGAGTGCAACTTCACTAAAACTGCTGCACTCCACTACATTATCTTGGGATGTGAAAATATGTTGCACATTTGTGAGATTTTAAGCCATAACAATAAAAAATAATATCAAAACTGACTAGATTTAAGGCAGTCATATTTTGCTTAACCCATCTAGGAGCACAAGTTAGATGTGGGTGCATGGACACAGGTGCATGATGGGAATTATGTAAACTATTGAAACATTAATTAAACTAGCTCTAGTATTTGTATGAAATAAAGAAGAACTAATGAAATTATGTAATTATGTCTTTATTTGCTGTGGTGATGATGATGGTGATGATGATGATGGTGACTACTCTTCATCTCTGAAGTGATTCTGTCCTATAGTGTCTCTGACTGCTCTAGTTGGCCTACTTAAATGCTCTGCATCTCCAACATTATAGATAAAACTCCCATTTCCAAATGAAATCAACACACATTACCTTCTGGGATGTGAGAGCATGACTACGGTTGTAAATGTTGTAAATGTTTGGATGCATTAGGTTGTGTATGTAGATGGTGGACTATGATCTGAAACGATACCACTTAAAAAGATAATTGTCTGGAAATGTTAGAACACCTATGGTCTGATAACCACCTCCTATGAATATTTAATTTTCTGCACTGTAAAGCTGCACCTTCATCCACTGGATCATTGTCAAAACAGTTCGTGAAAAAAGTCTACATGGATTTCTAATATATATATATAACAACAATATATAACAAAAACTAACTAAAAACCAAAACAAAATGAATGAGGAAATCAAATATAGTGTGTGGCTGAAAGTGGGCGGAGACACAGAGAAACTATAGCTTCATCGAGTAAAACCTAATCCCAACTAGGTTAAGATCATAGAGTCTGTTACTATGGTAACTGACCCACAGCTTAAGTTATCTCTGCCTGTGAAACAGGCTAGAGTTAGCCCTCCTTTTGTAGTTTGAGTTCCCTCCCTTTGTTAAAGATAAAACTCTGAGTTTCCCCTGGTCTGCGGTGCCCTCAGGTGGTTGAGAAGTTTGACCACATAAGTAATACAGCTACACAGAAACTACAGTCCCAGCTGATGTGAGTTCCAGTTTTACGTCTTGGGGGCTTGGACAAGCAGTATAATATTTGACCTGAGGCTGTGCATGGGGAGTCAGTCATACATAAGTCAGATGTGGTTTCTGCAGGTAGTCAGGGCAGGCTTGACTTCTGTTCTGGGGGAGGTAGAAAGTCACTGAGAGCAACTGATACTGGACTATAAAACTAATGTTTCTGCAATGTCTAGAAAAAAAAGTAGACCAGTATTGCAGCTTATTGTTTTTTGTACCTAAATCATACTGATGTGATATGATTTAATCCACAAAGATCCACAAATGACCAAAAATATCTACATGTGTAAACTGTTTAATACATGTTGATCCACTTATTCTGTCAATACAGGTAAATAATTGGTGTAAAATACAGTTTATCATCTTTTCATAGTCATCAGATGTGACCCATTTGGATGTTTGTTACCATGGAAACACTGTCATCTTCTATAACATCGATTCACTAATAAAAACCCATGGAGATCAATGACAGTGCATGGAGACCCCCCCCCCC
>JAPSES010000236.1:2177914-2217548 GCA_029822895.1 Maxillicosta whitleyi
TCTTTGAAAAAAAAATTGGTAAAATTTGTTCCTGTGCCAAAGATGTCTGTTCATATTTTCATAACTTTTTAAATAACATATATTTAACTGTAATATATATAAAATAACAAAATTTTCCTTTCACATTCTGTCATTGATAAGAAAAATAAACTGCTCATTAATAAATAAATGAACCTTTCGTTAACAAAAATAAATAATTACTTAACTACTCAAACTTATTTTGAGTAATAGAAATGTTACCAAAGCTTAAACAAGATGATTGGCAATAAAACTATTATATGAATAGGCCTACATTTATTGTTTCATATTTCAGCATTAATTCTCATTCTCAATACATGATGACTGACTTGATGTATTTTTCCCCCAAAAATTTCAAGTACCCCCTGCACATACCCCTCTTTGGAAACCCCTGGTGTAGATAAATGTACAAGAACAAATGTGATCACATGCCTATACCTTGGAATAACAATTTGGAAAGGACTGTTGAGTTTAGTCGCCTGTTTTTAGTGACACAAACTTACATGTCATAGTGCGTTCCTTTCCACGGTGCGTCACTAACTGTTTGCAGGTCCACTTATCTTCATTACTCTGTATTAAATATGTTCCACTCCTGTGTCCCTGAAACTATAAACACATTTAATTGTCATTCTACCATCTAAAATGTGTTGATAAAGAGCAAAGAAAGTACATATTGATAAGTAAAGTTACAACTTTTAGCCCTAATATAAAATATGGCCCATTAGTTCTCTTTATGTCTTCAGTGGATCATGTTTTATTCATCAGCCTTTTTCCTGTTTTGTCCAGTTTAGGGGAGAATTAATAAAGCAACTATTATGTAAACATGGCCCAATTTTTTTTTTTTTTTTTTTTTAATTTATTAATTTATTTTTTTTCATGACCCAATTTATGGGACAGATATAAAATGATGAGGTTCTGCAAATAAACAAGGAGCTCAGATAATATTTTGGGCACAATAAAATAAAAACATCAGTTTAATTGTCAGTTGTTTAATAGTCAGATTATTTACAAAGTTTTACTCATCAGCGTTTTACCTGTGTTCATCTGTTGAATGTGTCTCTGTGGACACAATCTACTATATGTAAAATATTAATAACTGTTAAATAAACTAATGTAGACACTGAGATGATGATGATGATGATGATGATGTCCTTTTGGCTTCAGGGGTCATCACAGCCAATCAGATTGGGATATTAATTTGGTTCAACTTTTTACGTCGGATGCCCTTCCTGACATGACCCTCTGTATTTATCTGGGCTTGGGGCTGGCACAATGAGACACTGGCTTGTGCCCCCTTGTGGTTATAGGCATGTACAGTGTAAAGGCCTTGCCCAAGGGCCCACCTGGGATTCAAACCGGCAACCTTCCGCACCAAAGTCAGTGGTGTACCTATCCAGTTGCTATAACTAGACACTTAGATGATCAATCTAAATCTAAATTTTGTCCCAGACTGTTATTGGTCACAAGAATCAAAGAACCTTCCTCACTGTGTTCTGTCATCTGTGGTACAGAAAACTGTGCAGACTGGTTTAACTGGTTTAACTCTAACCACAATGTATCAGAGCCTAAACCTGTATCTATAATAATCATTCAATAGTCATATATAAATGTCATTTTAAAACATTATTATATCTTTAATAGTTCACCTGAAATGTATTTTGCTATTCCGCCTGGTTTGTGGAAATACAATGACATTAGACAATGGTTTAAAAAAATTAAACTTACAGTGATATCAACCACAATAAGTCTTACACGAATCCCTAACATTTATGAAGCATTACAACAATAAATGTGGAAATATGTTCATTTCAGATTAATATGCATCACACATTTTTGGGTATATTCACTGATAATGTGTGTTAATTACTGGATGGAGAGTATAATTTGTGTAGTGAAGCCAGAACTAAAGACAAGCAGATTTAGTTGATAGATCGACATGTAGCATTATACCACTTTAATGCCCTAAACTGCAGTTTATGTCCCATTACAACATCTGGTATTGCTGTCTTTTTAAAAATGAAGGCATAATTTTCCCTAATCTTGTGTTGTTCTTTCCAGTTGTTACATCCCAATTACATTTGTTTATTCGTCATAATCTTTCTACAACTTATTCAGTCCATGATACAGAGATAATGAGTTTTAAATGCTTGTTCTGCATTTTAACACATTTCTTTTTCACATATTTTGTTAGGGGGTAGTTAAAGTGTTCCTGCAGTGGTGAACTACAATGTCACAGCATCTCATAGTACACTTGTGAACTTTTAAGGGTGACAGATTAACTACTATATGAGTTTAATGTTTTTGTTGGGTTTTTTTTAAAGTTACTTTTAATTCCTGACAGTCAGTTTTCCTCTCTCTCTCAATTACACTGAATAAAGATATAAATACTGTGGCAAATTTACAGACGCAGTACTGTTATTTGAGAGATGGCAGCTTTTTTTGTGTGTGTGTTTACAGTGCATAAAAAAATAAAAACTAGATTATATGGGGAAATGTATACCTTCTGCACCTTCAGCAAATGATTTGAAGAGAATGTAATCACCACCGTACAATGCTATAAAGCTGTTTCACAAGACATAAAACCCACACCATACAGCATAATGTATGTCTGTGCAAAGAAACAAGAGTTACATGAATTCATTTCAAGTATCCACAGATAATTGTAGTCTATAACGTATTATTATTATTTACACAATATCAGCTGATATAGTGATTTAAATGAATCCTGTCATGTTTTCAATTACACAGCATGCTCAAGTTTTCGTACTTGGCCTGTTCCCACAAATAAGGTTTCTTCATGAGCAAGTCAATGCCGAGCAGTTAAAATGTGTGAAATTGAATAGTTTCATCTCATTTGTGAGACCAGAGTGTTTAGAGATCAAAGTGTAAATTTGGGGAAATGAAATCTCAACCGATGGTTTTCCGATGTACATACGTTACCTTTAAGCCTTAAGGTAATGGGGTGGTGAGAAAATGTTCACACTGATTTTTTTTTTTTTTTTTCTCCTGATGTATTATCATATTTTAATTTCTTTTGCCCAAATTCATTCCTGGCTGTGTTGCTGCACAAGCAGATTTTGAAACACCCTGCACACACCCGTCAGTATACTCACTTTATCTTGTTCCTATTTATGTAATGTTCTAAAAGCTAAGTCATCTCATACCCAAAATGAGGTGATTCCATTCACATTGCTCACACTTACCAGATATGTAACTATTCACCTTGAAGAAATGTCTGATTAAAAATATGGACCTTTCTATATTAAATACTGGGAAGAAGCCGTGTTTCATATTTACGCATCAGTCTCCTTCCATCTGCTCTGTCATTAGTGACCTACATGGGCATGACATGCTACAGGCCATCTACTTCCAGCCCTCTAAACACACATTCACACACATTCCCCTCTTCCCTCCCTCATCTGACCCAACCTGTCAGACCTGAGCCATCCCAGGGCATTTAACAGTGTTTGCCCCAGCTGAACCGTGGTCCACCTCTCAGCTCCTCAGGGGGGCATTTCTCATGGCTTACCCTGATCTCCAGTTCTCCAGCTGGGGCCGACACCCTCAGGGGATAAAGGGGGAGGTAGAGAAAGGAGAAAAGCTGGCCACTATGTTCCCAGACAACAAGAGAGTGTGAAAAGCTCCAGACTTTGACAAGAAGACCTGAGGGCCTGGAGTGCACACATACTCCCAAAACACATACACATATATGCCGCCACTTATGTAAAGACACAAAGTGAATGTACAAATAGGCTAAGAGCACTTTAACAGACACCCAAACACTTGTTTGCATAAAAAAAAACAAGTGCACAAAGCCTCAATTGAATATTGACCTCTTTATCAAAAGCTCTCCCACTATCTAAATCAAAACAAAGAATTAAAAATGGAAAGAGTCTGAGGGTTAGCGAGGCCATTTTAGTTGTGTGTGTGTGTGTGTGTGTGTGGGAGTACGGACCCATTGCAACTCTTCTTCAGCTTCCTGCAGGTAGTTAATGACTGCATTGTCTCTGCATAAAAAAAGAAAAATGAACATGAAAGGAAAGGTTCACTGTTGTTTTCATGGCTGCATTGTTAACATGAAAATAGCAAAAGATAATAAATAAATAAATGTCTTACTCCTTCTGAAAGATCCCAAACTAAAGAGGCAGTGAGTGGATGCATTGCCTCTGCTGGCTATGCTATAAACTCTTAAATGAAAGCGTCTGGAGTTACGGGGTGCTTTGGAGTTTAATCTGTGCTATTGATCATGATGTGAAACTCTGTGCTCCCTGCCTAAGGGATCACATTTTTTCATAAGCGGGATAATCTCTGGTAATCATAATCAGCCCTGCATTTTCTCTTTATCAACACAAGGAAGGCTATTCTATTCTTGTCCTGGGGGCTGTGTTGTTATCATCTCGGTTTCTGTATGCGAGTGTAAATTTGACTTGCATGTGTGTAGTTGTGTGTCACAGCACATACAGCCGCCAGTCCTGAAGTGAAAATCAGAACCATGGACAGAGCAAGATGTGCAATACCCAGACTGCTGGAGGTAACACAGGGGAGACTAATCGACTAATCACTGCCACAATATCAGGGAGCAAGAAGTTCCTCTAGAAAGAAGAGTAGTGAGAGTTATGAGCCAAGAATCCTCAGAAGGAGCATCCTGACTCATTGTGAGAAAAACATGAAACCAACCTTTTTTTCTTTTTCGCATTGGGGCTGGATGAAAATGTAGGAAAAAAGTGTAAATGAATGATTTTTAATGTGATTGAGTCACAAATTATCATGTTAAAATTATGCCTGTGCTTGGAAAAAAAAAAAAAAGGTTCCAATCTGGTCCATGGGATGCATTTGCAAAGTGCAAAAATTCAACAGTCAAGGATGTTCAGGTTACATATACAAAACAATATGACGTCAATTATAATTATAGCATAATAACCTACAGAAAAAGAATGACATATTTTCTTCTCGGTTTAATGTAAAAAAAAAAAAATATATATATATATATTACACTATGCCTATAAATAATGACAACTTCAAATTTTTGTCTTTGTTTTAGTGCAAAAAATTAAAATACAAACAAAAAACCCTATCTTGTAACAATAAAATGTGAATAACCTGAAAATATATGAACAACTTGAAATGTCTAAACAAAATTAAGCACAATTTTAACAATGTTCTGTCTGTAACTATTAGTTTAGTGACTTTGTTGGTCTGATCCATATATAGTGCACATGTAGAAATGTTAAGTTGAGGCATAAAATTGTTAGAATTGCACTTATTTTTCCTAGGAAATGTAATTCTTTCAGGTTATTTGCATCTTTTTTGTTTAGATAGTTTATAAAAGTATTGTCATAATTTTTTTTTTTTTTTTTTTTGCGCTAAACCATAGACAAAAATTTGGAGTTGTTATTATTTATAGGTTTTTATGCTATTCTTTTACTGGTCCAGCCCACTTGAGAACAAATCGGGGTGAATGTGGCCCTGCATTAGAATCCTGCATTAGTCCATAGGTGGAAATTCTGGGGAGACATGTTCCCTCATAATAAGATTGAAAAATATATAAAGTATTTTTTTTCCACCAGGAATAAGTCTCTGTCTGATTTTAGTATTTAATGTCTCCCCAATTATAAACAAGGGATTTTTCCCCAACATTAGTCTGACTAAAAATGGACTTTAAATGTACATGTAAACATGTTAGCGTGACTGAAAACACCTGCCAATGAAATTCGATCTACTCTACTGCATGTACACTGATCTGACTGGAACTGGACTAAGTGTTCTGCACATGCACTAGACCTGAAACCACAAAGTCAAACATCATAGATCTCATCCGCACAAAAAGTAGAGCGGACAAGCACAAATTTGTGACGCGGTCCGTAGTTGTGCCAGATTACCTGTGGGTTGATGACATGTCAGCTGTGATTGCGTGGGCGAACAAGCTAAAAGAGCGCGTATTGTCGACTGTTGTAGTGGAGGCGACTTGATTATTAACAATAAATCAATTACACTCCCATGCATCAGGACACAGATACCAGTCCAATTAAATGGTTTAGTTGAGCTAACGTATGCATGTAAACACACTGACTCTTTAATTTAACATATCTATATATTATGGCATATTTTGTCCATGTGCGATATATTGCGAATTCACTCTCCCTATGTTTTTATCTTTAGTTAATATTTCCCTGAATACGAAACATGTCTCGCAGGGTTATTTTGTGATCTTTTATCGCATAAACCAGTTTCACATCTCCTCTGTAATAGCTTGAGTGGTTGCACCTCAATTTCTCCACTACAGTGCTTTTACCCAGATGCAACAGAGGGACAGTGTGGCACTTACAGTCGCGGCTGCTAAAAGCTGACCCCCATTGACTCTCACCTCTGGGTAACGCAGATAAATATCCAGCTTTAGTCTCAGTAGTCTGACGTGCTTGTGCATGCGTGAGACACTCCACAGTAAATGCAAGACGATCTCCTTTTTTAACGCTAAAACACACTCTGATTTGCATATTAACATTTAGGTATGAAGTGACTTCAAAATGGCAAACATTAGAATATTAAGGGGGTGTATTGACCTGCTTTTCGACATCATAATTAATCAGTAAAGATGCTTTTAAAAAATCTCTAGATTATCATTATTATTATTATTACCCTACAGCAATTTTAGGCATATCAGCGATGTTTGAGAGTTGATGTCTACTGTGTTCACCTGAGGAATCCGCTGCCGTGGGCTCCTCCAGTAAATCAAAAGACTCCTTCGGCAGTGATGATTCCCTGACGCCTTGAACTAAAGACCACACCACTGAGGCTGCTTCTGTTCCCGAAGAGCAGCGGAAACACTTTCTGTTTTAACATCAGAGATAGGTTAATAAGTAACCGAGTAGAGAATGAATATTAAGACGTGTGTGTTTGGGGAGACGGCGTGAAGAATGTGTGTTTTTCTGTTTCTGTGAATATGATTTTCTCTAAGGTTTTCAGCTGTACGCGCAATTAATATGTTCGTTGCTCAGCCACCCAAGTGATTATTTGTTTATTCGTCTTTTGTTGACTGCACACAATCCCCCCCTAGAGTCACACTGGCCCCATGTTAATTATTTTGTCAACCTTCATATCTCTTTTAATTGTTGTGAGTTTGTTTATCCTGGAGATCAAATTGAGCTTGGAGAGATTGAGGGTGGCTGCCAACACAGATCAGCCAGGAAGACAGATGAAAGCATATCAAATATTCTGACAATAGCAGCCATGGTGAACTGTGCTGAATGATTTAACAGGATGTATGGATGGTTAAATTGCATTAATTCACCTAATAGGATATGTATATATATATGTATAATATGTTTAATACATGAAGAAATGATGACAAAGCTACCAATCATGCAAGGTCAGTATCTCTTTTACATTAAATTTAATATATAATCAAATGGTGTTGGCCATGAGACTGTTACTGCAACACACAGGGGAATTTAAAAGACTCTTCACTGCCAGACACACTTTAGGTACAGCACACTTGAGCAAAACACTCATGAATAAACAGCGTTCAAATTTTTATCATTTTAATAACAACAGAAAATGTAAAATTCCCTGTTCAAAAATCACAAACCAAAACTGTCCATTTTCTCAACCATCTAATTTTACTTTCAGGTGAAAGCAGGGTCCACCCTCAACATGTCATGGGTGCAAATTTTCATTTTTTTCCCCTTTTCCTTTCTTTTCTTTTCGGCACAGCTTGATTTTCAGAGCCCTTTCTAATGAATGCATATTGTTGCCATGGTAACAAACAAGGTTATTTCTGCTTATAGTTTTGTTTTTTCTATAGTTTTTGAAATACTACTCGTACTGACTCGCAGAAAGTAGTTTTTAATCTATAAAAAGGTTTGTGTTTACTAAAATATGTGCAAATTTATAGGGTTGTGTCTTTTTAAATGTGCAAAATAAAGCATCTGCATCCACTTGGTCCATTTGCTGCAATGAATATGGAATAAGGGGGCGTTTACAGGCAATTATGCGTGTGCTGGGAGGAGAAAATGTAAATATGTTCATGTAGCACACGCAAAGTGATTCATCAAACCCCAAAGCATTTTTACTGGTAGAAATTGTGTCTATATTTAACACATGTCAAAGGGGGGGGGGTTTGGATGTGTAATTGCGTGCACATGGAAGTGGTTATTGTCACAAGAAGGAAACATTAAAACTAGATGCAGAGAACACATTTTTCACTCTCCTGCAAACATTTTTGGAATGATGGAAGAAATAATAATTGAAACATTGAATGAATGAAAATGAATGATGATTTCTTTTGGCTTTTCCCTTCCGGGGTCGCCACAGCGAATCGCCTTCACATGTTGATTGGCACAGGTTTTTTTGTTTTTTTTACGTCGGATGTGCCCTTCCTGACAAAACTGGGCCGGCCAAGTGATTGGATTGACATTGGTTTGTGATGCAAATAAATAACTCTTTTGAACACATGCTGTTTTTAGAAGAAAAACTATTTATTTTAGTGACCCAGCAAATCTTGCCGGACTACTTTCATTTCGACCAAAACTGGACCAGAACTGGGCTCACAGGACACTGTCAGGGTTAAGTCAGTGTGGGTGTACGACACTGACAGGGATGCCATACAGATTTGTGTCAAAAATCCCGAACTATCCCTTTCAATTTCATTTTTGGTTTATGCCAGTTCCTCTACTTGTGCGGGTTAAAGGATGGTGAAAAGCCAGACTCTCGTATTTGTGTAACTTGTCTGAAAAGTGGTAGGAAACAGCATATACTTGGTTAAGGTTCTTTTAGTGGATTGCAAAAAAGCTATTACAAGGAAATAGGGAAAGACAAAACCACCAAGAAAGGACCAATGGATCACGAAAAATAACTCACAAACTGTAACTATAAGAAGCACAAATGGACAAAAAATTGAATAAATGGACTGATTACGGAACTCAGAATGGAAGAATTGAATATGAATGTCAAGCTGTGTAGTGTACTCAATTAGGCTTGTTTGTTCACTCTTTGTTGTTTTTGCTGATAAGTGTTTGTAAAATTTCAATAAAACCTTAAGTGGAAAAAACCCCAAAAAAAAAACAGACTTTCATTGGCTAGCTGTTAGCCAATCAAAGTCAAGCAGATTAGCATGTGGAACATTCATGAGAACTGGTGTAGGTTGAGCTGGATATTCTGACTGTCTTTCTTTTCTTTGTTAGAATGGCTTGAAAATTGTAAGTTCCACAAAAAATGTTGGAGTCCATGGTAAAACTTCAGACATTTTCACAAAAGTTACGAAATCAATGTGGCAGGACACCTTAAATAATATACCAACCAGTAAGGCACTCGTACGTGAATTGTTTATAGAAATTCTCTAGTTCCTTCGTCTAATCTAGAGTTTGATATGTGGTTTAATTGAAGGTATATTTTATCCCCAAAGCTGCGTCAACGTGACATGAAAAATTGGATACTACCGACAAGATCATAGCAGTCCTTCAGTGTTGTGCTCCAGTTTCACAGCTGTCATTGTCAACAGTATCGATACCCTTCATTTTGATTAGAGCGAGAGAGAAGTGACATTAATGAGGGCAATGTGGCCTTTTCCAAAAGTTGAACTGTAGTGCTGTGAATGTTGAATTTCTTCGAATTTTCTTTGAATTTAATCATTTGCTGGAACTTCAAATAAGTAAAAAATGAAAAACATATTCCAAGGCCTGATGGGCCCAAATCAGACACTATAAAATGGAACATTTGACACATTTTTTCAACATTTTATTATTAACCTGCATCATTATGTTGAATGACATGTCTTAATTACAGCTCATATAAAACCCCACTGTCCAATGCCTGCTGAGCACCAGAAAAACAAAATTAATGAGTTGCTGGTGAACATACAGCATTATAGCATAAAAGCAGCTCCAAACATTATTATTTAACAAAGGGGTGGAGACCTAAATCTATAGTGAGGGTGTTTGGGAACATGTAGCAGAGACGACGGGAGATCTCCCACCTCTGCAGACCTTTTGAAGCCTTTGAACTTATACCCCAACGAAGACTGGAAACACTGAGTCCTAATAACCAACATTATGTTCTGCACCCTGATGTGGAGAAGGATGTTTGGAACCATGGCCATAGAATATGTTGGTATTGGTGTGGACGCCCACCTTGAACCTAGCGGTGGCTAACATGGTGACAGGTGTTGTCAATTTGCAGACAGGTATTGGTAGACTGAGGAGAGTGTGGTTTTAGAGGTTGAAGAAGCTAAACTCGAGCGTGGGAGGAGTTCCAGGAGGCCGTGAGTGACTTTGGTTCGATTAAAGGAGGTCCTGGAGGTCCAACACTTCACGTTCAGGATGGAGGGTTGCTTAAGTCGACTACAGATGTCATTAGATGGTGCACTGAATACTTCAGGGATGTCCTGAAAGTCATGACACACCTTTAATGGAAGTAGCACATGTGGACTCTGAGGCCCAGGTCACACTGACCAGGAAGTATGGATTTACCCACAAAGCCCTTAACCACGAAGACCTACCCATTCACTATCAAACAAAAGCATCTTCTAATCTACACTGTTTAATATCCTTTTAATACAACTAATGTTTTAGTGACGTTCCTCATCATTTCAGTAACATCTGATATGACCCATTTGGATGTTCAGTGACTTTGACATGAATGTGGAGACACTGTCATGTCGCATCATATATTTGTAAATCAAAGTCAGGTGGTTTGACAAAAGACACCGGATGTATACATTTTTTATATTCGGTTAGTCAGTGCTTTTTAGAAACATCTATGCAGTCCGGAAATTCAATTATTAAAAAATGCACAGGATAAAATAATAAATGGTGGAAAAACAGTTTGCCAAGGTTAGACATTGAAAAAAATCAAGGTCTAACGGCTGGAACATCAATGCCACATGGAGGTCAACACTGTACCTCTAGACCACTAGACTGCAGTGATGGTCCTCAGAGTGTGATTTGCAACTACAAGTGCATTATGCTCCTTAGCCTCCCCATTGAGGTCAATTCTGAGGAGTCTCAACAATAGTTGAACTTCAGATTCAAGCTGAACAATGTAGTTTTCGTCCTGGTCGTGTAAATTTGAACCAAGAGTCAGCAAGTCGGACTCCTTCCCAGTGGGTGTTGCACTCCAGCAGGACGGCCCTTTATGATAGACTCTGTTTGCCAGGAGGGGGTCTTGCTTTTCTATTTCAGCTGCTGCCCCTGTGACCTGCACCTAGATAAGAAAAGGATGGATGGACGGAGGGAAACCATTCCAAAAACCCAATATAATAAATGAGGTTTTTAATTATTCTTGTCAAATATATTCAGTCTAGAAATAAGCGGAAGTTGATTTTGAACTCGTGCCATATGTGTAGATGGGATTGTATGCATTTTGTCAGTGATATTAGCATTTTGATGTATATGTTGGCAATATTTTACCTATTTTCTCCCCAAGTCTACTGGATAAGTATATACAACTAACACACCATTTCTGCATTGTTGGAAATTAAAAGTTGTATTAGGTTGTTTAGCTTTTACATTCTCCAGTGCCTCTGAATGCTACTCCAGCAAAGTACACACTATAGATATTGTATTTTTCAAGGTAAATTATCATTAGATCGCACTGATGTGAACCAAAAACAATCAGTTCAAAGCAGAGAATATTTTGTGGATGTTCTGCACCTTTGATCAGAAAGTCTAACTCCAGACGTGTGCTCAGCTGGGCATACAAAAAAGACAGTATTTTCTTGATTTGACATGACAATGGAATATCGTGTGTGCAATATTTATGAAGCGTGAAGCAGTTAATGTAAGTGATTGCACTCTGCAGACTTATGCTTGATATCTAAAAGAATCCATTAAAGCATTTTTGTAAATGTAATGTGCGAAAAGATAATACATATTTTATCAAAGTAAGCAAGCAGCTGCAGGTGAGGAGGGAAAAAAAAGCAATCGTTTTCCTCTGTGTCGTTAAATCAGCAGCACAGGCAGTTTTATTGAAACATTTGATAAGTAATGGTGAAGGTAAATAAGGTTGCACTTAAAAGATTCAGGAGGTTTGGCCATTGACTCAGCATCTCTGCGTGTGCTATCTATTCAGGCTATGATTGGAATATTTCTTTAAGCTTCCAGAGAAGGTCAGAAAAGTAATTAACCTTGTTCTGTGTGCATCAACAGAAGGACTGAGACGAGAGTGCTCCCTCCCCCCCTTCTCTAAAACACATACCGCTATTGAACATTGTAAGGTTGCACTTGAATTGTCAGATTAATGAAAAGCAATTCAACATTTAAAATCTAGTGTCTTGCTTCCTTTTTTTTTTTTTTTTTTTACATTAATTGAAATAAGCGTCTGGTGTTCTCATGCTAAGTCGGACACGCAGACGTACGCTGACATTTAAATAATAGCACTGTAATCCGAAGAAGCAGAACCTGGATATTTCTCCGTTTTGCACTCACTTCTTATTGGCTTTGCTGTCCATCTCTCTTCAATCCACCTTTTCCTCTGCATGTGTCTGCGCAACTTTACCCCTCCACCTTCTCTCTTTTACCCTTCAGAGTTGGACAGTTTCAATTTAAGAAATCCACACAGGTGTTGAGAGAGTTATAATGGCGGTGGTATTTCTCCCTAGTCAGCTGAGTCCGGTGCCTGGAGACTTTTTCCACATAGGCTGAGTGATTTCTTGCTGTGCGCTTTAAAGCTGTAACCCCTGTCTTCGGACTCTCCCCCACTTCTCTATTTCTACTTGTGTTTTCACAAATAAACTTGTTACACCACATAATGCTTTCCTGGCCTCGCACAGCAGGCTATTTATTCTTAGATCAAACGGCTAATGTGAACAAATGTTTCATGTACCGTTTTCCAGTTTCGTTTAATTGTAAATACAGTGTGTGTTTGGGAAAAGTGGGGACTGGGTATGTAATGTATCCAACAATTTCTTAAGACTCCTTTATAAAGTGGTGTAGCTAATGGGCAGGACAAAACAAAACAAAAAAAAAGAGAGAGAGGAGTAGTTTTAATGCCTGTTGTTTCAGCCAAAAAACATAAAAGAAAGCCAAAAAAAAAAAAGAGTGCATTTCTCTGTGTGGTGTTTTTACTTCTCCAGACAGCTAGGTTGTTTATAATGCATGTATCGTCCTGCCATCACATAACGCTTTTGATCACAGAAGATGGATATTCACTTTCACGCATCATTTAACCAGAAGATGACAACTGCAGCTACTAACATCACATGCAATAAACGCCTAAACAAACCTTCTCCAAATGCAGGGATGTTTTTACCACAACAAAATGCACAAATAAAAACCAAAATATATACTCGACGCTATGCTCAAAGTTCTCCCCCTGCAGTTGTCTCTGTGATATTACTTACGTTTTTTTTTTTTTTTTTTTTCATTAGTAATAAAATTAACAAGCCATAGTGGGAAAAAAAACAAATAAACTAAAGACAAATACAGTAAATAAAGAAATAAATAACATATTAGCAAATAACAATATTATATTAAAATGAAAACCATAATGCATAAATAAATAATAGACTGATTAGAGGTGTTTACTTATTCCTTCATTTAAAAGCTAATCATTTTTTAGTGGAACCTGTATATGGAAATTAAATAGAACCTGCAAAGGACGCTTGTAACCTGACAGTGGGTTGTCAAAACTGTCTGTACAATCACAGTTGGACCACTGTTCATATGTACCTATCCAGGGACTGCATTAACTACAGTGATTAGATACAGTAATTATCTACAATAGTTCCTAAATCTGGTTCAATGTAATTTAATCTCTTATGGGATTAAAGCTTTTCTACTGTATCACAGAAGATAGATACATTAAACTAAATGAAAACTAACCAAAGACGTCTTAATGACATTTTGCAGAATTGCGTTTGACAAGAGACTGAAAAGAGCCCTTTATTATCTGTCCACGAAAAAAAAAAAAAAAAAGGAAGCCTGATTGTGAATCATTGGTGATGGACAGGTATAATCTCCTCCTCATTAGGGCTCAAGTCTTCCACACTTCTGATTAAACTCAGCTACCTAAATGAGAAAAGGTCAACACAAGATGTAACCTGTCTCTGAAAGTTATGTTTTTTTCCTCCCTCAGGCATCTATCTCCTTTTAATTGGTCCCCATCATGTAACCAGAATAATGCTGACATTAGCTGTCTAAATGAAGAAACGGCATCTGCAACTGTCAGAAGATATTACACTCCAAATGTACTTGACCTCACGAGAGTTACCTACCCACACAAATCATCAAGTTTATTTCATTCAAATGACTGTGAAATGGAAAAGCTTCTTCTAAAGTGCTTGTTTTTCTAAGTTTGTGTTGCCTCATAAGTAAATCTCAACTTTAAAGTGAGTTTTGGAGGTGCATCACAAAGATTAAAACAAGTGCCATCAAAGGTAGCGGACCAGCTGTGGATGAGATGCTAACAACAGATACCCGGCCCAATTATGTGACATCAGTCAGGATGGGAATCATGACTTCAATCACCAGTCACCTTTGAAACATGATGAGAAATGTACACCATGTTAGGATCAACAAACAGCAAAGACACTGTCTCATTTTTAGAGCGACATGGGCCGAGGAGCATGAAATGCAAAAATTTCAACAAAAAAATATATTTCAATGTATCTATTTATTTGGTGTTTGGTTCATTTAAAACACATCTGGGATTATCAAAAGGCTCAGAAGTGCTCTATTCATATGCACCACATCAGACAAATACTTTTTTTTCTACATTTTTATAGTCTGGGAAATTATTTTCTAATGACTTTTGTACATAATTTATATACAGCATCTGTTGTTGTGCAAAGCAAATCACTGATTTTCTTGCCAAAGGAATATTTGACTCTGACACAAACAGAGAAGTTTCTCTTTTTGTGTGGGTTAGTTGAAGGGGTCGCAGTCAAAATATGCTGTGACATCCACAGCAATGACTAAATTATCTGTTAAATACCTGCTTTCAGAGTGTTCGTAGCAAAAAAAAACAAAAACCTTAACGAGATATGAAAGGACGTTCTAAAACCTCTCGGTATATTTCTCTTATACAGTTTCCAACCAGAGCGCCCTAGTTTCACTTGCATTTTTGAGTAATGAATGCCTCATGACAAGTACTCGGGCATCAATCCCAAAAACAAATGTATTTGCCAAAGCAAATCTAGAATTAATAATGACTAAAAAAAGAACTGTTGCTTAAATGCATTTATATAAATTTTTCGACCGTAACATCCATCAATTGTGAGACTTTCCATTACGCCTCGTAAGCAAACACCAGAACCCATTTAACAACAACGTCGTCTAAGCAGAAAAAAACAAAACCAAGAGGTGAACAAAAACTGATTGACATAAATAGATTAGATGAATAGATTTTTTTTATTTTATTTTTTTTCATCTTAGTAGAGAGTTCAGGTTCTGAATGATTTGGCTACAAGGAGTTTAATAACATTCCAGTGGTGTTCTATAAATAGTTTAAAGGTAGACCAAGTATGTGTGTGTGCGTGCATGAGATATGCATGAAGAGAGACACGGAGATACAAAGACAGCGAGTAAGACAGAGAGTAGCTGCAGAACGTGAGATGTGGCACAGATGGTGGGGAGGGTAGGTAATGGGGGTCTGCCATCCTCTGTTCCCCAGACACATAACTCAAATGCACCATTATTACATTGACACAATGACTGCTTCACAGACATCTCCATATCTACCCAGCATTCTTATACTACCATATAAAAAAACAGGGGTCTAACATATGGAAAATAACCACATACTAAACAATGAAATAAATTCTGTGCACTATGGAGAGAGATTTTAATATTGACAGTTTTATTAACTCCAGGGGTAGATGCGCTAGGGCTGGAAAATGATAAAACTCCTCATTAATTTCTATGCCGTGTCTTGAAAATTTCAAACAAGAGTAAATTCGCAGGGTGCATAGAATGACTACACAATATATTGACTCCAAGTTATTAACTACATGCCTATATTTTTCATTTGAGTGCTGTTTTTTTTCCTCATTTAATCTTCCTTTGTGATAAAATTGTGTCTTTTGTTGCCGTGGAGGATTTCTGGACCAAACCAGTTGGAAACAGTCAGTGTTGGGGCTGTTTTCCAGAGTGCCTGTATTTATAGAACCGGTATTTATAGCAGCTCTTAATGCACATTCTTTTTTCTTTTGGCTGAAATCTGATGTATTTGCGTGGTTGTTCACATTCCAGTGCAGAATTAGGATTGAGTAGATGATGCAAGAACCAGTGTCCCTCCCCGTTTTCGCCATTTTGAACTTAGGTGCTAACAGTCACATAGCAGTGTGTTCATTGTTTCTGTAAACTCCCGTGATTGACACAATCATGTGGAAACCCAGACTTACGTTATTTTGGGTTTCCGGTGGTTTTTACGCATTTACACTTAACACACGCTAACCCGGGTCGTCACTGAACTAGAATCCAACCCTAGTCACTTCAGGAACGCACACGGAACAAGAATGTAGAATGGAAACATTAAAACCATAAATGATGCTATCTATTGACTATGAAACAGTGTTGATAGTATTTCACCATTACTACCCCCTTGAACACAACAGATAAACAGTGGGCTGACCTTTGACAGCACCACAGTGTTTTCACAGTCGTCAGTCTTGAAGATCGCCAAACCTTGAACTCAACCACAGAAAAACTCTTCACACCTGTTAAGGGACTCAGGGCTTTTGGATTCTTATTTTTGTGCAGCAACTCATGCCAAAATGAAGTAGTTAACTAATGCCTCGTTTCCACTACATGGTACCGGCTTCACTCGACTCTACACGACTCTTTCTCGTTTCCATTACGATAAAGGACCTGGAATCTGGGACCCCATGCTATTGTTTTAGTACCGCCACCGCCAAGGTTCCAAACTGTTGGAACAGATACTAAAACATGACGTCTTGACACTGCAGACCACTGATTGGTCAGACAGTTTTCTCTGTGACCCGCCGATTTACAAAAATCAGATGCAGAAGTAGACAGTGAATAGCGATTCATGAATCCACATGATGACAGAACAAAACTACACCATAGACGGTCACGTAGATTCAATGTTTGGTGGCGGATGTAGAAATTCAGATGAGAAAACATGTAACAAGCGAGTTTTCAGCAACTCTCTGAGTAGACGACATGGAAGTAACGCACCGCAGCGGAGTAATGAGTCGAGCTGGTTCCATGTAAATTGAAAAGCGGCACAGGAATACCGAGTAGGGTCGACTCGAGTACAGCCGGTACCACATAGTGGAAACTGGGCATAGCGCTGACTGGGTAGCGGTTATGATCTTGTTTTGGTGATCTGTCTTTTTTGCAGTTCAGCAACTCGACACTAAAATGACGTGTTGCATTGGAGTAAAAAGTCGAGCTGGTACCATGTAGTGGAAACGGGGCATAACTGCATGTAGGTACAGGGTGGCAGAGTCCAGATCCCTGCACCAGTCAGAGGCCCTTGAGCACAGGTGTCAAACGCCGGTCCTCTAGGGCCACTATCCTGCATGTTTTAGATGTTTCCTTCTTCCGGCACACCTGGTTCAATTAATAATCAGCTCATCATCCAGCATCTGCAGAAGCCTGATAATGATGTAATGGCTTCCAGGTGTAATGGAAGAGGGTAAGATCTAAATCATGCAGGATATCGTCCCTTGTGGACTGGAGTTTGACACGCATGCCTTAAAGTATTTCCAGATGATCCATGTTGAACATAAACAATAAATATGGAGATTGCAGCACGAAGCTCCTGTTTGCTTTGTTACTGAAGAGGTGTTTTGACTGCCAACAGTCCATTGTTCTCATACGCAAAGAGATGGAAGAGGTGAAATGACGAATGAGTTAATTATACATTGTAAAGTTTTTCTTACATTGTTAACTTTCGCACTGTGCGTTGCCATTGTAGTGTCCAAACCACTTTGTAGTTCCCAGTGAGGTCGAGGTACTTAGATATGGCCCCATTTTGCAACAATTGGACCTCCAGCTTTGACGGGCGTTCCAATGCATTTTACTTAGTTGGACGTTGGAAACTTGGGAATCCTTAACATCTTTGATCTTCAACAAATATCTTTGCTTAGCATAGCTTCTCCTGATAGGGACCCCTTCCTTTCACTGCTGCCTTATCTTTTTTTTTTTCTTAAATCTTGATTTATACAGCTCTTTCCTCCATGTCCGTACTATGTTGTTACCGTTACCTATAGAAACTGTTAGCTTGTAAGTTCAAAATGGTGCAGCCTTCCAGATATGTCAAGTGATATGACACATATTCTCATTCCTAATTGAGATGTCTGTCGCATTTCAGTGACATAAAAGTTTGGATGACGTGAATGAATTATTCAAGGCTTAAGTCACCCTGCAAAACATCTGATATGTGTCCAATTTAGCCTCGGTCTGATTTGAGAAAGAAAACCAAACAAAACCGATTTGTGCTATTCAGATTGTCATAAAAATCATATATGTGAAAAAAAAGTATATACCCTGCAGGTGCGACTTACAGGGTGTGCTATGTATCAGCTTTAAAAGATCGTCAGTGTCTTAAAATAACATTGTTTCTCTCACAGGGGTAATACTAACATTTGTGAGGTACTAGTAAATATTTTACTGTTTACAATTATGCTGCTCATTACTTGAATAGGTGTGGGCGTGTGTTAGTTTAATCATCTGTCCTTTTGAGTGTGTGTGTGTGTGAACGTAGGAGTGTGTAAAGAGTTCCTCACCCCACATTTAATTTACAGCATCAGTTAAACTGACAGCAACAACCTTTGACAAAAGCAGTAAAAAACAAAACAACAAGAAATCTAATTAAATCATCTACCATGTGACCTGCAGGGAAGCATGGCAGTGAACTTGAGATGATGAAAGAAAAGATGGAGAGCTGCAGTACACACACACACACACACACACATACATACATATATATATAACAAAAGGTGTAAGTGCAGTCAGCTTCTATAATTTGAAGTGCAGTATGTAGGGACTTCTTTCAATCATGCAGTCACTTCTCTCAGGGTCACTTGTGCATCTTAGATTAATTGAGATGAGGAGAAACTGAACAAGAAGAAGGAAGGAGAAGATGATACAGACCTTCAGCTGCAGAGTAGCTTTTTTTACATGTGAGCTGAGTGCAAAACAGATCATGTACTGACCCCGCTGACCCCACTGCATGACAAAACCCAGCTACACACTAGGTTTCGCTACAGTGAACTACAGGAGAAAACAGAGTGAATGCATAGTCTCTTCCTCTCCACAGCCAGAGTCAGTAATCTGACAACCATGTCTGTAAATCACATCTCCACGGCCATTCTTCACACCGCAAGTGAAAGCAAGAACACAGTTTTCTCTTGCTGATTTTATCCTTAATTTCATCATAGGGAAGTGGGACAAAAAAGCCTAGCTAACAGATTTTAAGCTCTATATTTAGTTGAGTAGCCTTAATGTTAAATGGTTTACCATGCACATGGAAAATGGAACGGCGTTGAAATAATCCTCTTAAGGCTCTCAATATCACTGGCATAGCACCGATGTGAACAGGCAAATTCTCAGCGTAAATCTATGTCTATCACGAGGAATCACTCATTGTGTGTTCTAAATAGGAGTCCGGGGTCAAAAAGACTGGAAGCTTAAGCATATCTCCCCATCATTTCAAATGATTTTTCAACCTGGTATCTGTAACAGGAAATATTGGCTAGACTGAAAGAAATGGCATTGAAATAGAGAACAAGAACTCATCAGAAGCTTGATTGTATTTCAATAAAAAAACAATCATGTCGTTTCAATTCCAGTGTTTTTCATGTTTTGTTTAAAGGGCCAGAATTGGCTCCAGGTAGAGTATGGAGACAGAAACAAAAAAAAAAAAAAAAAAAAGAGTGAGAATGGCAAACAGTGGAGAAATGGACTACATACCAGTACCATTCCAAGAACCCAGAGGGGTGTCTTTTATACAAAGAGCACTCTAGCTGAACAGAGGAGTGTTTTGAAGCACAGGGAGCGTATGTTTTGCCAGCTCCGGTTTAGCAGAATGTTGTTAGTAGGTGAGGAGCTGTGTATAGCGACTACCTGATAAACACACAGGTATGTGGCAGGATGAACACACCTGTCAAACATGGAGGGACTGGAATCCAAAAACCAGGAGCTTAGTAAACAGCTGGAATATCTGCAACACATACTCAAATGAATGGACACACACACACACACACACACATATGACTTCAGGTGTGTGAGGAGGTGAGTGTGCCTGCATTAGCGTGCTGTTTGGACTTTAATCCTCAGCTACCAGCGAGGGAAGTGGCAGCCAGTCAATTGTTCCCTGTCGTGTCACCATTTTCTAAATCTGAGGTTTTAGCTCGGGGATAACAGATTTGATGTAACATTATAGTTGGTGGTCTCTGTTTTTCTCACTCCAGACAGAACGAGAAAAGAGCTGCAGTTTGGACACAGGTAAGTCTGGCTTATATTCATTACTCTATCTGTAGGGAAGTGGGGGGACTGATAAGAATTTAGCCATTCCAGTTACGATTGATTCTCTAATCAAGTCTAATTGGATTAGCGGATAAAGTTTTGTACAAATGGAGTGATATTTAGCCTTTTTGAATCAAATTCTGCATTTTTGAACATGTCCCTGTGGTCTACATGAACTGTAAATGCTCTGCTTGGGTCTGAATTCTTTATTAATTCAACTCCACAGGTTCATCTTCAACCCGATTTCTGAGTAATGACACCTGAAAGGTCATTTTAAGCACTGGCCCTTTAAATGCAAATGAGCCACTTCAGGCTCCACCCCCTCCAAGTTGTTGACTGTGCTGTTCTGTCCTGTTCAAACAACAACTGAACATTTTAGGTAATCAGCACAAAGTCTGGACTAGAACCACTGCTGCTGATAAACAATTATGTCGTACTCGTAGAAATGTTCATCAGAAGTCTGGACCTTATATTTGCAAATGTCATGATGTAACTAATTATAAAACGTAACAAATTAAGCAGAAATTAAAACAGGTTGTAGAAATCCACTTGGTTTTTTTTTGCCAAAATGAAAATAAAGATATCTTTGCAGTACCTGGAGGGTTCAGATTCAAACTTTATGAACTATTACGGTCCAAATACACAAGGAAATGAACCACAGTCTAATACAAGTGGGTTTAGTAAAATATGAGCTTGTCAAATATGCACTAACATTTTGCATTTGATTTGAGCAAAACTCAAGGAGGCTTATAAAACGAGTTCAAGAGTTACCTGCTGCAGCCTTCATCTAAATATAATTATAGAACAGGGTGATCATTCATAAAGAATGGTGAAAGCAGGTTGACAGTAAAACGGTGCTAACATCAACAGTATCACTAGAACATGGAGGAGTTTAACAGGATGCCTTCCTTATATGTTCTGCTTCAAGTTAGTGCCACTCACCTTAAGCAGTGAATCAAAGATGTTACATTTATGCAATTTAATTGGATGTTTCTACATGTTGGATGTATAATTGAAGCTCTGCAACTGTTGCAAACGGCCTTAGTGTTGTGTTTACTGGTGAAATATATCCATACTTTAGAGCACTCCTGAACTAATATATGTAAATGACGTGTGACAAATGATTGCCATTGACATCCCTATGTATATGTCATGTGACTAAAACTTCTCTCTTAAGAAATGCGGTTATGAATTCAATGAGATGCATCAAAATGTAGTCAGTAAAACAACGCCTCTAATAAACATCTTAGAACCTGTTTGTTTTGTTTGTCCACCTTGCCTGTCTTCACTAATTTGCTGTGGTCGACATCAGTCTCTGTCATCCTCTAACAGTTTATCTGTGTCTGTGCATGTCAGCTTCAATCAGGCTCTCAAAGTGTAGCGGAGCGTATCATTGGAACAATAAGGGAGAGTGCTCTCTAGACACATGATATATTCAGCCAACTCCAGGCCCATTACAGGCTCAGTCTGTAAGTTTCTGGACCATCTATCTTTAAAAGTGTATTCAGTATTGTGTGATGACCTGAAAGTAACACCCATTTTCCAACAGAATGTCTTCAGGTTAGGTTACAGACTCTGATATGTTTCATGCTTTTCAATCGCAGTTTACATCCTCGCCACAAGATGGCACTAAATCACACACTGCTATAATGCTCAGGCAAGTTTTTTCTCTAAACTTTCTTTTTTGTGGATGGTCCTCGTATTAACTGTACTCTAGGTAACATCCAAGAATGTCAACCCAAAGGCATCAGTGTTCCTCCCATTTTTTTTTTTTTTTCAAAGCATGTTCTCCCAGGATGCAATCTGCCTCCAAGGTTACAAAAAATAATCGCCGAAGACTGTGGACGTTAGTGTTGTGATTCCCCCTCACCCTCCCTTCTTTCCCCGCTAGTAAACAGACCCTGACTCAAGCTACATGGAGCTTCATGGCTGCCAACTAGCCTAGGGGAGGACAAGGAACATATTGCTCTCACTGCCTAACACTTCCAGGATTAAACATTAATTCACAGGGCTTTGAAACTTTAATATGTGGGCATGTGTGAGTGGGGTTACGCCTCATACTTGCCATCTTGGTAAGAGGATGAAGCTGATTTTCCTCAGAAATTTTCATAATTAAATATTACAGGAAGGTTAATCAAGGCACTGGTTAGGTTTTTTTTTGCTTGTTGTTTAATTCACCAATTAAAATACAGACTGAAGACAACCAATGAGCAGATATTCAAAAATATTTAAATACTTATACATTAATATTTTACTGATTGCATGCTTTTATATGCCACTCATACCACTAATAGTTCTTGCAATCTCCTGCTAATTATTTATCCATCTTTCATAAAAAAAAATAGTCAATAGCATCATTAAACGATGAAGTGTTTTTGTCAGTTTTAATTTTTCAAAATAGATTTTTTATTCAGTAATGATTACATAAAACTGTATATTTCCTTGAATCTGTCTTTTTTTTTAAAGCAACTATGTTAAAGCTCTTTTATGTAGATCTTTGATTACTGTTTCACTGTTTTTAATTAATGACAGTCAAGATAATCTGATAATTTAATGAAGTAATCTTAAATCACATACCAGGTCTTACTCTCACTTAGGGTTGTAATGATGCCATAGTGTTACGATTAATCATGATTTTAAATGTTATGGTTGATTACTTATCAAGGCTGCCAAAAACTGTCTCATAAAGTGCAGTAGATTAACTCTGTGTTCTAGGCAGGTTTTTGAGCCCGTAGTTCATGACTTCAAACCACTACGGTGATGTGATGCTATGTGATGTCAGAACTTGGAACTGGGAGTATATGAAGACTTCAGAGGTGGAAAATCACAGCTTTGACTGCCATTCCAGTGCATTTTCACCGGTAGAAGGTTGGAAAAACACAAGTTATAGGTTACCTGAAACACAGCATAAGAGCAGAACCACACACACGCCAATAAGCACTTCCTGTATGGAACGAAAGCAATGTTAGACAAGCACTGCATTCAACGTTCCACAAGTGAAACTGACAGAGAAGGAACAAGCTGACCATCTGTCTCAGGAGGCCGACGTATTTCAGAATTGTTATGACTGTAAATATATTTTTAATGCAGGCTTACTTTTGCTTCCATAGAGTTTGTGTTCACAACTGTCATCTACGCAGATTCGTGCTAACATTGCACAACAATCTGGCTGCATAACTTTGGTAGAGTAAAGCTTCAGCAGGAATGTGAACTGTGAAAATCTAGTAAACACACTCTCACTGTGTTCCAATATCCATACTTCTTGAGTACACTTCTACGAAGTACACTGTCTGCACTTACTGAGTGCACTGATTTCAGCAGGTCAGTGTCGTTTCAAACCGTACACTCCGTGGTGCACTTACCGGAAATTATGTTCATTACTCCTGCCCAGCTCATCATTCCGCCAAAAACCATCCCCGACTTCGCTAATATTTAACCCTTCACGCGCCTCTACCTTGAAAATGAGTTCGCGCTTAAACGCTATATGTAAAATGTGATGCCGTCATTGATTTTTATTTTATTTTTCAAGCCAAGTTGGCTCCGCCTTTTCCGCTATGGACTGAAGATGGCGGTCGTTAAGTGCGGAAAGTGTACATCGTTCCATACTTAATGATTTGACCGTTTTGAGTGCACCATCCGGGTTCTATAAGTACACTTATTTTCGCCGCGCTCGTAATGTGAACACCCTTCGTACTCAAACTAGGTACGGTAAGTACGGAAAGTATGGATATTGGAACACAGGGTCTGTTTGATCACAAGGCAAACTGCATAAAATAATCTGATGTGCCTGTAGAGCAGGCCTAATTCTGGGAGGGGGCAAGAGGGGACAATGTCTCCTTACACAAACATCCTGCCCCTTCAAATGAAAGTTAGTGAAGTTTAAAGGGAAACTTGGCAGGATTTTTCTTCGCTTTTTTTTTTTCTTTCACCAGTTTTGTAGCATTTATCTCGGCAGAGCTCCCCTACAGTTTTGGAGTACGCATTCACTATCATAAAACCAAATGTTACATGTTTATTTGTTTTGAATGAAGCTGATTATGTGAAGGAGATCGTAGCATATTGCTTGTGAGTTAGCAAGCATCTCTGCTAGCTAGCGAACAACCGGGCATTGTTGATAAATGAGCAAACACTGTAAACACCCATTATAAAGTATTGCAATCATCAAGAGCATGCAGATATATTAAAATACATAGAGAATGAAGAATTTATCTCAACTGTACTTACATGTGCAGCAGCAACATTGTCAAATCTGCATTAGTTTTGCATTCTTCTGTGTAGTTCAACTATATCCATTCAGCAAAAGCTCGAAGGCAAATTCTGGTAACTCTTTTCTTCTCCTTAGCCTTCTGTAAAAACAACCTCTTCCTCTTCCCTGCCATTGTAAATGCTTGGGAAATTAACGTATGGCTGGGGGAGTGTTTGTGTCTTAGTGTGGTAAATCCTGCCATTTCTTGCAAGAGACGAGGAATTGTACCACCCAGATGAGATCTAGTTACACGGGACGGTACAGAGAAATTGCAAATGGCAGATTCGGCGCAGGAGGCGCTAATGGGTGGGCGGAAGGCTTCCATTCTCCCCCTAACAAGACATTTAACCATCAGAATGTCTTTGAAGCTGTTTAATTAAGGTAAAAATCCTGCCAAGTTCCGCTTTAAGGAGGTAGGGAAAAGGTAAATGAGCTTCACAACAGCGGGTGATGTAGAGGAATTCGCACCTTATGTTAAGCTTCACACGGGATGTACGGTCATATGATCTACACGTACACATTATGAGGTACGCACTGCACAGACTGCACCCCCATCCCTAAACTCCCTGCAAAATAATCATAGTAATTGTGAAACCGCAATTATTTCTGATGATAATCATAGCAACAGAATCTCTAATCGTTACATCCCTGCTCTTATTTTACTTTTACTATCATTTCTGTCCACATAACTTTAGTGAAATGGTCACATATGTTGATCAATAAGGAATTGAAGATGGTAGTATCCGTTTTGGGCATGGACTGTATCCCCAAAGTGAAGCCAATGGGAAAATCTAAAAAGTGTAATTCCACTATTGGCCATTAGATGCTGATGGGGTGAACTTCACATTAAAATAAGACCCACTGCCAATAAAATCAGTTTCAATCATCACGCAATGTTTGTGCAACTGTGCCGGACTGAAAACGCTCCATGTTTTGGTGCTTTCTGGTGATGTCATATCCTGCTTTGGGTATAGCCAATTGGTATCAGAGTTTTCCAGGGCCGCCTCGAAAGAAGCCACTCGTTTAGCCCATATAAAAGATAGAAATGCTGTGGAGAAGTACAGTACATTAATGGCCCTGCAGCCGTAAAATTAACCACAGGTCACTGCAGTGGGCTTGCATCGAGCATCTCTAAAAATGCAAAGCCAATGCATTTGTTTTGCAGGTGTCATTATGGTCCTATATGTTTGAACCATCTTCTGGTTCATCTCTAAATTATTCAACTATGTATAAGGGGTTATGGCCAGTAGACGGTTTTAAATTCAGACTTTTGCAGCTTTTGCATTTCAGACAACAAAATCACAATAGATTATTTATTGCAGTAAACAGATATGTATATAAAGTTTTGGGCTTAGAGATCACCACTCCCTGCAGATATTTACATATAGGTACTGGAGAATGATGAATAACTTCTGCCTAGAGCATCCAGGTGGGTGGTCGGGTTGGGGAGGAGGGTTCAGTAGGTTCACCAAACTAGAGGGTGTGGTCAATGTGTGCAAATAGTTTGAAGTTGCGTACCTGAACTGTCTCACAGGCATTTCCTCATTTGTGACACTTGTAAAACCATTAAATTACTTCTTTTTTTTTTGGTAAATATTGGATGAAATGTAGTGTTTTATTACTAGTGTGTAGCATTAGCTCATCTCTTACAGTCCTGCAGCTGAGCCCTTTAGTCTGAATATGAAGAGCTCTTTTCCAAAATGCTATAAAAGCCATTTAATTACAGTTTTTTTTTTTTATTTTATTTTGTACAATCTGATAACATTATGAAAATTGGAACTAGGTTAATGTTATCTGCTATTTCCATAACAATTTTAAACATTATAAAATAGATTTCAGTGATATTGACAGAGAAAGACAATAAAAACACTTAATTTTTTGAAAATGGATACATAGCGTTTTAGAAAAGAGCTCTTCATATAGTCTTTTCTCATTCCAATTTATTTTTGCTATAATAGCAGTTGAAAAACCAATTGTTGACACTATTGTAGCTCATGTTTCCTTTCAGCATGTGCTTTGCAAATGAAAGTCACAGAATTTTATTTCTGTTTTTGTCAGAGCTATTATATTTTGACACAAATTACTATCATTTGTCCAATAAATATAGCAATGTTAAACTTTATTTTTTATAGAGTTAGAGGTTTCATTTTTACACTTGATCTCACATCAGATTAAGTTGTAACAATAAGAGAAAGTTGTATTATATCGTAAAATGTGAGACTGCATCATAAAATATCTGAATCTGTCGTGTAACATTGAGCACATAATACAATAAATTACACAAGTTCAGGAATTCATCATCGTCAGTTCTGTATTTTTTTTTTTAAAAGATTTTTATTGGATTTCTGCCCTTGTGTTTTGATCATGACAGCAGCTAGAGAGTGTAACGGCAGGGGAGAGACTGAAGAGATGACATGCAGCATTGGGTCCAGGCAAGATTCAGATGTGTGATCTTGCAGTAAGGACTCAGCCTTGAATGTGATACACACTCTACCAGGAGAGCTACTGTAGTGCCTGGACTATCACTTATTTATGTGTATGTATTCAGGTAGTACAGCAAACCTTTGAGGGGGAAGGAAAAAAAGTAAAGAGAATATGAAAAAGACCATTCTTGGAATCAGTCAGGACCCACCATGTATTTCTCATTCCTTGACCGGAGATCTTTTAGGTTGTACTCCACTGTACTGTGAGTTGATTTGCAAACCTCCCAAGGAACTAAAAACACTGCTTGAATACATATATACATTAGTAATCCCAGTAAGTCAGATTTTGCCCAACAGAGTAACCTGCACCTTTCAGTGAATCAGTAGGCCATCAACGGAGGAGATAAGCCTTATGGTCTCTAATGGCGCTTTTCCACTTACATGGGACTGGCTCGTCTCAGCTCGACACGTTACTCCTACACGGCGCGTTAATTCCGTGTCGTCTGCCAGAGAGTTGCAGAAAACTCACTCGTATATTTTCTCGTCTGGATTTTTACATCCGCCACCAAAGACTGAATCTATGTGACCGTCTATGGTGTAGTTTTGTTCTGTCATAATGTGGTTTAATGTTTCGCTATTCACTGTCTACTTCCGCATCGGATTGTTGTAAATCGCGGGTCACAGAGAAAACGATCTGACCAATCAGTGTCTGCAGTGTCGTGATGTCACGTTTTGGTGTCTGTTCCAGGGTTTTAGAACCTCAACTGAGGTGGTACTAAAAAACTAGTATCGGGTCCAAGGTTCCAGGTTCCTTCTTCGTAATGGAAAAGTGAAAGAGCCGTGTAGAGTCGAGTAGAGTAGAGCTGGTACCATGTAGTGGAAAAGCGCCATAATGGCACATTTAGATTACATGGTACCGGCTCTACTCAGCTTGGCTCATCTCTTTTGTATTTTCATTACGAAAAAGGACCTGGAATCTGGTACCTGGCACTATTTTTTTGGTGTCACCTCTGCCATGGTTCCAAGTGATACTAAACTGTAATGTATAACCACTGCAGTCCACTGATTGGTCAGACAGGTTTCTCTGTGACCCGTTGTTTTACAAAAATCAGATGCGGAATAAGACAGTAAATAGCGATACATGAATCCACATGATGACAGAACAAAACTATTTAACCGATTTAGTGTTTGGTGGCGGATGTAAAAATTCAGCCGAAAAAACATGTAACAAGCGAGTTTTCAGCAACTCTCTGACAAGACGACATGGAAGTAACGCACCGCAGCGGAGTAATGAGTCGAGCTGGTTCCACGTAAATTGGAACGCGGCACAGGAATACTGAGTAGAGTCAACTCGAGTACAGCCGATACCACGTAGTGGAAACGGGGCATAGCACTGACTGGGTAGCGGTTATGATCTTGCTTTTTTTTTTGCAGTATTTACTCAATACTGCAAAGATCTCATTGTGTTATTGCTTTACTGCATTAAGCAGTGCTTGTTATTGCTGAAGAAAACGTGTATACAGGGTCAACCTTGTCAACTTATAGTGCTTGTTTTCTTTTTTTTCCCAAAAGAAAGAAATGCATTATTCCTTGTAGGCAATGTTGGGAGTAACATGTTACAAAACTAATCCATTACAGTAACAGATTACCTTTTGCTGTAGCAGTTGTGTAAGGCGTTAGTAATCAATTTTCAGTAATATTTTACTCAATACATGTTCAATAGCGCTTGTGTCACAACACACTTTTTGCCCATAATGCAGTTTGCTAAAAACAAAACAACCAAACAAAAAACCAGCAAGACCATGAGACCTTATGGTAGTGCTGTAGTACTCGAGATCGGTCCTGGTCTCAATACTGTTTTTTTTTTAACGTCATGTCTCCGTCTCAGGTACATTTTTACTTGGTCTGGTCTTGGACTGTGCAGACTTGGGATTTTAAGACGAGACCAGTCGAGACCACCGTTATTAAGTTATTTGCTCACGCCACTGATTGTAGTGGAAAAGGATCTATTTCAAAGCAACCAGTTATTGGTGGCTTGATTTGTTTCCCATGGTTCCCCAGCAACGGCTACAAACAGACACAGCACACGAGCGACAACACCCCCCCCCCCCCCTTCCTTCACACATGCAGTGAGAGTAAAGACCAGGAGAAGGTGTTTACATATCCAGCAGCACTGATGTCCGCAAACTCATTAGTAATAAAGTTTTGTATCCAAACCCACAAAGGACACGTCTGTAAATTGACATGCAAAACCAAACTGAACCAAAACCTGGGACAAAAAATAAGGCACACATATATATATTCATGGGTTTATTCAGGCTTGGTATGTTCTCATCATTTTTATGTTGTAATGTGACTGAAACATCTGCTGTTTGGTTGATAGATGCTGGATTTGTGACACAAAAATAAACTAAGAATTGAGATTTCCTGCATTGTGGTGCTTGGAAAAAAATTGCAGAGACTGTTTGTCACCATCACTGTTACTGTGAATCTGTCTTAAAATAGAGATGTTTTACTTTGTTAAATGTTCTAATAATTTTTCACTGTACGTACGGTCGTGGTCTGGACTTGGCCTCAAAACCCTCTGGTCTCAGAAATGTCTTGGTTTCAGATGGTGTGGTCTTGACTACAACACTACCTTATGGAATCAAAAATGTGGCAGGAACGTTCTATTTCCTGTTGGTGAGAATTGGTGGAGATGGCAGAAGACAATACATGGGCCACATGGACCTATGCTCATTACTAACCCTAACCCTGCTTTCTACAAGCTAGTTAGCATGATACCTCTGATCAGCAATGACAAGGGAAGCTAATGTTTCTGTGACTAGTTAGAATTCATTATCAATTGTGGATTTATTTACTGTCAATTTGGCCTTCAAATGCTGCTGGAGTTCTTGACCTGTTGCATGTTTTTTTTTTTAAATTAATTAATTTATTTATTGTCCTTTTCCGTGTACTTCAGAAAGAGGTGGAGCTGAAATTGTTCCAAAACTGTGTATTTATGTTTACACCAATTGGGCTTCAACATTTGGTCCTAGATTACCTTGGCAGCCAAAACATCGAGTGTCATTCAGCCTCATACTCATATTTAAATAAATGTCCTTGTGTAAAACCCAGAGGTGGAGAAGACTAAACAGTGTAATGGGCTGAAGATGACTACATTTTGTTACCTGTGACATCTGGAGCAGGTTAATCAAAAGACATGGGAAATTACATGCCAGGATGAAGCTTTCATCCTCCAATGACAACACAGCCTCAAGTCACATGCTTTGCAAGTTTTAGAAGCCAATTTCACATTCATTATACAGACGCCCACGATCAGAAAGTGAAAATACAGTATTCATATATTAATTAAATACAACTTGATGTTAACTATAGGACACAGAACAAGTATTATATTATAAAAATGTAAACTATTTGTACATTTTTTTAAAAATAAATTTGATATGTTTACCCCCGTGGTGCCCTAACATTCCCTTGTGGACCAGCCACTACAAGCAGCAAGGCTTACCTCAGAGCATTTTTTTTTTTTTTTTACTGTACCACATAGGTTAAGTTTCTACCCTGTAATAATCTCAGAATTTGCTTCCATGGAAACTACTCCCCACGTCTCAACTGAATGCAACCTTTCCACATTAGAGTTATCTGCATTATATTAACACTGCCTCAATTTTTTCTCAAAATAGCAGGAAAAATAAACCCATTTGAGAGAAGATTTTATGATCTCAAAACAATGACATAAAAATGAGTGCACACTTTTGGCTTCGGTAATATAACACATCAAATCCAGACATAACATTTTTCAACATGCTCTCTTCTACATACTTAGTCTGGCTTGTATTAGGAGTGGCATTCTTTTTTCTAGTACCTTTCCAAGCCCCGCTCACAACCTCTGAGCTGCAACTACACAATGACATTTTATTTTATTTTATTAGTTTATTTAATAGGGAGCATGCACATTGATGAGCATTCTGCATAAAAAAAATACATCCATGTAAATATGCCAGAATTATTAAAAAAAATAATTACTTTTCATCTGCAGTCCTTAGGCAGGTGACAGAAACAAGACATAAAACAGCCAACATTAGCTTTGATGAAGACGTATATTGTTTTTTATGTGGCATTTTCCTCTGTTGGGTTTTAGTCATTTTAATACACTGGCATCCGTATGTGCACCTTATGCTCCACCAAAACAACTCCTCTGCCAACACAACTCTGCAAAGCCACTGTCACTGCATCCTGCTCTTGGCAACATTGAAGATTAAAGTGCCATCGGCAGTACATTTGCCACTGAAAGGGAAGGGAAGGCCTTTATTTTCATGTTTTATAATCTGGTAATAGTTGTTTTTTTCTGCAAAATTGAGTGTGACAGGCAAAAAATGTGGTATTTTGAAAATCATGACCCTGAGTTTGACCTTTCAGTGTCATTGAAGGTCAATGAAATTGGTGCCAAATGAGAGACCATATCCATTTTTCGAAAATACAAAGTTAGTTTATCTATTTAAAATTAGAAGCCATTTTGTGATTATGCAAATTAAATGACTAACCCCTGGTCACTTTACCTATATTACCATAGGAACCAGAAGTCACACAACCTAGAGTTGCAAAAATTGGCATGTGAGAAGGGACTTGCACAAAAATGTTGTATGTTAAATTTCGGTATGATCTGATTTGAAATTTCGGAAAACTGAGTTCACTGACCCCTCTGATATTTACCCCAGGGTGCTAATAAGGGTGTGACCCTTATGATGTCATGATGCATACTATCTGATCCAAAATGAGAAAATACACAGTTTAGCTTTGGTTTTATGTTTATCTGATTTGATGGAAGCTGTGGTGAAATATCTATAATGGTGTAATAGCTGTACTTCGGCCTACTATTGCCAAAAACTAATCAGGTCGACTAGAAAATATGGCAAATCAATTGGTCATGGTTTGATATTAATAATGTTTGAAATGAGACAGCTAGAGTGCATACAGAAATATGAACTGACCAATATGCTTGGCCTCCGACAAACAATCGGTATGATACATATAAAGAAGTACCCAAACAATCCAGATAACTTTTACCCATATTTGAGAAAAAAAGTAGAGGGTGACAGACCTATTTACAGCAGTGGGACAGTGACGTGTTGAAACAGTCTGGGTATGTGAGACAACTATGTGCTGACAGAGATCTTGTAGGTTGATTGTAAAGCTGTGTGAGAACAGTCTCATAAAGCTGTAGTTTTTGTCAGAGTGTGTTAGTTCTACACGGTGTGCACTAATGACAGTAACTAAGTGTGTTTTACATTATTCCTGGACATCCTCATTTGTTTGATTGTAAATGGGGCTGTTACAGCAGCTACAGGGATTCTGGTTCTAAATGTTTAATTGCAGGTATGTGTCTCACGCTTCTTTGAATTGTGCATTGAACTTGCTTTCATTTTCCTGCATATCGCTCTATCTTTCTCCGTTTTCAGTGGTCAGTCAGCTGTGATTTTCTACCACACCTATAAAGACTTAAATAATCACAGCTGGTGTAACACGATATAAATACAGATTACCAGGAGGGGTCAACAGCAGGGGAACCACAGATCTGTGAAAAAAAAAAACACTGCTGAGCTCAGATGATTTGATCATAAAGTAGTAGTGTCTTGATTAGGTCTCATTTAGCAGGAGCAGGTAAAGGCACCATATATGTACAGTAGAAACCACTTGATGCCTTTATAGCCAAGGTTCCTCTGTATACATTCAGCAGTGGCATAGTGCCACAACAAAATTTTCAGCACCACTTCAAAAAAACAAACAAAAAATAAAGTAGTAATGTGATATTCTAAAGTTGATTAAAACTTTTTAGCCGCTAGCTAAGAACTTGGCTATTACTTCAGGTGTCAATACTTGATTGCCTCCCTCCCTACCCTCATTGTCTATGTTACTGAAGTGTCACTCACACTGGTGTATGAATGCATATGAATGTTCAGTGGTGGTGGTCAGTGGGGCTGTTGGGTGTGGATTCGCAACCACGCTTTCATCTATCTTCCCCAGGGCAGCTGTGGCTGCAAATGTAGTTTACCACCACCAGAATGTGAATGTGAAAGCGAATGAATCATAGATCAATAATGTAAAGTGTTGATGGCTTGGCTGGGAAGTCGTTAGCCCATTGGATCAGTCAGGACCGAGGTGGCTGTGCCCAGTTGAACTTACATGTATTACAGCTTTGAAAAATGTACGAAATGTATTAATGACACGGAAAATACGAGTGTAAATGTATTAAAATCAAATGGAGTGACGTGGTGATTTGAGGGAGCAGATGGTTGAAATCCAGCAGAGATGTGAAGGAAAGTTCACAAGTCTGCAGCGTTCCAATTAAAGATAGACTGACGTTCTTAGGAAGTACGTTCTCCGAGACCATTCTTACCAAAACTACTCGCTGAGTTCGCACGATTACTGCGTTCTTGGTGTTGAAAAACAAGTTAAGAATCCCCTTCTAGTTCTATAAAAATAGTTTTTACCTGTGCCCTATGTGTCCCTTATGTCATAAATACGTTGGTAGTTTCTCACCAACTCACATCATCGGTCTTCGGAAAGATTATAAATTTTTTGCTTCAAGTCTCAACGCTACCACTGCGGTTTTTGGTGGTGTTGCTCCATTCGCAAACTCTCTGAAAATGAACCAATACATACACACAAAATCAACACAAAAGATGGACAGACGCCTTTGTGCACATGCGTATCTATCATGGTGCATGAATGTGGCTTTAGTGTGACCCTTATACATAAATGCATGTAGTCATTTGTAGCACTCATGCTAGAATACTATCTTATTAACTAATTTTGACCAAAACATTTTTTATTTTTAAGTAGCTGAGAGATTAAAATTCAGGCTGTGTACATGACTGCAAATCGTTATTTCTGCAGTTAATGGAGAAGATTTTAGTAGAGAAGTAGACAGGAATCAATGTGGTAAGAAAGAGGTTTAAACATACTTTTGTGTATGGACTTTTCTGGCTGGTTCATTTGTAAAATAAACCCGTCCCTATGGTCCACCTCTCACAGTATGCCTTAAACACTCTCCGTGGAAATGATACATGCTTCCCCTCTAGCCAATGAGAAATGTGTTTTTCCTAAGGCCATGGAAAAAGGTAATTGAATAAAGGTTGTTGTCGTCTATTGCCAGACTTGAGGACCCTGTGGGTATCTCATTGTGATCGTTGAACTGGTTAAAAATGAATAAAAAATAATTGATTTTTCTGAGCAGAGAAGGAAAAAAAAGGACTTTGGTTGCAAAATACTCTGGTTAGATACGATTGTCCAGGAGGCAGATATAATTATGACCAAATGAGGATAGCAAAAGATATGAAGAAACAAACAAAAAATAATAACAATAAGTAGCAAATGAGAAAATGAAAGACTAGATGTAGAAAAAAAAAAAAAAAAAATTAAACCCTCTTAAACAATCTGCCTTCTAACCTAAATGAATTGAATGAAATGAAATATCTGTTAATGTCTCCGGAGTAATTTGAAAATATGGATTAAAACCGGTGTAGCTGACCTCACTGCTGGTTATTCCACAACGATGAAATGAGAGGAGAGTATCAGAGAAATGAAAAAGTACGTAATGAATGTTCATCTTATTCAATCGGAATGTATAATCGTGTGAATATACACAGCGCTCCGTGCAATGTATCTAACGCCTCAGCAAATAAGCAATTACATCAAAACAGTTTTATCTACAGAGAATAGACAGATGTTGATTTTTTTTCCACCAAGTAGTTGAGTGTAGCATTTCAGAAACCTACACTAAACTGATGACGGCATGCCGCACATGTATTTGTAGTGCTTCACCAGGCAGAATGCAAACAGAAGGCTTTTGACTCCACCTCACATACTCATTCTTTTTTTTTTTTTCGCTCACTTTTTCATTCTGCGAAGATGACATTGCAGCACAACACCTCTGAATAATGAAAACGTGCTCTCTGGGTCAAACGGCTCTTTAGCTCAACCTGTTTCAGTCACTACAGTATTGAAGCAGAGACGGGGAATGGATTCAGGATCCTGGAGGTTCCTGTGGTCCCTCCATTGAAATGGACAAGTGAAGGAAAACATTAGCTCAGTCTGGACCCCCCCGTACCACAGACGAGGGTGGGGGTGGGGGGTTGTAATTCATCTCACCTCCATAATCTTTGTTGCATGGTCACCTCTCACCTGCAATGAATTCTCCCCTCCCCCCACCTTCTCTTAACCCTTTAATCCCTGAGACATTTGTAGCCAAGTGGATACTGTACCAAAATCATAATTAAGATTTTCAGTGTTAGGTATTGTTTATGATATTGTGTGTTTTTACACATGTTTAGGGGCGATTAAGAGCTACTTTCAGGAGAAGGGTGAGGCTCTAAAGCTACAAGTTAGGAATAAGTGAGCTCATGATTTTGTTGTGTGATTAAAGTGTTCTGTAAGTTGATTTAAGATGCATTAAAAATCCATATTTTGTAAAGGGATATCTAAATATATATAATTTCTAATGTTTAGTGTTAATTCATGGTGTGGATTAAGTTAATTCCTGAAGTTTATTTGGTTAAAATTGAATGTATACTGTATAATGTGTGTTACAATAAGAAGCATTAATTATGAATTCACCCAATAGTTTTGCTGCTACAGACATTTGAAATTTCACTCATAAGTAAATGAGAGAATACTACAATATTTTTTTTTAATTCATAAAAACATTTTTACTTTGACCAATTATTCCCAAAATGTAATGACAGTCTAAAATCCCATTTTAGTATGAATTCAACCATTATTCCATTGCTAGAGTGTTAACAAATAATAATAATTAAAAAAAAAAAAAAAAACAATACTGCTTGTCTCCTCTTTGGGAGGGGGGCTACACACATACACACACACACACACACACACACACACATAAAGAAAATCACAACAATAAAACACAAACAAAACAAAAAAAAAAAGCCCAAACCATAAACCTTTATGGTGACTTCTCACTCACTATTTGTGTTTTGCGCCTCATTATACAAATGGCAGGGGATGCACTGAGCATGCTCAGATATCTATGGAAAAAAACAAGGTCTATTCTAATAGAATGCTATTGAGCAAATGGTTGAATTTCTATAAATATTCAAAATAAACCGTACATTCAGAATGCTCATCACAGATGCATTAGGAGCTAAAGGGTTAATCCGTCTACCTGATCCTGTCACATGTGTTTTGTTTTTTTTTTCTCTCTGCTGTAACTGCATAAATGCTTGCAGAGAGGAACAACAACTTCGGATGGGGGTGGGGGTGGTGATTTTAACTGTAACATTCTCCCTTTTTTCTGTCTTCTACACGTGACATGATTGCAAATGTGTTACTTGTATTTCCCATTTAGCTGCGTGTGCATGTCGGTGTGTGAGCATACATGTGAATGTACGTATGCGGTGTCTATTCCTGTGGGGAATGAGGATGATCAGCCTCAAGAGAGTCTTCACATCTTCACATGTTCACAGACAGAACCCCCCTGTGGGCTCAGGAGCCATCTCAGCATATCATGTATGGACACTTCAGACACTTTTTGGAGCTTAAAAACTGACTTTCCTTACTTTTTATGACATAGCTGATATTAAAGCTATTCACAACGCTTTACATTATTCCCTCATGGATTGGGTCTGACAAACATTGTATTTTTCTATTTTACTTGACAAGAGCTTATTAAATAATAAAATAAATTATACGTGCTGAGCATTGTGCTGTTTTATATTTGGTAAACTGGTAAAAAAAAAAAAAAAAAAACTTGTTCGATGATCCTTTAAGAAAAAAAAACCCAGGTGTTTTATTCAAGGTATTTTAATATTTTAAACTTACACCTGTACATTCTTGTAGACATTGTTATTAAGTATTTTTTTTACAGATTCTTTTTTTTTTTTTTTTTGAGTGTTTTTATTGTTTTAGAGTGGCGTTTTTATTGTAGAGTGTTTGTGACAATTGGAAGTGATTGCTGCGGCTGTAACTCCTGTAATTTCCTGCAAAGGATCAATAAAGTCTCTATCTATTTATGTCAACAACACAGCAAACCATAACAACAGTTACAAATATTGTTATAGGTATGTTTATGTAAATATGCGTGTAAAAGAACCTAAATCTATACATCATTAAGTGAGCTGTGCTGTCATTATCCCTTATTTATTTAAAGTCAGTTTAATACCTGCACTAAATGACTGTTGGAACTGACCTGTGCCAAATGTGCTGCAGAGATGCATGACAGTGATCTACAACAGGTATTACACTGGTATAATGTTATTTTTAAGGTCAGATGTATGTTTGTATTTATTCTGAATATTCAGTTAAATCAAATTTACATATTTATTAACAGCACTGCAGAAAGTGGTGTTTGATGAATTGTTAAAGATTTAACCTTGTGACTGTTCAGTTAGCGTTCTTTTTGTTCTTCTTTTTTTTGTGCTTCTCCCTTTTGACATGGTGCAACGACTAGCAACTACACAATGAAAATAGCATGTTTTGAATTATTTGGTTAGGAGTGTCAAAGAGTGCCAAAGGGTCCAATCCAGGCCCATGGGGTGAAATTTTGAGGTGGAGAAATTTGATTGTTGATGAAAATATGAAAGGTTTTAGTTCAGAGCCTGCACGTAGCTCAGTTTGAGCTCAAATTAAAACTAGTGCATTTACCCAAGGGGATCCATGGGTTCTAGATGTGGTAGTTTTGTGTATTTGTGCATGCTGTACTACATTTGAACAACCGTCACTGCCGGAGTGTTCTGGGCATAGCAACGTGATTATAAGGCTATTGTATTCCAAAATTAATCCTCGTATGCCTTGTATCTTCTAAAATATTGGTCCTAGCAACTTTCTGTTTCCCTTGACCAAAAGTAGATGTGTACACCAAACTGCAGCAGTCGGCTCGTTCCAGATTTTATGTGAACTCCTGGAAACACACACAGAAAGACACACACACACAGAGAAAGAGAGGCCACTTAGTTTTTACAATAACCTATAAATGACGACTCCAGTTCCTTCTTTGTTTTCATGTGAAAAAAGTACAATTTCATGATTCAATTATTTACATTTGCAAAGTATCTTTTCACAAAAAATGTGATTAATTTAAACAACCACAAAAACAAGCAGAATTCTAACAATATTAGGCCTGTCACTAAGGGTTTTGTGTCTGTTGTAGATCTATAAATTGTAATGCATATGTGAATAAGAAGCTGCATTTAACCCATAAAGAACCAGTGCTACTTTTGTGGCAGTCCCAAAATATTTTTTTCTCCATATTTAGCTTTTCTTAAATGGTACATCGCCATTTGTTATGACATTATTCTCTTTATTTTTTCACTGAACATCATGTATTTTTCCTATATTTAATTAACCGATTATGTAAATAGCAGCTCAGATTAAAGTTGAAGGTTATTCCATCAGAAACAGAGAAAACTGAAGAAAACTTGACTTTTTCAGTAAAATCTCTCTCAAACTGAATATGAAACTCAGTGTGTCCATCCACATAGATTTTACTGGTGAATCAATGTTGCAGAAGATGCTGGTGTTTCCACGGTAACTGCAGAGTCCCTGAACATACAAATGAGTCATATCTGATGAACATGAAACGATGATAAACTGTATTTTACAACAATTATTTACATAGATTAATAGGGTTAGTGGATCAACTGGAATTGAACTTTTATATCAGTAAATAGTGTCATCATTGGTGGTTGTTTGGGTCTTTATGGGTTAAACAACAAGAAACATTTGTAGTTACTATTTATAGGTTATTATTATAGGTTACTGGTCCGGCCTAGTTGAGATCATACTACATATACGCAAACCCACCCCCAAGTTAAATCATACAGTTTGGTTTTTAGTAGCCCTTTCTTTCAGATGCCTTGTCCCCCTGATGTGCACATATTCCACTATAAAACCCTCCTGAAGTATTTTGTACATTTATGTATTTATATATTTTATAAAGGCATTGTTGCTGCATTCTTTGCTTAGCAGCACTCAAGCAGATTGTGATCATCTTAAAAAAAAATATTAGAATAGAATAGACTTTATTTGCCATTTGCTCAGATACATTGCAGTATAGGTACATTGGAATTTGTGTGTTTCCATGAGTCACAGTTAGAAAAGAGAAAAACACACAAACCAAAGGAAAAAAAAAAAAACACAACATAAACACAGGTAAAACATATACAAAAGAAATGGATATTGCACAGATGAATACAGATACCCATTTGAGACATAGATCACTACTACTAATAATAAGTGGGTTAGATAGTGTTTCCCCTATTCTAAACCAGTACTAAACTAGAAAAGCACTGAGAGCACAAACCTCCGCCAAGCAGCACAGTTCTCCCACATATTATGACTGACACCCCGCAATATTACGCCCACATTTGCTTTTTTTAAAATCTATTTTATTAGAACATACCCACAGAAATGCGAATTACATGGTGCTAACAAAGAAATGAACAAATCCACATTTCTGTAATGGTGGTTTTCTTCAGGATCTAGCTCCATAACTATTGAAG
>JAPSES010000236.1:2219907-2234203 GCA_029822895.1 Maxillicosta whitleyi
CGTATCTTCAATAGTTATGGAGCTAGATCCTGAAGAAAACCACCATTATGGAAATGTGGATTTGTTCATTTCTTTGTCAGCAGCATGTAATTCACATTTCTGTGGGTATGTTTCCAGTGTCAAGAATCAATAAAATAGATAAAAAAAAACAAAAAACAATGTGGGAGTAATGTTGCGGGGGTCAGTCACAATATGTGGGGGAACTGTGCTGCTTGGCGGAGGTTTGCGCTCTGAGTGCTTTTCTAGTTCAATAAATAGACCTACTGAGTGTAACAGAAATACCTTCACATGCTGATCTTCCAGTTTAACGCAGAAAGGTGTTGCATACAATTTTTACCCCCATATTATTTTTTTTACTTCTGGTGTTTTAACACATGCGCCGTACGTGGGTATGTTTTGTAAATAACGTAGCATGTTCGTTTTACACTGGTATTATTTTTGTTTTGGATATCTAAATAAAGTTTCACACCAAAAATAATGTGTTTTTCACATGCTCAACAGTTTGGACTATGTGCATAATTCTTAGTGTGTAAATAAAATACAGGGGTATAAATTGTACAGTGGCACAGAGTATGCAGGTTATTATTAAAAAAATGGTAACCCTATTATATATGTATAATTATTCTAATGTGACAGTGATGATTTTTTTGTATCCAATATATTGTGAAATGGCTAGGAACCTTAACAGCAGAAACGCTGGGAAATGTGGCATATTTGCTGCATTGCATTGTGGGTACTTAACATTTTACTCATTGTGTTCTGCTTTATGTACAGAGGTTTTCCTTCCAAGTACAGGTGCAACAATCCTGCCCTTAATCAGTCGTATCCACCTCAGGGATCACATTAAGAGGTTTCTGAAAATCATCTCGAGACTTCCTGGGTCACGACCCACACGTTGGGAACCCCTGCACTAATGAAAATATAATTATGAATGTAATATTCCATTTCCGCAATTACATCCTCTAAATCCTTCCACACTGAACAATGACAGACCTAATGAGACAAAAACTAAACTGTCAAGGCTTTGTATTCATATTCATTCTGTTGATAATTACACACACACACACACACACACTGCTTCCTCATCTTGTGTTTGCCGTATCCTACAGTAAGTACACGCAGAGCTGTAGCTGATTATGGTTAAACATGGTCCAGACAAGTGTCTCTTTTCCTCTAGATGTGTTATTCTTCCTTTAGTGTTAGACCTCCAAGGAGAGAGATGGATGGAGCCTGTCCGCCTGCAGGTAATCTGATTATGGGACCATTAATAAAACATCATTCATTAAGAGCTTGTATCAATTGGCTGTCAACATCAAGTGGTGCACTCATCAAAGAATGACAGAAAGTAGTGGGGGGAGTAGAAGACAAAGAGAGGAGGGTATTGTTATGCTACGGTGTTGCTGTGTCCTTGTTATGTATTTTACATCATCACATTTTCTATTGATCCTGTTTGTCTTGACGAACCACGTCGCCGGGCTGGGGGCACGGTTAAAAAAATGGAAATGATTGATTTTCTCATAGTAATGGCCCAGTGTGTTAATTAACTCTATTTTAATGTATTATTTTTTTATGTTTTATAGCTATTACTTTTTATGCATTATTACTTTCTAAATCTCCATTTCCCCTATCTCTCCGTCTTTCTCCTGCCTTCGTATGAATGCTTCTCCTGCAGCAGAGTGACAATAGCCACCCTGCCTCTGGATCCCACAGGGCCTTCATTATGACTGACTGTATTATGTAAAGCACTTAAAATGCCTAATTATGCTCTATGCCTAGCTCTATTTTAGTTCCTAAGTGCTGCAGTCTTCTGACTGATAGTCCTCAGGGACTTTTCACTTTCTGTTTGAAATATTTTTCTTATATCCTCTCTTCATTTAACGGTGTAACTTCAGATACAAACACCTTTTCAGAAATGGCAACGATATTGTGTCGGTGAGAGCGCAGGGCTCGGACTTCTGGGGTAGAATTAATCTGCCTGTGGGAATGAGGCTCATGTTTCTTATGGCAATCATTGTATGTAAATGCATAAAGGAAACTTTTAAGTTATGGAATAAATTGCAAGGTTGCCAGACTGTAAAAACACTTGAAATTCCAGAGATTGTATTTGAAAATCTTTTTGGTTCTTGTTTTTTTTTTTTTTTTTTTAAATCCTGAACTAAAATGATTTCTCAGTGGGGCAGATGATTCAAAGCAAGTGCTTACATAATTAAAGCATAGCCAGGGGTTAGAAAAATAATTTATACTCAACATTTCAGGAAAATCGAAGCAGTTGTGAAGCTGTTTTCATTGTGATTCATGGTTAGTGACAACATAATGGAATCTGAACAGTGACTGTTACATTGTGTGTATGGCATTTCCTCTGCAGAGAAAAATTTAATTGAATCTCCCCCTATGTTTCCACTGATTGCACTGTACCCCCTTTTCAACCTGAACTTTCTCTATTCTTTACAAGTTGAACAAAAAGCGTTGGCTCTGAAAGCGTGTGTGTGTGTTTCTGTGTGTGTCTGTGAATCTGTGTACACATGTGGGTGGATCAATGTGGGTGTGCACAACAGATGAAAAAAAAAAGAAGAGAGTGAGCGTGATTTCTGTGCGTTGGCATTGTAGGTGGAATTTGTGGCATGTGTGATGGATTTGTGTCTGATTGTCTCCATAAAATTACCATAAACAGAACAAAGCAAATCCCTAATTGTTTTGGCTCTATATTTACAAGAGAAAAGCCTGCAGCGTATTGCAGTCTCCCGTGAAACTCCTCAGATTGCTATGATGTTTTCCTCACCAGAGAACAGGGTCAGAACCGAGCTAAAGCCCAGGTTACGCTCAGGTCAAACCTGAAAAGGCAGCAGTAGATCATCCCCTCAATAGCGCAGGGATTGCGTCACAGATGACTGGGTGCAAACATGATTTAACCACTGCTCGATCCTCTGACCATCTCCTGCACCTTTGCTGTAACCCATTCATCCAAAAGAGGACCTCTGGTGGGTTGAATCCTCTGCTGCTCTAGTTCATTGCTGCATCAAGAACAGATGGCTGACTATTGACATGCAAGGCAGCCTGTCTAATGGAGCAGTGTACTTTGGTGTTACAGGGGACAGGGGAAAACAGTTGACGAGGGTTAAAGTGAATTAGCTTTCTGTTTTGTTAGTGTTTACTGCTGCCCTCAATCCACACTCTGGGTGTTCTGTTGAAAATGGATAAATATTTACATGACAGTGCTCTAATTATTGTCATGATGAGGCTTCTGGGACAGCTAAAGATTACAAACCATGGTGTATGCTAACATATATTGCCTGTTTAAAATTAATATGTGATTCTGGCTGTAAGACCCAGACGCTAAGCTAATGGACCTCTCAGAATATTTTAGATGTGCAGTGATAGTACAAGTGATTAAGCCGGGGAATAATAGTACAGCTGTTGGAGGAAATCAGTGGGATTGTTCACTCCTCTGTTGAAAGCCTCTCTGTCCATCTTACCTCAGTGTGTCTTATCAGGTAATTAACGTCGTGAATGGAGGTTTAATGACCCTCATATCAACCTTGTTTAAAGGAAGTAGAATTAAAGATGGTATCTGGACATGTAATAATGCAGGAGGAGCCTCGGTAGCAGGGATGGCAAGCCTGAGCATCAATGTCATCGTAGTGCTGATCAGGTACTGAGAGTCCTGCTCATGCATTATGAGAGTTCCTTAAGGCAAAAAAGGCTTACGGACACCCACTGACTTGTATATCTGGTTTCTACAAGTGGGAGTTCACACCCAATAACTGGGCTCTGACCTGACAAGAACGTGCTTGAGTACCAGTTTGCATGAGCCTATGAATCACTACAACATGCAGATTCCAATACAATGGATGGAGGTTATACAGTCTTTAGATAGTATATTTGCTCTAAATATAAAGAAAAATACCTAAAAATAGTGTTTGCAGTAAAGCCAATATATTGTATTGTGGAGATATGAACTGAATCTATCCATAGTGATGTTCAATGGATTTATGTGACCACTAGAGGGAGGAGTGAGTCACTTAGCGTCTCCCATTGTGAAGAAAATTAACACCACAGGGTTCCTTTGATCAAAGTGTCAGCAAGTGAAAGATGAAAGAATCGCTAATAAACACATTTTAAAGTCAAAGAAAATTAAAACTACAAACACTGTTGTGTTGTTATTTTCACTAGACATAACTCTAAATGAAAAAAATTGAATTTGATGCGAAAATCGCAGTTTCTTCTACATGGTTGAGTTAATTATGAGTCTTGTGAAGGTATAAATTTCTAATGATCTTCTTTATTTTTAACTGTTTGCTGATCCATGGTTCAGTCTAAACTGACACCTCTGACTGGAGGTGAGATTCCAAACTGATGTTTAGTGCAGCTACTGACAACACAAACTGTACAGAAATGGAGGTGATTTGTAGTTTGACTTCAGCTGTTTTAATGTCTAAAAACCAAGCTAATGTAAACTGGGGTCCCAAAATTAAGTTGGTTCAGGGGCCACATACAGCCCAATATGACTTGAAGTGGGCCGGATCATTAAAATAATAACATAATATAATATATAAATGATATCAGTTCCACAATTATATGTGCAATTTCTATATTTTAATGTGAAAAAAGTAGACAAGTGAAAATAGCTTATTGAGTTATTGGAGTTATTTGTTTTTAAAATTACAATGGGCTTGCAGGTGGCCCACGGAGGAGTCCATTCACAGTTGCAAACTGGACACAAGACTGCAAAGAATCGCAATAAACCATCATGTTCTGTCCCGTGTAAAAGTCTATGGTCCACGTTGATGTCAATACAAAACAAAATGAGCACCATTAAACGTCTTCCAGTAAGATTAGCCAAGTCCTTAACAAGGTGATGAAGTCATACAGTAATGATGTAAAGTCCTTACAAAGAAATATCGAAGGTAACTATGATGGCATTGTTTTCTGTTACTTTTGATTTCAGTACAAAACAAAATGAGGGCCATTATATTATAAAAGGCATGTGGCTTCTGTGTGTGTGTGTAGGTGTGTGTGTCCGAGGATTCACACAAAATCCTCAAAGAGCTGACTGCTGCAGTTTGGCATATTTATGTATTTTTGGTCAACGAAGACACTACAAAATGGCAAGTTTAGGGGACCAACATTTTTGGGCAATATTAGAAATATTGGAATTCAATAGCCTTACAATCACATTTCTATAGCTAGAAAGCTTTGGTGATGACTGTTGGACAAATGCGGCACCAGATGCACAAATACACAACTGCATAAAAACTACCACATCTAGAACCCGTGAATCCTCACCGGTCAACGTGCTTGTGTCCAATTAAATAACTTTATCTTCTCCTTAAATGCGCTGAACTCTGCCGCTGTTGAAGCAATTTCACAATGGAAAGAACTATCAAGAGTGGATCCTCTACAAAAAAAATTGTCTCCTGAGGAAAGCAATTCTCTTGTGTTGAAGTCGCGCTGACTCACAACAGGTGAATATACCCCCCATTCATTAAAGGAGCAGATGGTACATCCAGATGTGGTCTGAGCTGAGAGTACTGTTTCATTCATGTCATTTCAGAGCCAGAGTGTGATAACATGCAAGTGGTGATGGTAGCAACCACCAAATCAAAAACATCTAGAGTGGATAGTGTCTTATACACCTTCCACTCATGTGATGGAGTTTAATGGATGTTGAAGAGATCTGACTGCTCTTATGTCGTGTCCACGTGAAGCCATTTCTTTTCCTATTTGATTTTTTTCTTTCAAAAAAGTGCTCCGTAGACATAGTCCTTTCAGGAAGTATCTGAATCCAGACAAAACCACTGAAAATCCTGAAAATTATAAGTATAAATGCCAGGCCTGTATGTGGTGTTGTAATGCTTTCACAAAAAACGAAGAAGACGTTGTATACGCGCATAAAGCTCTGGTCACTCTGGGACCAGGTCTCAAAGTTGCATTTTCAGTGACTGAAAACACCAGTTTCATGTGGACAAAAGGCCTATCCGATACAGAACCTTTGGCATTTTTATATGGACAGGGCCTAAGACTACAAGGGAAGCAATGGAATCCTCCAAAATCTAAGCAAAAAAAATGTAGTTGGGTCAGGAATTTATTTTCATGAAAACTGTTTCCCCCATGAATACCACATTTTTTAATCTTACTTATTAGCCTTTTTGAAGTTTAAAGCACAATGGTACCAATGGATTCCTCACATTGAAGCAGAGGCTGCTGTCACGTCAAATCTGTTGAAGTAGGAAGATGGAAGTGTTTGAAAAAAATCTAGTCAGTCATTGGACAAACTATGTAAAATGTCATTTCGCGGACTCAGACATGTCATTTCCCAGAGTCATCGCATCAGTAAGAATGATAGAGCAGGGTGGATCTTCAAAACCCCCCAATGACCAATGAAATGACAGGACTTGTGATTGGATGAAACAGGGACAAGAGTTTTTTTGTGTCCGGTAGTTCTCTCAGGTGTCATTCACCATGGTTAGGTCTTCATCATTCAGTAGCATGGTCTGTTTGCCTGAACGAATTCATTGAAAGGAAATTACTGAAGAGTCTGGAAAAGTCCATTTTGGTTTAATAGTGTAATTAATCATTTGTTATCAAAGGGAAGGAGGGTGGAATTCACATAAAAGTCATAAGTTTGTGATTTGGAAAAATGCTACTACCTCTATTCTTAAGACCACCAGCTACCACTGATATTGAACAACAGAGGGGAAACCAGACACATGAGTTATGAACTTCATGAAAGGAAAAGAAGTTCTACAAGGACACTAAGCGGAGTTCTACCAAAGCTGTGTTTATTTCCTTTTTCAACCAACTAGGGCTGACTAGTTAAGGTAATTAACATCCTAGTTACACAGGTTTCAGTTTCTGGTGTTGCCATTCTACAGGGCTGTTCAAGCTAAATATGTGAATGCTAACCATGTAAACTCCTATGCTAATGGCTATGTCAAAGCAAAAGGAATGAATCAACATCCAACAATGTTGCAGTTCATGCTAGCTTATTTTCCCTGTAGGGAAAATTGGTCTCCACATTTGTTCTAACATACGCACACAGTACCCTAGCATTAGCATGTAACATATTTTGAGCACTAAGCTACCACTGGAAGTGCTTTGGGGACCAACTCCAGATCTACATCAGCAAAGGCACTGACAAGAGAATCAACTTCAGTGGTGGGATAAACCGAAGCACCTGATGGAAGTGTTACACTCAAACCTTCTTGCTGTGAGACAGAAGTGCTAACCACTACACCGCCATACTGCCCAATGTGACATTCCCCTATTTCAGTAACCCAGATAAGACCTCACCCTAGTTTTGAGAAACCTGGATATTCTTTTTGGAGCACCTCAATAATTTCCAGGATACTGTTGCGCATTTACAAATTATCTGGATGTCTAAGAGATGGAACAAAAGCATCTAAGTTCTTCAGTAATGGAAACATTGATTTTTGTCTTGGGGTAATTGAATAGTCAAATCCACTTAGCAGATTACATGGAAAAAGCACTAAAAAAGCTGACTTTTTCAGTTCTGTAATAAACAACCACATGGAAACAACACAAGCAGTGCAACAAGTCACATTGGAAAACTCCACAGGAGCATTTCTATTTGGATTAACATTAATACCAGTCACTGAACTCCATCATGGTGACCCTCCAACATCCGTCATTGCTGTGTATATTCATTCTCTTCCTTGTCCTGTACGCTGACAGTGACAGAATAACAGCTGGAGGACATGTTTACCTGTCGATCTCATCTCCCATGGCTGGCAGCAGATGAATAGTGTTAAAATAAATCCACGACATGATGTTGGCAATTAATAGTGCTGAGTCTGCTCTAAATCAATGTTGTATTGTTTTCTATGGCCACAATAACTTTAAAGTTAGGCAGCAGCTACTGAAATGTCAGAATAAATGACCATGTTATGTAAACATCACAGATGTTTGGAAGCAATAATGACTAAAACTATTTATTGTGTATATAGGGGTATGAGTCTGTAGATTTCTCTGTGTTCCGTGTAAATATCATATTCCAATTATGATCAAAACCAGGATAAACCTCTGTTTCTACCCGAGCGCTGCATATATTAAGTCAAATCTGAAAAATACATTAAAAATTTCAACATATTTATGGTTCATCCACACCTTACTATTTTGTTTTGGATAGAGGGCATGTGATAATAATGACTTAAATAGACTTGATTATTTAAACTCCAAACTAATTAAAAATCCATCTCTATTTTATAGATACAAACTTTATATTGTTATGTGTTTACAATGTTGGTCCCCGACAACCCCCCCCCCTTTTTTTTTTTTTTTTTTTTTTGTGTGTGTGCCCTTTCTTCTCCTCCCCCCTGTTTCCTCATGTCAGGTCCGACATCGAAATCTGGCTCAAAAAATACATAATAAAGACAGTAGAATATCAAGGGGAACCTCATATACTCTACGAAGGTTCCCTTGGCAAAGCAAATTTGTTTAGCACCAAAAGGCAGCCAGACTACCATCCTGCTGTTTAGTTTAGTTTAGTTTAGTTTAGTTTAGAAAAAAATACACTGTAGATACACCACAGACACATAATTTATTTATTTTTTTAATCTCAAAAGGTCCACAAAAATGACCCAGGAAGGCTAGAAGCAAATTCTCTACTTCACTGTTATTGTGTTCAATAGGCTTTTTAATATAATCACTACTATGTGGCCACTTTATTATGCCCCAAATGGAGTTTTGGGGATATAATGGTTTTACCCCGAACACTGCCATTGGATCTACCAGTAGAAGTCCTTGGTGTGAATGTGATAACAAAGACAGGTTTGGTTGGTTGTCTTATTCCTTGATAACCAACGTAGCCTTAGTGGAAGAAACATATTGATTTCAGCTTCTTTATGAGTATTGTAAGTCATCCAAATAGGGGAGTTTTAGTTGAAAATATGTTGGGTTTTTTTTTTTTTTTTTTTTTACATAAATCAAGCAATAATAGGCCAATTGAAATAAAATTTGGTTTTGGTCCATTTTCTTGCTACCATCCAGAGATCATATGGTGTCAGGTGTTTGGTGTTTTCAGACTGGCCAGCCTGGTGTTGGAGCCGCTTCCTGCTCCAGTTACAATGGGTACAAGTAGTGCTTGCTCGTGAACGCCCCCCTTTCATATCACTATGTGAGCCCATGATGCGTCATTGATAGAGGGAGATGTCGTATTGCTGCTGTTTTGTGCCATAGATATAGTAGGACTGATGTATGATGGAATAGGTTGTAGGAGAAAAACTGCATGTCTGCAAGGAAATGTATGAGTGGCAGTAAAAACTCTCAAAAGATGTATTTTATTTCATGTACCACAGAAGATTACAACTCACTTTCTCCACCACATTCTTCATCCCATTCATGTTTTCTTGGTTTCTTAATTTTCCACTTCTGACCCAGATTAACCTGGTGACGTACACTCAGGTCATCGTGGTTTGTTTAGAAGAAAGAAGTTTTATACATTTTCAGTTACCAAATGCTCTGATTTTTAGTGTGCACATATCAGCCAGTTCAAGCTTAGGTGCAAGAATCAGTTCTGTCAGCCTGAACGTGAAGTTTTGTGACAAAAAATCAGTTCTCTGACCATTATTCTGCCACTATCAGGTTGATGGAGCTCCCATTAACGTCGTATCGATTGTCTAACAATTTATCTCACTTCATGCCACTATCTTGAGTTTACACAATGGCATATTTTGACACCAGGTGGTGTGTTTTTTCCAAATGGTGGAAAATTATTCTTTGTTCTTACATTATTTAGAAAATAGTAGGCCACTCAAGATCAGACTTGGTTCTTATTGATCATCCAACAAATATCTAATATTTATCAAATATAATTCAGGTCAGATATCCTTCATGTGAACATGATAACTATAACATAACATGATAACAAACACCCCCTTTAGCACCAACACACGTGACACCTAAAAGTAGAACCCTACTGATTTTGGGTGTTCACTGAATATTATTATTTCTCCAAATGTTGTTCTGTTGTTATTTGCTTTATTATATAGGAGAGGATTGGGGGAGATTTTGTTGATATACTTTTACTGTCAGCTCCCAACAACATAAGCCTTGTTCTTATTATTCTTATCCTTATTATTCACACACATAATAATATTAATAAGCTAAATCAGGTGAATTGCAATGGTAATGTGACATACTGAAATTTTTTTTTTTTTTTTTTTGCCAGTTTATGTAACTATGAAAATTATCCATGAATGAAAGCCATTAGACACCAGGGATGTGATTTAAAAAAAAAAAAAAAAAAAAAAAATACACGAGACAAATGCGAGTTTACCACAGCAGACACTTGTTCCAATTTTGTTGAAACACCAATATATTCATCCTCACCAGGAGTGTAATTACAGTTTATCTCCAGTTTGCATTCTCATTTCCTCTGGATTTGTATCTAGTGTCTTCAGGTAAGATGTCACACATAGTTCAAACTGTATTTAATTCATCTGATTTTCATGTTACAGAAATACTGCACTATCCTGATGATCAGTTCTTTGTCGATGCTGCTTCCCATGTTAACCTTCACTCGACTGTCTTCATCATTTTTGTCTTTGTTTCTAAGCTAAGTGGATGGAACTCAACAGGTCTAGCTCCGTTATTGTTGTTGTCGTCACACGTCTGTTTCACACAAATAATTGGTTGATACCTTTATTCATGCTGTGGAAACTTGGAAAAATTGACCTTGTGAAAAAAAAAGTTTCATTTTATTTTTTTTTTTTTGTCGTGAAGAATTTGCAACCTGTGTGAAAGTACTCATGACTAAAGCAGCTGACAATTGAATGAATCACACACACACACACACACACACACACACACACACACACACACACACACACACAGAGATTTTAGACTATGTGAAGTGTTTGTTTTTTTTTGTACTGTGCGAGTGTGTGAGAGACCGTGTATTCGTGGAACCTGTGTGTGACTGCATGTGTGTCTGTTCGAGCGCTAGCCAGTGAAAGCGCTGATTGGTAGCAATAAGCAAAACTAGCCCATGAGCTTTCGGGGTAGGCGGGGCCTAAATTTACTTTCTCTGCGATGGTCAATCAGTTAGTGCAGCCCAAGAAAACAGGCCATCTGGCCATCCACTGTCATCTGGTGGACATTTGTTAGTACTACAACAAGGCCAATAATAACTAATAGAGAATCCTTTAAAAAATTCCTGGATCCAGACGGTGATCCGGATCACCTCCAAAATTTAATCAGCTCTTCCTTGTCTCAGAATGAACATTTCCTGAAAATTTCATTAAAATCTGTTCATAACTTTTAGAGTTGTCTTGCTAAAATATAAACAAACCCAGCCAAAAACATTACATCCTGGTGGAGGTAATTGGATGGACCAGTTAAGATGAATGAATGAATGAAGCAGTTCAGTCTTGTGAAAATACATCTGTATATCTATCTCTTTGCACAATCACACAATCGTGTATAAAAGATAGAGAAATTTATCTGTGCAAACACTACCGTGAATGTGATCTTTCGACCTCAATTAAATGTCACAACTATATGAATTATTGCACAGTGGAAAAAATCTGTATGTTTTTTCTGTGAACAAAGTGCTGAAATCTTGTCCTAATGACATCATTATGTGTATGAAATGTGTTCATTTTAAAAGCTCAAGTCAGTATTATAACAAAAGCAACAGGGAGTTAAAGATCAGAATAAGTGAACATAAAATTGCAATTAGAAATAATGATGTTAAATCTTCAGTAGCTCAACACAAACATGTTAGCACTGTCAGATTTATGGATGGAGAAGTAATGGAAATGTCACCAAGTGAAGGAGATAAGATATGATTCCCCAAAGGCAAAGTAACATAGATGGGATTTCATTTGGAGCGCTTCCATCTCAGTAGGATCGCTCTGTGTCATCTTTGATGAACACAGACTATTTATTCTGTCTTTACAGTGAGACATGAAGCATTAACAGACTCAGTGGTCACTGTTGACCGGACACATTCATCAAATCATGTATGCTATAATAAAACGTATAAAGGAATTCTTGTTCACACAAACTATCATACATCTTGGCAGTCCCTTGCTGCACCATTACTAAATATTTTGCTCCCTTACATCAGCTTAGGAAAAAAAAAACCCACCTATTTATAATCTTTGTTATCTCATATCGCTTGTGTTCAGCTATGATTCATTTCAGGGTTTCCTCCCATACCTGCCTATGGATGCTTCCTACTGACAACTCCAGCAGTAGGAGTCCTGTTGACTTCATTCCTTCTTCTGAACCTCCTTTATCCGCAGTAGGGTCACATGGGTCGCTCGGAGCCTATCCCAGCTACTTATGTACAATATACCTTAGTTTTGCCAATCTCTTATTTTTTCATTAATATGACTCAGAATAGATGTAACGTTATCATTAAGGAAGCTAATTTAATGTCTTACGTTGTATAAATGAGAGAGGGGGTGGGATTTTAATAAGTTTTCTTCTTCCCACTCCTTTTTGAGCAGAAAAGATTGAATTTGTTTTGTTATTACTTGACAAGTGTTTTTTTTTTTTTTTTTATATTCAATTTTTTGGATTTTTTTTCCTTAAATTTGCAAAATGCTTTTGGGTATCTGCTCAACCACTGGCTCTTTTTATTCATAAATTGTTTCGGTTCTTTCTTTTTGCTCAAAAAACTAAATAAAAGAAAGTTACGGGCGAAGGCGGGGTGCACGTCACCATTTCATCACAGGACTGACACACATCACTCTCACATTCACACCTATGTGTAATATAGATTAACACTTTATTAACCTATCAGTGCGTGTCTTTGGATGGTGGGGGGCGGCGGAATACCTGAAGAGAACCCACACAGACACGGAAAGAACATGTAAACTCCACACAGAAAGGTCCAACCATCAACTAGTGTTGGAATTGAACCCACCGTATTGCCCCACCCTGTTGATTTTTGACACCTAAATTGCACAATGTTGGTTTCTGAATTGCCGTTGTTAGTGAAACATCCCCTACAGTGTCTGTCCACCCGGTTCATAATAGGTCACACAAATTCTATGGTTTCACAAGTGTGGAAAAGCACATGTTCCTGAGTGTGGCCAATAACAGATCCACGTCCACAGGCACAGAAATAGAGAAAATAAGAGCCCTGAGTGTCATGTTTGTTGTTGGTGAATCTGCTCCTGACATGACGCCAGTCTGATGTGGATTCTGTGCTGAACCACACTTGTCTTTTCCAAACACTACAAAATATTCCTCTCCCCTATTATGTGAGATGATTAGTAATGCCCCTCATTAACACAGAAGGCTTCTGTTAGTTTCTCTTCATTTCACTTTAGTGTTATAATACTCTGTTGGAATTAAGACGTGACAATGTCATAATATATTGTAAGGTTTAGGCACAAAAACTAGTGGTGGGCGGATCGATCCAAATATCAATAGTACCATAGTCGTTTCTGTTTTAGTCAAATTAGTTAATTTTTGTATTGCAGTTTCCGAACACTACCTGAAAAAAAATATGTTTTAAAATTTGTTTTCTGGTGATCATTTTGTGCACTTTGTTAATTTAAGGAAAAAAATAGTTTTGTTACTGTTGTATTCTTTCTGAAAAAAGGAAATATTTTTTATTTACTTACTTGGGATTTAACTATTTAATAATTAAATAAAAGGAAACATCACAAAACACTTAAAGATCATGAAAATTAATTGAGGTTCAGTCATTCGATTATGCATTCACCTTTATTTTTAAAATGTATTGATATCGGCGATACTGGCCTTGTATTTGCTTGGTATCAGATCGATACCAAAATATGCAGTATTACACACCACTACCAAAAACATCCAATATTAGGAAAAATGCTCAGGGCTGAAATAAAAAATAAAAAAAAAACACTCAATAATAACTGTGATCAAACTCGCATTAAAGCTGTTTGCTTGTTGTCAAGCTGCAAAAAATCTACCATGTGATGTATATTTTAGGTCACAGGTGTCAAACATGCGGCCCGGGGGCCAAATCCGGCCCGCCAAAGGGTCCACTTCGGCCCTTGAGATGAATTTGTGAAAAGCAAATTGACACTTAAGATATGAACAATCCTTTTAATTCAGGTTCCACATTCAGACCAATTCAATCTGCAGTGGGCAGAACCAGTAAAATACTAACATAATAACAATAACAATAGCATAATAAATGATAAATTGAGACATAGTATTGTTAAAATTGCATCAATTTTTTCAGTTTGTACATTTTATTCACATTATTTGAACAGATAGTTTGTAGATGTAAATATTTTCATAATGTAAATATACTTTTTTGCTCTAAAACATAGAGAAAAGG
>JAPSES010000236.1:2292155-2314023 GCA_029822895.1 Maxillicosta whitleyi
AGACAGACAGACAGACAGACAGACAGACAGACAGATAGATAGATAGATAGATAGATAGATAGATAGATAGATAGATACATGTGACTTTTGCTCATTGTCATTCTAAAACAGAACACTCGTGCACTCTCACTTCTACCAAAAACTTTGATGCCTCAGCCGATAAACAAATCCAGCAGCCACAGCAGGAGATACAAGGATGAAAGTGGTACATTTAAGCATGTTGAGATAGATTTAGCAAACTGTGCAAATGAAATTAGACACATGCAGTGAGGTACTTTCCAAATATGCAGGGATGATGAGAATTGCAGAACTTGGAATCATGATGTCAATTTTTCAAGTGTTTTTCCACCAATGTATTGTTTAAAATATTACATATTTACATTATAGAGTCATAGCCATCTGTGCTGCAGTTGAAAAATGGTGAAGTCAGAAGAGTTTCAAGCTGAAGTTCAACTCATGTACCATAGCTTCAAGAATGACCATCTTAAAAAAAGTATTCACTGTGATTTTATTGCTGTTGTCGCTCTGGTCGACTCTACGGGATCTGTGATGTTCTAATGAAGGGCAAACGCTTACGACTTATGACGAAAAATATTCATGAACACCACAACTTGCATTATTTTTAATGAAACCATAAACCCCCGTTCTTCCTTTGCACAAACTTTTTAAATTTGCAAAGACTGAGATAAATTCAGAATATATGAATATATATTTTGAAGTCAAAATACAGCCTTGCATTTGCATATTTTCCTCTAAATGTGTCATGGAGTCAAACTTTCTGGCTACTGTACTGTTACACAGTTAGCAAAATAAAACTACAGAGAATAATTTCCTGCAAAAAAAAAAAAAACACATAATACTTGTACTCCTAATGATTCAATGTGAAATGTTTGTGTTACTTTTGTGTTCCATCATAATAGTAACTGAGTCATATTGTTGGTTAAAACCATCCGGTGCTTTAGCTTATCTGTACCAAGTAAAGGAAATGAACTGATAAAACAAAATGAAACAGATCTAAGTCACAATAAAAGGTCAGCCCTTTTGAATAACGTCTCATTCTTTCAAGAGCTACTGAAGGACAGTATTGCCATAATGGTCCTGCATCGATTTTCATATATTTTCTTCATTGCAGACAAAGCTAGGACATAATGCATTACCTTCATGTACAAGTGACTGCTTTTCATGTGACTTTGTAAAAAGGTCATCATTCTAAACGTATGCAGATCCAACACAGCGTGACATGGCTCAGTCAATGTTCTTAGAGTAGTAGAGTTGCACAAATAGAAAAGATACATTTAAGGTTTTTCTTTTTTCATAAGATGGAAGATATAGTGACTGGACAACAGAAAATACAAAGTAGTTAACCTTTACGAACTGTTCATTTCTTAAACCTTCACAGTTTATTTCAGGTCAAATTTAACCCAGACCCAGAATTATTAGATTTATTTAGAATATTTAAATAGACTATCCCACATTAATAAATATATGGAATATATAAATAGAATGTTTCAGAGCAGGAAGAGATTTTTTTTTTAAGTTTTAGAAACATTTTTTTTTGTAGAGAAAAACACCTACTATCACACAGTATCATGTCCTGTTTTACAAAACACATAAAAACACAAGAGACTTTATGATTTATATAAAAAACTGACCAGAAACAGCCCCAGTGTCCAAAAATCATCCATTCAAACATTTTAAAATATGTTTATTTTTGTGTATTTTGGCTAAATTTATGAAAAGTCATCAAATTACAAGATTAAAAAAAATTATGTTTAGTATTTCTTGTTATTGTTGAATGTCAAAATGAGTCAAATTTGACTCAAGTAGTGTATAAGGGTTAATAGGACTGTCATCACTGAACACTAGGTTTCAGCGCTGGCCTTTGTATTACTCTGTGGACTTTTTGCTGCTGTGGCCAACATTACCATGCACCATGGAGATGTGTCAACAACTTGCATTGCCTGTATCTCAGTGTTTACAACCCAACATTATAAAGCCTGTTGCTGGTGTTGCAGTTGGTGTCTCCAATTCTAACCAAGGGTGAAATTGCCTTTTCATAATTTCCATTATACTTGGTCTTTGAAAAATGACTCTCACGATCGGTGCTAAGATAGAGGAAGTTATTTTTCTTTCAAAGTGTGTTTTGATGATATGCTGTTTGATGGAGTGTTCAACCTGGTTTCCAAAATGCTGGTAACACTGCTTTGTTTTTGTGTTTCATTTCTATGCCAAGTGGAAATGATGAATAAAGGATCTTATTGTGAAGAAGCCTTGCTCAGGGAAACCTGAGACCCATGATCAGCAAAAGACCCACAATGAAATACCTATGCCACTGACAGACCTTTTTATAGAGTAGGTTGAGAAACAAACACGGTGCCTGAATGATTGTTCAAGGAACTAACAATTTGGATTATTGTTTTGAAATGTTTATCGAGTAGAACAAAAATGGCTTTGTCTAAGTGATTGTATTTATTTATGAAATATAAAAAAATAAAAAATAAAAAAAAACAACCTGGCTATTGAATAAATTCTGTAGCTCCCTCTAACTGACTTCAGAAGATTAAGTGTCTGAGATTTCATCTTTAAAAACCCCTTGAAGCATACATCTCTTGATATACTATCTCGATTCAAACTGCAGCCGCTACGCCCACCAGCACTGGGCATCACCTTGATCTTGTCTGTATGGACAAAAGGAAAGACTTTCTTTTACCAAGAATACAAAGGGAGGTAGAAGGTTTTCATATTAATTAATGCAATTCTCAAATGCAAGCTTCGTCTGCACGTTACTAGAAAATGTAGCATGCTGTCAAAACTCGCTTATATAAACTTATGTACTTGATTTAGAGAACTATTATTTCTTGTCTGTAGCTTGAAATATTTAAGATATCAGGGCCAGTAATATATATATATATATATATATGCCATTCATCCTGTTGAAATGGTTATCAAACTGGCATAGAATTCAGACGTAATAATATGTCTTAACTTCTTTTGAATGTCTCTCAAACCATGTATTTCGTACTTTAAGTCTATGAGTAATGTAGCAAAATAAGCAAACTGAATCAACTCTCCTTGGCAAGGACATTTCAGTCACATTTAACAGGTCATAAGCTCAAAGCTTTAAGGATGTCAGGTGCAGTGTTCATGTGTTGCTATGTGCACCGTCAAGCCATTCGAGCCCCTGTGGCCCTGAGCTAAGACGGTTTAGAGAGCACTGTCTGCAAATTGCAATGCTGCCATATGCTCATATTTTGATTTGGACCTCTGAGGAAATGTGCAAAATAAATGAGAAATACTTTGCTGTAGGTCTGTTGTCTGACAGCCTTTAATCTACAGTATGCGTGAAAGAGAACGAAATGGATCGAGGTCATACGGAATAATGCAGTAATGTGCTGACAGAGAATGCATTATTGTTTTATCTAATAAAACAAAATCAGTCTAATTTCTCATCTCCGCATATCCTCCTATACACTAACCCAAGCATATATTTCACGACTATTGTCTTGTTATGCTCCGCCTTCTAGCCTGGGCAATGTGTTAGCAGTTTGGTCTGTGCAACGAAGTAAGGGTCAAGTGTTGAACTCCATTTTCATGTTCCAGTTGGGACTTCTGCTGGAGTGTTCCAGGCAGACACGATTTAAGAGCAGAGTGCGTCAGATGACCAGAGGCTTCGTATGAACCCCATAAGTCTGCCTCATTTAAAGGGGGAATGGGGACTCGTTCACTGGGAATAGTTTAATAATTTAGTATGGCCTTAAACTAATCTATTTCGAGCACCCAGATGGTATTTATATTGAGCAAATGCTCAGATAATTGAATGGAATAATTTACTCACTACTGTTGCTCAGTGTCAGAGAATCCCCATACTGCACCAACCCTGGAAAAGACATAAAGTGAACCACTAAACCAAATCACGGGGAAAGTGTTTTCAGAAATAAATAAGCTGCCGTGAAATCAAAGCAATTGAAATATCATATTGAACATCAGAGATATCTGCATGCAATCTGTCTCTATCTGTAGCTGGGTGTTTGTCTCTACATTTGTGCATTTATTGTATCTGGATTTGACATGTTTGATTTATTAGTGTATTAGAATATTGCAAATAGGTATTTGTCTAAATGTCTTTTGTGTGTGTGACTGTCTGCTTATACATTCATGAAGCCCACATTGTCTATTCAGTTTCAAGGGGTTCAGGGTCTCACTGTGAGCCAACTTACTTTTGCGTCATGACCGGGCATCCATCCGGGAAACTGCCGTGGGCTATGGCATGACAACCCACTCGCACTCTGAGACAGCATTTCTGACCTCAAAATGTGTGGATATTTCAGTTTCTAAATGAGATACAGGTTAGACAAAGCATGTAAAAGACAAAACAGGTGCAGAAAATGTCGGGAAAATGAGGGAGTGGGTGAAGAAGGGATGTAAAAAGTGGGTAGAGCGGCGGAGAGGGAGAAAGAGGGATACAGAAACAGACGGATACAAAGAGAGAGAAGGGGAACGAGCGGCTGCTGATTTTTAACAGGCGTGTCCCTCCATCTCTGATCAAAGCATCCTATCAGCCTTGGGGGCATTTCTACTCAGTGCTTCCTGTAGCTGCTAAATATTCACCCTGGCTGGAAATTTTAACACAGCTCCTCTCCGAGCCCTCGCTCACCATATTTGTCCATTCATAGGCCTTAGCCCATGCATCATATTTGCAGCACATGAAACCAAATATATGTTTTCAGGCTTTTCATGCGCCCAGACTGGAAATGGGATATATGGCAGAAATGTACCTAATGAAAGAGAATGTAAAATGATCTCTCGGTCGGTGGATTGCTCTGTCCAGCTCTGCTAAGGAAATGATTGGCATCTGCACATGAAGAGGGAAAGATAAAATATAAGGCACCACAGTACATATCAGTTATTCCTCTGTCTAGTCATCCATTCTCAGGTATGTGAGGTATATATTACAAAATATATTGACAAATTCAACACCGTTTAATAATTCCACTTATAAAGAACCCCCCTGTTGTGAAAAAAAACTGTTGTGCTCTAGAGAAAACACAAACAGGACCTGCAGGAGTCATTTATGAGATCAGTTTGAATGACACAGTGACAGATACTCGTGGCCATTTTATTCACTAGCAATGTGAATTTCACAGGCTGTGGGACCCACTGCTCCACATTGTTCAGTTCAACACCATGCAGCTGGCTTACTGAAGTCCAAAGGCTTCATACTATTGCAGTGCCACCAGGGATATCCAGCTGCAGTTTCTCTCCACTGTGTTTCCATCAAAGATGGGAAATCAAACAATAGTATTCTGTATTGCTCCAAGCCCAGAAAATCCCTGATCTCTGGCTGGGTCATTGTTCCAGTGCTGTCAACGAGTCTTTGAATCTATCATCAACCTTTGAGCGCTTTGCCTCCTGTGTCAACCATGGGCAATACCACAGGATACTGGAACCAGACGGAGGAAACCCCACTGGCCACATAATCCAAATGGAATGGATGGGATCATATCCTTGTCCTCAATAAGACTCCAATTTTCCAAAACTCTACCAGTCATATTTTTGTACAAGCTAGCCCAGTGAGTGACAAAAGAATCTGTGTGTTAAATGACTTTTCAGAAATGCCGTAAGTAGTGTCCGTGGTGGTCTATAAAGTTTTTTAGTACGTAAAGGCTGCTACTTCACCATAGAGTGTATATAATTAGTGGATGGAGAAACTGTGGCGTCACCCTTTGGTTTCTAAACAGCTGTTTTGAAGACTGTGATTTGGCTGTCGCTCTGTTGGCTTTTTGGAGTGAGCATATTTGAATAAACAGGCAGAGCTGTAGGAGTGTAAAAGGGTATAATGAACACTGGACAATGTTAATGTGGGGAATCTTACCAAAGTACATATATAATATGATATACGACACTGTAATAAAATGGTATGCCTCCAACAGACATGGTTATAGAGGTCTGTTCCAAAGGTATTAAGCAAATAGACGGGGTTAACAGTTACTAATAACAAGATTATGAATGAAAAAGTTAGCTAACCTTAGCTTACCTTAGTGCCCTTAGCTTAGTTTACGTTAGCTTCATTACTGCAGTTGAAAGATTCATTGTTTTTTCATCTTCATTCACTCTGCTTTTTTGTTTGTTTTGTGTTTTAACTGCATCAGTTACATTTAAGGATTCTCTCCAGATTTTCTGAGCTTTATTCCTGCCTGCATTTGTTTAACTTCAAACAATCATCCAGTCCTTTTAGATAACAGGAATATGTCACATTAACTGTGATCATATTTAATGTAGTACCACTGTAATATTATCTTTTGTTGACAAACTGAAAAACACCAAATACAATCTACTTTTCTGTTAAATCAAATAAGGTTAATTGCAATGTCGTATATACCCCAGATGCAACAAAAATAAATCACAGTAATTTTATTTATTGTTTCAGGTCCTGTTTAATAAAGTGTTGTTTGAAAATGTAATTTCATGGTCTTGTTAGTGGGAGTTATTGACAAATACAGTTGAGCTAAAATAATGCCAATGAACCAACATGGCACACTTGCCATATTTAATTTGACATCTGATTAATGAAGGGAAAAAATGGAATACTATGGAGAAAAAAGGGAATAAAACTTACCTTGTGGCTTTAGAGAGAAGTTCAATGTAAGTCTATGGGAGCCACCCCTAGTACCCATTGGTGGTATTACAACTTTAAAACACCTCAGCATTGCGTTAATTACGGAGCTGAGGTGTTTGCCTCTTGTACCTGAGTCAGTGGTCTTCATTTTTAGCCATCACAGATTTCTTTTGAAATCTTTCTTTTCTTTGCATAATTTACAGTAAGACATTTGGACTAAAATGAGAACAAAAATCCAATTTTAATGTTACCTAAACTATGGCTCGTTCAATAAAAGAAAGAGGACAAACAAAGAGAGCGAGAGAGAGAGAGAGAGAGAGAGACTGTGAGAGAGAGAGAGAGAGAGAATCCCATCCCAACTGATTTTAGAGTATGGGACATGCTTGGCATCACAATGACTAATGAAAGCATCATTATCAGGGGAGGAAGATGACTGGGCCCCTTAGAATATGCTTACTGACGACTCAGAGCAATGCAGCCTGTCTCCACTACTTTCTTTTACTGCCATTAGACCCAGGCTGTCTGTCTGTTTACTCCTCCCTGGGCCTGAGTTTATTTGAGTATTTTGAATACAGTAATATGAACTGACATAATGAACTACCCTGTACACAGTACAGTGGCAAGCCTCTATGGGAGTTTGGCAGACAGATGCTGTTTTTGAGGAAATAAGGAGCCCCATTGCTCTCAGCTGTAAACAGACTTTTTTGGGCCATAAACTCTACCATTATTCAGTTAAAGCAACTTTTCTCTTAAAAATCACAATGAGTACAATTCATAATAATGATTTTTGCTGTAACTGAGCATCAACTTGACATTAGTATCTCCTAAAAATTAAATGAAATCCAGATGCTGGAGAGATGTTACTATTGCCACTCTGAATATATATAGAGAGAGGCCAAGATTTGGAAACGAACCTTGAAACATGCAGTGTTTTAGAAATGTTGTATCATACTTGTTTTTGAACTGTCAATATGTCCCATGCATCGCTTACCATCACTGCATGATACTGGTCCATTTACACCATTTACAGTCTTAATAATGAGTTTTAGTCTTTGCATCTTTTGCTAAAAGTGAGCAATACTCAACATCACAACCATTTTTTTTTAATATATAATTTTTTAAAATCCTTGTAGAACTAGAACTATTTTTCTGGCAACTTCTAAATATTTCTGGCTATGTTTAAGCTTTCCTCACTGCTTTATAACAATTTTATAAAATGATCTCCCGCATTTTGTATTTCGCAGTGAAAATCAGGTATTTTACTACATACTTTATAATTGATATTGAAGAAGTATAGAGAAGTTCAGAATAAATGGACAGAAACAGCACGGCAACACAGACATAACTCAGGAAAAAGTGACTTTTTCAGGAAAATATATTATTCACTATCATAAGAAAAAGCATCAGCAGCTATTGGTATTTGTCTAACTTTGTCGGATTTTCGTTGACTCAATATAGCCACTTATACACAGAGGTTCCAGGAAAAAGGTGAGATGATGATCCCACCTTTGTTCTACCATTGACTGGTTTCCACAATCAACCAAAGGAGTAACAGAGGTGAGACAGACCGGACTTTTACATAGTAGACCTGCCTTCCGGAATCAAAGGGGAGGTGATGCAAAGCTGTGTATGGCGTGATGTATAACTTACATGTCAGAAATACCCCAAGCATAGCGGTGTTGCTAACCTCTCCTGAGTTGGCCCGTCTTCTCGGCATCTCCCCAGTTTGACATCTTTCTGATCGCATTGATATGTTTGTTTATTGTAGACAGCCCACACTCATTTTTAAACCCCCGATGGCACAAGAGTTGCACATACAGTAAGTCACCAAAACTTCACACCTTGGTTACGAAACAAGAGGTGTTCCTTTTTGTAGTGTTCTGGGTTGCTGGTGGTTGTTAAGGTCTTTGAGGGTTAATATCATCTCCTTACATACTATAAGGCAATAAAATACTCTTTGTCAACTTCAGTGAAAAACTCAATAAGTCCTTTGTTGTGTAAATATTAACATTGTTAACAGTTGACAGAGTTTGTCCTACTTGTTAAAGTTGCTCACAGGTGGCTTCAAAATATTTGAAATGTCACAAACACTGCTCCTAAATGCAGATCCAAGTACAAGACCAAAAGTTTTTAGGGGAACACATAGAAACTTTTCACCTTAAACAGATCAATGAAAAAAAAAAAAAAAAAAAACTGACAGCGTCAAATTCTGCACAGTGGAGAGACAACAACACAGAAAAAGAGCATGATTAAAAAATGTTCTTTTGTTTCGTACTTTCGTACTCTAGATCTTCATTTGCAATTCTTTTTGTAATGTTTATGAATAAGTTAAAAGACAACTTCAGACTCAACTAACTCTACTAGTTATTTAGCTCAAGTCTTTGTGGATTACTTATGTAATGAGTATCCATTACACACAATTCTTTGGAAAAATCATTTTACAAGAGATCTGCTCTTTATTGGATACAATACTTGTACATTTGCAGTTGTATATAAATGAAATTGCGGCGTTAAAATGGCAATAACAAATGAACAAAAAAAGTGTTTTCAGTGTTTCATCATCCTTCCACTTCTGAGACAATAGGGTGACAAAGCTTAGTGACATGTTTGATCATACTCCTGTGTGAGTGTAGATTGATTGATTGATTTATTTAACCAGGATGTCTCATTGGGATAATGAGTTAATTTGGAAGAGACCTGAGCTTAACATATATGTATTTACATGTTATAAAAGGGTTCAGTCAAACTGGGCAGTAATCAAATGCACAGTCACAGAGAATTAGAGAAGCTAGCTAAAACAAATGCAAGTGTTGTTTTCATATAACAGTAGTAGCACTTGAACTTTAAAGTGGCTCAGCTGAATAACAGTATCTTTTTTAACCCATGAAGTGCTACTTTTGTGTCAGTTCCAAATGAAATGTTTTGTAGATCTGACCTTTCTTAAGTGATTTATTACAATTTATTCTGATACTATTTTATTTTGCATTTTAGCAGTATATAAACCAGGTATTTTTCTGTTTTCAATTCACTCATCATGTAGATGCTCATAAAAGCTTAGATTAAAATTGATAATTGATCCAACTCCATGGGTTTTACTGGAGAATCAATGTTGTAAAAGATGATGGTGTTTCCATGTTCACTACGGAGCCTCTGAACGTCCAGGTCATATCTGATGTTCATGAAAATACGAAAAACTGTATTTAACAACCATTATTGATATAGATTGATAGGATTAGTGGATCAACAGGTTTTAAACAGGTTACATCAGTAGATGCTTTTGGTCAGTGATGGATGTTTGGATCTTTATGAGTTAAATCATGTTGCAAGTCATTCCAGTAGAATGATATAAAATACCGGGACCCTGTCCTCCAAAGCATGGCTATGTCAACGTTTTAGAACCAGCTTCTCCTATGACCTGGTGTCATGATGCAGATCTCTGTCCTCCAGGAAAGGATGTTAAATAATTTGGTCATTTGGATAATGTGGCTTTGTAGATAAACGTGTCTCTTAGTTGACAGTGGCATCAAGACAACTTTTTCTGTAACACATCTATCTCCTAAAGCACCGTGGTAGGTGGCATTAAGGGCTTCCAGGGTGGTGGCAGCAGAATGAGCATACAGAACCTCATAGTGTAACGTTGGCAGTACAGTCGATCACATAATGTTTTTTTTTTTTCCATTTTCAAGGGAGTAGCATATCCTGGTAAGGGAATATTTTTAATTTTTGACTGACATACTGTATGTCATAAGCAGAACCAGAAAAATTTAGACTACTAAACCGGTTTCTATTAACCAATACCCCAAAAAGCCACTGGTATCCAAAAGCATCTACTAATCTAAAATATTTAATACCTGTTGATCCACTAATCATAATTATCCATGTAAATAAATGGAACAAAATACAGTTTGTTGTATTTTCATGGTTATCAGATATGACCCATTTGGATGTTCAGAGGCTCCGTAGTGAACGTGGAAACATCATCATCTTCTACACCAATGCTTCCAGCAGTAAAACCCGTGGAGTTGGATCAGTGGATGGAGACACTTGTGTTCTGTTCAGTTATTGATAGATTTGTTGAAGAAGTAACTTTTTCTTCTTTTTTTTCTGTTTTGATATACTAACCTTTGAATTTACTTTGAGTTTTCATGAACATATACATGATCAGCTAATCAAACGAAGAGGAAAATACAAGATTTACACTGAAAAATGCAAAGTACAGAGCATAATATTACAATAAATGGTGATAAGAAGAAAAATGGAACTCTAAAAACAGCAGCACTGGGTCTTTATGGGTTAAATTACAATTTAAATTGTAAATGGGTTTAGGCGAGTCTGTGGATCGCTGTTAAATGAATATATTTAGTTTTTTTTTTTTTTTAATTGAGAACTACTTTTAAATTAAACAAAGCAGTGTGTTGGATATTGGAAACTGTCTTTAAATGGGAGAAAGCTTGATTTGTGGTGAGACCAATAGTATGCAGGAGTATGTCGTCAGCATAACAGTTAATGGTTAGAAGGTCAACATGAACACTCTATTTTATGCGTAGCACAATTCAGCCTCTGCATCTCAATGCCAGAGGTGTCAAGTAATGAAGTACAAATATGTTGTTACCTTATTTAAGTAGAAATTGTGGTTATTTATACTTCACTGGAGTAATTATTTTTCAGCCAACTTTTTACTTGTACTCTTTACATTTTCACACAATTAAATGTACTTCCCACTTACATTTTAAAAATAGCCTCAATATTCTCATTTCATTTTGGCTTTTTTTCCCATTCTGACTTTTCATTCAAATGAAAAAAAACAAAACAAAACAAACTATGGAGATAAATCGCACCATCCCATGGAGTGAATTTGATGGTGGTTGAATGAGAAGTATAAATACATACCATTCCAACACCATATTATTTTTTACACAATCCATCACACCTGCACATGACACAAATCACATCACACTCCAGCAAGAACATAGCAGACAGATGTAGTATGGTATGAAGATGTCTGTGTCAGAGACTCAAGAGAACTCAAGTGAAATGCCCCAGTCAAACACTTTTGAGGAGGTTGGTAGGTATTTTCAATGGGTATATGTGCAGCTGAAACAGGAAGCCCAGTGCATCCCAAATGTTTCACCATTAACATTTTGATATAACATTATAATCATCATGGCATTTAGTAAAATGTTTTTGGGGAGGTAGGGTAGTGCACTATAGGCCCCTGTGGCACTGCCTAAGCTTTGGTACTGATGGCATTTTTTTCCCCTTACAGTTACTTTTATACTTTTGAGACCAGTACTTTTACTTGAGTAAAAAGCTTGAGTTGATACTTCAACTTCTACAGAAGTCTTTTAAAACCCTAGAATCTATATGTCTACCTGAGTAATGCATGTGAATACTATTGACGCCTCTGCCTAATACACAACACCTAGCATTAGCACTTTAGGAGTAAAAGCAGCGAGCTGCCATTGAAGACACTCAGGGACCAACTCCAGATCGTCATCGTACCTTGATCTAGGGCACTGACTAGAGAATTAACCTACATTTGCCTGTTTTTGTGTGTAGTGTGTATGCTGTAGTAGGGTGCAGTACGGTGCAGAGTTGAAGAGTAAATATGGCTTATTCATGGAGTGAAAAGCATTGTGCTCAAAATGGAGCCTTGAGGGACGCCATTGTTGCCATTTGTGGAAGAAACCTATAATCATCAGCAATGACTTTGTGAACATAATTGTAAATAGTGTTGAATGTAGTCTGGTACAGGGATTATACTACTACTGAATAGTGCTTTTTCATGACAGATTTTCAGACTTGTCATCAATGGGAAAACACAGATGGAATCAGGAGCCTAAGTAGCAACAAGAACAGTTTTTTTTCTCACGAACCTATCAAAATGACATTAGGTGTTATGTTTTCATTTAATTAATTTATAGGCATAACAATAGTTCAGTAGTGGTTTAAGGCACAGTAGCATGTTAATTGTGCTTGTCTGACATACTGTTATAGTCAATTATTATTTTTTGGTATTTCCACCTTAAACTTGTTCCAAATGATACAATTTTATCATTAACTGAGATTCAGGTAGGTCTTGAGAACATCCTTTCATGTACTGTACCTCACAGATATTACAGATGTCTGAGCCAAACAATCAGTGTTTTTGATGTTCTAATTGTCCAATAGAAGTATGGACTTTTTCTATTTTACCACAGTCAGCTGACTTTTAGTGAAAAATGGTCAAAAAAAGGGAACACGTTGGAAAGATCAATGCTTTTAAAATCACAAAGTAAAATGTTTTTCTGATGTTCTTTTTAGAAACAAAAACGTCCACTGTGGAGTTTCAAGAAAATCTTACTGATGTCAAGTCCAGTTACCCTGCCAGGAACCCTGGCTAATTATGCCGTGGATGTCATTCATTCATTCATTCATTCATTTTCCCATCCACTTATCTTATCGTACCTACCAGTGGTTGAAGGTATGGTACAACCATTCACTCTTATAATCGATACCATATGTAAAAACCTGTATAACATCATCTAGTTTTGTGCATCATCAGTGGTTGTTCTGACATTACTGTACGACTCCTGATGTTCCGAGTGATCTGATCACATGTGGACAAATTTCAGACTCATTTATGCTATACGTTCAAGACGCAGATGGATACAGATGAAGCTTTCTGTCCGTCCCCTGCATACATTACATGCATAATTCTGTCTGTTTTCCCGGGAGCTTGCGGATGCGTATCCAGATGGACGGAACTGAGCAGTACCACAGGAACAGTAGAGGCAGTGTTGAGATTTGAACAGAATAATTTCCATAAATAGCAGAACTACAGGCATATTTATGACAACTACCCTTCTCAGTATTAACATTAGTATCCACGTTAGTAAAACTTCCTCTGTCGTCGCTACGTTATTATTGACTTTCTTCTTCTTCTGTATTTTTTTAATGGCAGCTGCAAACATTATTTGTGCATTTCATTTGTGAAAATGAAACTAAAGACGCTTTAATAATTCCTCTATTGTCTGTCTCCTGTTGATGTGCTCCTCATTTCCTTTACCCTGTCTTCGGTAACTTGTATTTGAGGGGATATAATATTTGTTGCCCGCACTGGAACCAGAACTGGGCCCAGAGGACGTCCTGCTGCTATATTCACAACTGCCGCTAAGTCACATATCAAATGAATCCCATGCTGCGTGGACAAATGTTTGAACATATTGGAGGGATTCCACTCTTTTGAAGAAATGGAAGCTTTGACAGTGTTCCAAGTGGACCTAGTGTCATCTTTTTAGACCGTTTCTGCCTCAACACCATGTTGGCTATGTTCTGACCAAAACAATGCAGCGTACGCATGAGATATATATGTAAAGCGAACATAATTGAGTGCATCTGTTCACTCTTGACAATAAACCACTAGCATTGGTTTACAATGGGTTTTACTGGTGAATCAATGTTGAAGAAGATGATACTGTTTCCCTGGCAACTACAGAGCCTCTGAACGTCCAGTTATATATCATATCTGATGAACACAAAAAGATAATACATTGTATTTTACACCAATTATATACATGGATTGATAGGATTGGTAGATCAACAGGTATTAAACATTTTAGATCATAAAATGTTTTTAGACACTGCATGTTTGGGTCTTTATGGGTTAATATAATATTATATGAATGTGTAGGTCTTCAACCATCCCAGGACACATACTCAGTTTGCTAAGAGATTATAGTCACATGAGTACCATGAAGTTAGTAAATGCGTCATTCTTGTTTTTCACTTCATTTCCCATCATGCAGTGTGGTCAACCGGTCAACCTTACTGATTGTAAGGCTATTGTATTCAAAGTGACTAATGTGTCCCAAAATATTGGTCCTATCAACTGGCTGAGATATTTAATGTTGAGATGGGACCATTCAACTGTAGGTACCAAAGTGGCCAGTTAAAAACATCTCAATATTTCAGAACACACACACACTCTGAGACCTTTCACTATTATGATATAGATACTATACCTCCCACCACATTTTTAACTGTAGTCCCAGTGTTTGGATCTCAATGTGTTCTTGCCGCATCTGGAGTTTTTCCATATTTCCATTTGACATCCATTCACCAAGGATACATGTTGATACCAGGTTTACAATAGGACATTATACTGACAACATTCTTACAATAAGAAAAAACATTATAGAGGTCATGACTTCCCTTATAGGTCAGTTATCATGAGGTTTTTTCTTTTATGTTGCTGTGAGACACTTTTAGGTACACAAACTTGTCAGTGAAAGATGCAAATCCATAACCGCGCCGTACCACTGCAAGGTGATATCAAGATATGGCCTTGTCAGCCTTGTTCCTTTAGGTTGACAAGACCATATTTTATACATCTTTTGAAAAGGAGAAATGAATTCAAAGAGAACAGCATATTGTGATACATTGATATTCACATTCAGAAGGCTCTGATTTAATCTTCCTTTTGTAAGTCTCTCTTTCTATAGAAAGAATGTTATATTACATCAGTTATGGCAGATTATTTGTCGATTTTATCTATTTATCTGCGCATTAAGCTAGTGTGAGAATCAAAGTCTGATACTATTGGCTCTAAAAAGAACCTGCTATTGAACAACAGTCCATGACTGAGGCTGCAGAAATGTCAAATTCCTTGCTCTGAGGCTGTCAGTAGACATAAAAGCTTTTACTAACCCAAACTGAAGGGTTACCACTGGTGTGCATTCATGAAAAAAACATCACTTTTTCACTTACTTTCACTCTTTTTGTTGAAAATGATTTCTACATTTAAAGTGTGGCAGACTGTGGCGGTTGCAGCCTAGTTTTCAAGTCAGAATACATTCGACAAAGGATTAATAATTCATAACTGTATCGGTTACTACATGCCAACCATTAATGGATTTTCATTATTCTAAATAATCTTTAATCGATGAGTTACATTAGATGGAGGCTAAATTAATTAAAGAATGTGCAGTCAGTGTAATCACTGAACATGCACCACAGGCTTTCTGGAAGTGAATACTTTCAGAAACAAAGAAAAGCCCTTCTACTATAAAGTCTGAGCATCGCAATGACACAATTTTGCTCTGAATATACTGTGTTTTAGTGAAGATGTAGCTGTAGCTTCACTTTTGCTGGTGACTTACACTTATACATACCCCTTATGTGTTTGGTTAGCCAAAATTCTTGGTGGAGCTAATCTGATTAGGTTAATGGTTGCACAATGGTGATACAACCAATATAATGCTATGACTATTTATTTATTGTTATCTATTTTAATACAATAGACAGCTGATGAAGGAAATATATTTGGTTATGAACCTAAAGAAGGCAGGATTTTTTTTTCTTTCTGTTTCTTCTCAAACTGTATTCATGAGGTGATTTATATGGACATTTATATTAAATTTATTGTATTTGGTTATTTTTTTCTCAGATTAATGACCGTTGATGGATGCATATGTAACTGACTTGTAGCAAATTTACTTGTTCTTTTTACTAAAAATCTTGAGCCAAATAAACCGAATAAAATAAAATAGAATAAATTATAGAAGCAAATCCCAAACATCAATGACTCATATTCAGAACGCGTTCCAAGTTCGAGGCAGTTCATCATTAGAGCTGATTGTGTGCGTATTTTTGGAGTCACAGTGTGTACGTTTCGTGCGTAACGCGTAAGAATATAGTTTTTTTTTTTTTTTGGTTAAGACCTTTATTAGGAAAAGAAATAACCCAATGAGACATCCGTGGCTGTTTTGTTTGATCCAAAGCTACAATGAGTGTTTCTTTAAGTGCGTGTGTGGAGTTTTCCTGCACCGGGTAATAGGAGGGGTTGGAGAGTGACGCTGGCTGCGCCTTGGTGCTGAACGGAGCGCTCACCTGCAGATGAGAGAACCGGGGAAACTCGGGGCAGAGCTGCAGCACACTCACGGAGCGCAAGGAGGGACGTAACGCGCATTCTGGTCACAAAGAGGGGAATTACTGAAATATTTGGCGAAGAATCACCGTTCGACCCTCTTTCTTGTCCATCGTCCAGGCAGCCCGGACTCGCTTGCTCGCCACGATGAGAACTGACTTCGCTGTGGTCCTGACAGCAGCCCTGCTTTTGGACACATTCTGGGTGAGATTTCTTATTTGAATGTATATGTAGAGGAGTTGGGAGAGTACGGGATGCAGCATTCCCGAGGTGCAGAGATTCAAAGCAACAGCAAATATGCTTGTGTAAAGTCACGGAGTGGATTGGGTCCAATGTCAGTTCAGTTCTGCTGCAGCACCACCGGTCCTTATTTTCTACAAGTACGATAATTGAGTCCCTAATGAATTACTCTAGGGGGAAAGAAAAGGAAAAAACTAAGGGTCAAGCAGGCACTGTTTTTGTTCTGGTCTTATTTCAGGTTTCCCTTGGTTCGCTGCGGGTCCATCACTAGGCTGCAATAGCCTACATAAGTTAAATCGCTGCACAATTTCTACGCTCAGGGTGAAAACCTGATTTTTTTTTTTTTTTTTTTTTTTAACAGAGTAACTACACATCTCATTTATTTTAACAAAATACAGCCTTTGATTTACGAATTCGATGTCAAATAGGAATAAATAATATTAAAGTTTTGACTTGGAAGGTTCTTTTCAACGTTTTCTGGTAATTTAATCAATAAAATAAATAAATAAATAAAACTGATTAAGTCGGTTCAACTCCATCCGGAAATATAAATGTCCACGGGTGTTTTTTTTATGATTACAATAATGAGATTAGTGAAACGACACGCGCTTTTTTATTTTATTTTTTTATTTTATTTTTTTTTATTCCATTGTGAAATTTCCTTTTATTTGATGAGGACATGAACAGGGACAGTGCGGTACCTCCTCTCCTTTCATACTCAGCCTTGGCACTGGTGAGTGTCTGCGCACAGGCACTTCTGCGTCTGTAGTAGCGCGGGTCAGTTTGTACAATTTCACCAACAATGAGCACGAAATGCTGTGCACAAAGTTCTTCACAGATCATCTGAACAGTGCGGTGTGCGCGCGCAAACACGCACGCACGCGCACACACACATTCACTGCTCACAATGAATTCTGAGTGGAAATTCTGCTGCATTTTTAGAGGTTTCCCTTGTAAATGTGCATTGTGGTGCATGTGTGTTTTTATGCTTAACTCTGAGTATAATACCTTACAGTCTGGGAACATCACTGGTTTAATCTTGGTTGGTTTCTGTGTGGATTAAGTTACACAGACCATTTTAGCTGAGAGACTTTTTTTTTTTTATGAGTAATTAATCAGCATTGTGTCCACTTTCTGCAGTTACAAGACTTGTTGAATACATTTGTGCTAAATGCTCTACCATATGTCTCTTTTACCCAAGGCTGAGTGCCAAGAAAGAAATCAACAGAATCCATGTTTATCGATGTTTTAACATTATATTCTCTTTCTTATAGAGGAATAATGGGGAGCATGCGTCCAAACTTCCCTGCCGAGCTGGCTTCTCACAAAGATTCTACTCTGTGCTGGTTTCAAAGGATGTACTGCAAGGCCAGGGCATACTTAAAGGTAAGGCCTGTAATTGGCGAGTCAGTACTTTTTCATTTCGTCAAGAAGATTTAAGTGTGAGTAAAAGAGCTCCCTCTCTGCTCTAAAGCTGGTGGAAGGAAATATGAGTGACAATGCCAGAAGAAGACGTATTTTTCAGATTAATGAAGTAGCACTTGCTCGTGTGGAACTCTGATGTAAGGACACACAGTCTGAAAATCCTCCGTTCAGTCACGTTGCTTGTTGTGTTGATAGGTGTGGGTGACATTAAATGTTATATATATAAAAAAAGCTTTTATAATGGTTAATAATGCTTGAGTACAGCCAGTAAAGTCTGTTTTAACTTGTATTTTTTGTAGAAATAAAGCAGCTTAGACAGAACGGTGATACACATACTTTACAACACTATTCATTATTCTATACACCTATATGTGACATTATATATTTATTTACTTTATTTTTTTTTATATAATACACATATGGTGTTCAAGGACACAATACTTTCTTGTTATTTCATTCTTTTTCTTATTATTGATCCATGCACAATGTACATTATAAATATAAAGTTCATGGGTTTGTGGGTATGGACCATATCTGTTAGACGTTCCTCATCAGTATTAGACTGTTTTGATTATTATCTCTATTGCCGTCATTATTTTTATGTACTATGTTGTCACACTTCAACGTCTTACCCGGTTGAATGTGTGTTGCTTCAATTACACAGTGAGCCAACCAAGTTTGAGGGCCCGATAGTGCAGGAAATGGAATCGACATCCTGTGTCTAATCTGGCACTGCTCCTGCCAATGTGGGCTAATTGCAATTCTCTATTGATCCCAATGGTTTTTTCTCATAGCTCAGCTAAGCTGCATTGTTTTGCTGTGGGCGCACAATAGCTCTTTTGTGGGTCGACTGTGTCTTCGGCAGCTGCACAGTATATATTTCTCACTCTCCTTAGCAGTGAGAGACCTGGCGGGGATACAGCTGTCTAGACTCTCTCTCTTGAGTGCACACACACACACACACACACGCACTCACTCGTACAGGTCTTTCAAACTCAGGATATACCGTACAGTAAATTATGGTACATTTTCCACTTATTTTTTTCCTCCCAGTTGTTTTGTGTGCATCGTTTGCTGAACTAATATAAGTCTGGACTAGTGTATGAGCTTGATATTAGTGCTTTATTAACTTCACTATATCGTAGCTTGGCTTGAAGTGAGACTGCATTAGAAACACTGGTACTGGTAGGAGTTTGCTCACAGAGTGGTAGTGAAGGTTTGAGCCCAGTAGGGGGTGTCAACACAATCACAAACAATCACAGAATGAGCCATCACTGCTGCACAGGAGACATTCATTTCAGAGGGCATTATTTACCTGGTTTGGTCTGAGGCAGATGAAATTGTCTCTGTGTCGTTCAGACATAAACTAATCTTCAGGGTTGTTTTCACTATTAGGAATTCAATTTACTACTAACAATAGATGCTTTAGACTGATTTGACTTAATTTTCTAATCCACACTAAAGGCAGCCTCCCGCATTGTGTTATAAGGCCTGACGAGTACACTCCGATAAGTACACGCCTTAAAATCATGTTAAAAGCATATGGTTTAATTTTGAGCACTTATCATTTGTTTCCCCTGTGATTGTTTTTTTTTTTTTTTTCTGAAAATGCTCTGACACATTCACAGCTGCAGTGTTGCCTTCATTTGTGTCTGAGAGCACAGCTGCAGTAGCCATGCACATGCACCCACAAACACACACTCGCACACACTCACACTCCCATCATGTGTGATTTACAGAGCTCAGGCAGTTGATTTATAGTTGGTAAGGGTGACACCGGAGGAAGGCAGGAAGCTACTCTGTAAAAGGCTTTAATAATAACACTGTTTAACCCAAAACCGTCAGATGGGGGCAGGAGTAATGACACCCAGTCATGCACACACACACACACACACACACACACACACACACACACACACACACACACACACACACACACACACACACACAAACATATATATTCATGTTAGCCATCAGGGGACTAATGGGAAGGACAGATCTAGGACCTTGGCTCTGATGGGGAGGATGCCTGGGTTTAGAGGGGAGGTCAGAGTGGAGGAGGAGGGTGTTTCATTCCACATTTTATCATTTTGAGTTACTCTGGAATGTCAAATTTCTTCTAATGTCTAGCTCAGCTGTAACAACAGCCACCAGAACACAGACGATAACACTGTCAAAGACCATAACTCGCCTTTATAATTCCAAAGCATACTTCTTTAACTGTTAATATTTCGGTTAAAAATAACTGTATCTCACCTTAAAATAATGCATATCATTTTCATAAGTAATTTTTTTTTTTTTTTTAGCTTTTTATGACTGCATTTTTATACGTAGAACAGTGAAGCCCACTTTAGATCACTTTCCAGAAACTCTTAACGTTCTGGCAAACTGAGGAGATTTCATTAATAAACACGCTCTGTCACATTTATATGTAAGTATAAAGTCTCTCTTCTGTATTGTTATTCCTGCTGAGTGAATTGATTCACAGTCTTTTTATGTGGACAACCCCTGCCAGTTACTAAAGTCACATAAAAAGAACACTTCGCTACACCACTCTACGCAGTTTTTACTGGCTGGAGTTCAAGTTGAGATTTCAATTGCAACGTTTGATGGTTGTTTTTATGCATTTACTTGCATTTCTTACAGCATCCAATGTGGGTCAAATATAACCTAAAGGAAAGTGTGGGGTTTAAGCCTTGGTAAAAATGACTGTAGTGGTGAGAGTTCTCATTCATTTGTGTGTTTTTTCATGCATATAAACCATACATTTAGCGCAATGATGCCTGATGTTTATTTTTCTTTGTTTTCATCGAAGCTATTGCACATTTCACATCCATTCATTTAGATTTGTTGAATTGTTAGATAAAGGGCTCTAATGGGGTGTCAATATTTTAGAATCAAGCTACAGTCGGGGAAAAATGATTAGACCACCCCTTGTTTTATTCAATTTCTTGTTCATTTTAATGCCTAGTACAATTAAAGGTACATTTGTTTGGACAAATATAATGATAACAACAAAAATACGTCATGCGAGTTTAATTTCAGAGCTGGTATCTATCATTTTTCCATGTTTTCTTGATAATAACCAAAATCACTTCAGTTCAGCTATGACATTGTACTGACAAAAACAGTGCTTTTAGACATTCTGTGTTTTATTTTCTGTCTGTTTTAGTGACATGATACACACAGGAGTTAGTACTTGATTGCATAACCATTGTTTTTGATGACATTTGATGGTCTAATAATTTTTTCTGTGACTGTATTTTAACCAAGAGTATTTTTTTTTTTTTTTTAGGTGTGTAGCTTTACCCTGTGCAAGGGTTCAATGGGGTGGGGGGGGTTGTGTTGATGTTTATTTCTATTAATATGTCTGTTTTAGAATAGAATAGAATAGAATATACTTTATTAATCCCTTTGGGAGGTCCCTTGGGGAAATTTGTTTTTTTACAGTGTTTATTGACATTTTTATGTTTATTTTTTTTATTAATGTGACATTATTACTCAAACTTGTAGGTCAAAAACGGCCTTAGCTGATTGTTGCTGTGCAGCTATAATTGTATTACAAATGGGGAGGACTTTGCTCTTTCAAAGGAATAGTATGTCCTGGGGTGAATGAAACCCTTAGAACAAACTTAGGCTGAATCTCAATTCACCCCTTGGCCCTCCCCCTTACCCCCCCC
>JAPSES010000236.1:2314123-2324742 GCA_029822895.1 Maxillicosta whitleyi
CCCCCCCCCCCCCCCCCCTCTGTTTTGCACATTCACATAAAGGGGTAGTGCTGTCCCGATTCTCAATTAGACAGAGGGGAAGGACTAAGGTGAAGGGACCCCAACAAATGGAGGGGTAGGAGAAATTTCCCATAGTTCTGTTCAGTAGTAAGTATTTTCTTTATAAACAATTTAGTAATTTGATTGACCATCCAATGCAGTTTCAGTGTGTTATATATATTTATATTTCTATATATTTCTGTGGTTTATAGTTGATAGAAGTGAAAAAATGACCAAAGCTCATGGAACAGAGACAGTTACAGCTACTGCAATTAGATTGTTTTAATATTAGCATAGGACACAAACTGATGAAGAAAATATCACTGCACAACAAAATTTGGAGTGAAAATGGCTGTATAAAGTGTAATCATATTACTTTTAACAGTGCGAAAACACCTGTTGTGGAAATTGTAAGGTAGCACTCAGAAAATAAGACACATATTCTGGTTTAAGGAAGAACAATGAATTATTAATTTTGTAAAATTAATAAAGACCACATTACGTTACAAAATCAGCTTGTAGTCTAACAGTTGTCATGGTTCCCAGTTCTTATACCCTACCCTGGTCTTCTTTTGTTTCCTTCTTAGGTAAAATATGTAGTCTGACCTTTATGATCAGATACTAGGTTTTCCATTCTTAAGCAGTTTTTTCTTGTTGACAAGTGTCAGCTGAGTTAAATATGACAACGTTCTACACCACTGAGTCCAGGACTTTGAATGACAGTGGCAGATGCTCCAAGACCTTTTCAAGCTAAGTCAGCGGTTTTCTTTCACACACCACAGTGTTAAACATTTTTACACATTCCATTGTTAATTTTGACACTGAATTGACTAGAATTAAGTCATTACATTACATTACATTTAGCAGACGCTTTATCCAAAGCGACTTACACAATAGAGGACATAAACATAGCATATGGCACTTGCAGATACAAGGTGTACAGGAAATATACAGAACAATAGGTGCGACTGCAGACTGGGGTTAGTAGTTTTTTTTTTTTTTTTTTGTGGGGGGTTGGGGGGGATCAGGTAGAGTAACTCGACACATACACACACCACAGGGTCTACCCCGGGTCTGGGCAGCTCAGACATCAGTGCAGTAAATAGTCTTTAGTGCAGTAAATAGTATTTAATGCAGTAAATAGTCTTTAGTGTAGTAAATAGTATTTAGTGCAATAAATAGTCTTTAGTGCAGTAAATAGTCTTTAGTGCAGTAAATAGTCTTTATTGCAGTAAATAGTCTTTAGTGCAGTAAATAGTCTTTAATGCAGTAAATAGTCTTTAGTGCAGTAAATAGTCTTTCTCAGAAAATGTGACACTGGCTATAGAGTAAATTTGACTCTACTTTTGAATGGAATCAAATGTTAGTTAAATTAAACTCTATCCAGCACACCTGAGTGTTGGAGGAGGGACACACATAAAACATGCAGTGTAGTCGCTCTCCAGGACCAGGGTTGGGCACCGCTGTTCTAACAGTTAAATTGACTGCGTACCAGATTTGGATAACATTATACACAGTTGTACTCATCAAACAAACTAAAACAAACAACAACAAAAAAAAAGACAATGGTTATGAAAGAGAGGACTCGGTTTCAATGTATTGTTAAAATAATTTACAGGTTTGATCTCTTTGATCCAACATCGGTGGTTGTCACCGTGTTGGAGTGTTTTCAGCTCCACAGATAAAAGAATGTGAGTGGGACTGTGCCAGATAAACACAACCAGCTAACGTAACTTCATCCCATGCGCCCCTGCATCCCTCTGCTGATTCTGTTCCTGGTAATGAAAGCCAGGGATGGTGGTTTCAGTTCAGTGAGCCCACTCTGCTGACCTTGGACTTTGTTTGGGTTACTGGTGGTTTTGGGCAGCCGTCGCTTCGGGAATGTGTGGCTGCGGTTGCGCGGGTCTGTTTGTGTGTTCAGCATACAGGGATTGAAAGACAGATCTGGTGAATTTGGTGTGTGTGTGTGTGTGTGTGTGTGTGTGCTTTTTTTGGACATGTCAGTACCTGAGCTTTAAGGATGCTGACGTCCACAGTGCAGTGCCTCAGAGGGAACTAGAGATTTTCTCTGCAGTCATCACTTTGTTTTTAGAAACTCCACTGAAGCTTGGCTCCATTTTGAAAATTAGATCCCTGTAGCAACTCATCAGCCAGAATGAGTAGCTTGAACGTGTGTATTAAGGTGACCACATCTGTCCTTAACCTTTCCCGTATAGCTTGAGATTGCTATTGTATTCAGAAATATATTTTCTGAAGCTCTGTAAATGTCTTTTTCTCAAACCTGCGCTCTCTCACCCTCTCCCACACACACACACACACAATATCCACAACAGTATTCATGTGCTGCCTTTCAGTACAGATTCACAGTTGATGCCATTTAAGTCACTGCCTTCTCTCTTTGACCCAGATCACTCCCCTCTATCCTCCAGTGTCACGTAAAGTTTTATCATATTTCATCATATTCTGGCTCTGTTTTGCTCACCATGAAAATAAAATGCTCGCTCATGCAGTACAAATGGTTGCAGTGCTTTGTATTCTGAATAATATTAATAATAATGATAATAATAATAATTAAAAAAAAGTTTTCGCCATCATAAAAGTTCCAAAAATTTCTTCCAGCAGACAACCAGCCGGCCTGCAGTTATGAATCACACTTGCATTAGTTGGTAAAACTTTCCTGTTAGGCTTAAGGTAATTTTTAAAAATCCAATAACTGGACCGATACTGCGCTGTAGGCTTTGTATTGAGAATATCATTCTACAACCTGAACTTACTTTGCAGAAAATATCATTTTCAACCCTGGTTTAGGTCACGTACCGTATTCTATTTGCAAAAATGCCGTTTTGCGTATTAATAATACACCAAGAATGCAAGTACTATTTATTGTGTTCACTTATTCCCAACATTAGAGCTGACGTACAATCCTCAGTGGTTCATCAGCTGTTGATGTGAGGGCACATGACTGCTTCTAAGGACCGGCTCAGAGGAGCCTGAATAAAAGATGCTATGTCTTTTCACACCTTCCACAGGGATGGACAATACATCAATTTCTTCTTTCCCTTTCACCCTCAAACAGAATTAGATTGTTTTGATATCCTGTTTACCTTTTGCCCTAAATCTCATGACGCTCAGTCTGCAGTGTTATCTGGGTCGATACAAGACAGCCATTCTCATGGAGATTAGACATAGTCAGAATTTAGCCGCCGTTGTGTCTTTCCGTTTCTGGACAAATTAGTATCATTGTTTTCTCAGTCTTTATTAGTTTTGCATCATCATATCTTACTTTATTCTGCTCTAATCTCTTACTTTACACTCTCTATCTTCCATTCTCTCATGTTGTTTTGAATCTTTCATGTTTGATTTCTGCAACCCCCTTCAATAAAACTGTCTAATCTCTGTTCTAATGCAAAATAACAACGCAAATCCTTTTTCTTCCTTCACCATCTGTTTGAAACATTACATGGTTTATGGCAAATTTTTTTTAGTTAGCATATTCAGTCACGGTGACGGGCCCAGACACATCAGTTTTCCATGGTTATTAATTACAGAAATGCTTGAGCCTGACATTTGTTGGATGTCTTATGACGTGGTGAAGAAACTAGACACTCTTAACGTAGTGCTTTATGCTCTTCAGGCCAAAGGCTAATCTGACTTCAGGGAGCAGTAACAAAAAGCCAGCTGACATTTATTTACTTAATGTGTAACCTCAGGCCTGTTGTACAATGTGTTCGATAGTTTTAAAGAATTGTATGTGGCTCGTACAGATGATTTAGTCACGGTTGAGGCGTAGACACGAGTGGTTTATGAGATAAGCACAGGAGGTGATGGGGAGACACCTGCAGGATTTGTTTTTGATTAATGTGGTTAGGTTGGGGAACCCCTACTATGGGACACTTTTATGCTTTTGTGTATATAATGTGTGCAGACTGTGGTTGAATTCACTCTGTGCATTGGAATACTTGTGCAGCCCTATGTGCATAGTGGGTTTCCTCCAGCTTTTTCCAAGCTGGTCATTAGAAAGACAAGCAGGAGAGAATGAGAAAAGAAGAAAGCAAGCAGGTGGAGGCCATTATTTTTTAATGAGATTTTTGACATCTTCTCCTTTTGTTTTGAGAGAAGGGACAAAGGAGCCAGAGAGAGAGAGAGAGAAAGAGGGAGGGAGGGAGGAGAGTGAGTGAAAAAAAAATGGAGACTTCCTGCAGATTGAGACACTCTGCAGTATGTGTGAACTCTGCGTCCCTGTCATCTGCTCGGAACATTAAGAGACCTCCTGCCTTGGCATGATGGGTCTTCTGGGGTCCTCCAAGACCAAGGTTATGGCCCTCCTGAAGACATTAAACCCCTTTTAAATACTTTGCTTAGACTCCAGCTCTTTAATGCACAGATGGCCAGTATGGGCTATGAAGGCTGTGAGATGACAAGGGGACACTCTGAGCTCCCAGTCTGCCTCTTTCTCCCCCTCTCTCTCGCTTTCTTTTCTTCTCTCTTTCATGTACACACATTCGAAGGCACATGTGCACGTTTTGTCTGTGGTTGGGAGGGTTTTTTCGGTTACTTGTGTGTCAGATTGCGACTGCTGTTGTCGGAAGGTGTCCCTGCTGTCTTTGGTGAAATAGTTTGTCATCAGGTGTGATGCAAGACGCTCCCAGGGCTGTTCTTTTGCTGGAATGTGGTGGACAGGGATTATACCAGCAGGATAACGATAAGCCTACAAGGCTGTTTTCTCTTTGCTTGAGAGTCACACTGACCATGTCCTTCAGCTAGGCTACTGTCAGAGGGAGGGGGGAAATAGTAGGTGAAATGGAGGGAAAATGATGCCTTTTCCCAACAGGGTAGAGGAGGAATTGTAAGACAAGACACTGTATCATGAAGCAGCTATCATTATTATATTTATATATTTATTTATTGTGTCACTCACAGTATTCGTACACTTACGCACACTCACACACAAATATGAAAAAACACAGAAACCTTCTTATGCACTCTAAAGCAAATATAATCCAGATTTTCTCTCCCAGGCCGCCCACTATACCAGTATAGCTTTGGCTGGTGTCCCAACACTGTGGTGTCTTCCTGCCCACTCGTTCCCAACTCCTCCACAGCCTCTGTTTGGTCATGGCATCATTTTAATTACAGTCTAATTGATTCAGTTAGAAATGGAGCCACTGCAAAGGTAACCAACGAAGTGATGATTCAGCTGTTACGGCTTCATCACTTTTTAATTTGTTGGTGTGCTGCGATAAAGACAGGCTACAATAGTGCAGGGACAATGGCTGTAGCTGGAAACGCTTATGTTTGTTGTATTTCAGCTTTGCATTTGTGTTGCTTCAGGCAAACGTAAAATGCTCATGCTCAGTTTTAATAGCTGTTTTTTTTCTCTTAAGTCTTTGCCAGTGTCCTGCCTTGTAACAAAAGTTTTAGAGTTTTACACTTGATCTGCACCAATTGTTATAATAAGGCCCCGCAGTGATATAAAGATGAAATATAGTTGAGCGTCTTCACCTTTAACCCAAACCTCCATTATATCCCCACTTCGGTTTCCTGAAACTTAAATGAGATCATTACACTTAATTAAAGAAAGTTCTGTCTATTTCTCAGCCCCTTTTAATCAATTGGCAGAAGTGTATAATGTCTCTTAGAATATGGGCAGGACAAATCCAAGAGTGTTACAGCCTCATATACTATTCCCTCTGCTTGGAAATCCCTCGTCTTTGTTAAGGGAGGATGAAACGAAGGATGGAAGCCCTCAGAAGACGTGGCTGTCTGGTAGTCACTAATTGTGTCCTGAACTCCCTGTGAATGTTCCCATTAAGTTCTTAAGTTCAGCACACAGTCGAATCATTGCCTCTGAACAAGGAAGTCATGCATGAACACAGGGGACACAGGGAGATGAGTTGGGGGTCAACAAACAGAGTGCCAGTAATGTTAATTAATCAGAAGACAATGATGAGTCCCATGGCGTCTAAGCGTACGCTGTTCAACAGGCTCAAAGCTAATAAAAGCTAACAAAGGGCCTTCCACAGGAGCTCTGGTCTTTGCAAACAGTATCTCATGATTCATGTCAAGATAAATGTTGGCTTTTTCAGAAAATGTATTGGTTTTCCCACTGGGTTAAAAAAAAAAAAAGAAGAAAGAAATTTTTTTTTTTTTTTTTCTTGGTTTTCTTGGTTAATTAATGTCAATGTTGCCCATTAATATTCTAATTATTAGTTGACTACTTAACCAGTTGTCCTGACAACTGGCTACTTGACAAATACCAGCATCACTGGGTTGTAACCTGTAATCTCAAATTTTTAGTATATTACGCTGTTACCCTTTAGTGTGCCTAAATTCGGTGCTTATGTGTTGTGACATTGTTATCCATGAATCTGTTTTTCACATGTAAAAAAACCCCAAAAAACTAAACATTATGGTAAATTGTTTTTAATGTTCCATTTTTGAAAGATTGTTATTAAATGTATGATTAGCTTTAATACAGTTTAATATTTGATTAATGATTTTAAATGGTGTATTATTGTAATAATTTTACCAGTGTTGTAACGCACAGCTGTCTGTTATGGGCGTGCTATAAAAAGTACAAGTAGTACGAGTTAGTACTTTTTAGTGTATAGTCTATCCACGTCCAGATCAGTGAACCAACAGATGTCAGGTGCTTTGTTCTCAGAGGAGTTCAAGTCATTCTCAGGGATGATTCATCCTATTTTTTCAAGGGCAGGGCTGTAACTAACATTGTTATTCAGAAAACATTGTCTTACCTGTCTAAACTAGCTTGTCTATATTGTCTTATTTGGGTGTAATGTATCCTTTCATATTGACGAATTTACACAAAGTAAGTCTTTCCAAGGGCCGAAATGTTAATGCATTACATAGAATACCTGTGTTTCCTACACTTGTATATAATATATATGATTAATGAAAAATAAATCTTCACTAAATTCATGACAGAATTGGGCATTTACATTTTGAAATGACCGAACAACCTAAAAATCTGAAATGAGTTTGACATACATTTATAGGGAGTGAACAATAGTTTATTACCATTCAGTTAAGATATACACAATTACATTGAGTAACAATGTCAACCAGTCTTTAATGTCTAAAATTATCTTCCCTGTATAGTAAAACTCTGAATATAAATTAAAGTGTAAGCATTAAAATTAGAATTCTGAATTGACTAATTGGGCAGTTGAGTCGATTTTCAGGCAGAGTCCAATAAAGCTGCATTGCCTGATAGTTTTTTAGGACCATTGGGGCAAAAAAAAAAAAAAAAAAATCTATCATTACATTTCAGCTTGTTATAATTCAAGTGGAGGACATGAGATTTAAGCATCTACTCTTTGGCTGTTTTTCTGAGGTGTAGAAAATCTACCCAGCGCCACAGATTTTGGCACAGGCATTTTCCTCCAGGTAGAGGGGCTTAAATGAAAGGCCAGGCCCTGGACCCTCTTCAGTTTGTGTATCAGCCTCATGTTGGTGTGGATGATTCTGTCATCTACTGCTGCAGCGCGCTCACACAGGGCACCGTGAGGATCATGTTCTTTGATTTCTCCAGTGCCTTTAACACCATTCAGCCCTTTCTGATGAGTGGGAGGCTGCTCCGGATGGGTGTCGGCTCCACCACTGTCTCCTGGATTACTGATTACTTGTCTGACAAGCCCTAGTTTGTATGGCTGGGGAGCTCCCTGCCTGACACCATGGTCAGTAATGTGGGGTCCCCACAGGAGACTGTCCTGCCTCCTCCTCTGCTCAGCTCTGGGTCCTGCCCCTTCTAGTATGGGTGTATTAGACATGGATGGGAGGTGGAGTGCAGGACACTGATTGCAGACTTTGTGGAGTGGTCCCAGGCTAACCACCTGCTCCTGAATGTGGACTAGACCAAGGAGCTGTTGGTGGACTTCAGGAGGAAGAGGACACCAGTAGACCCTGTCACCACCCGGGGCCAGCAGGTGGAACTTGTGGATCTCTACCAGTACCTGGGAGTCCATGTGAACTGCAGGTTGGACTGGACCGACAGCAGCGATACTGTGTATAAGAAGGACATGAGAAAACTGAGGAAGCTCAGGTCCTTTAATGTATGCAGCAAGATGGAGGTCTTCCACCAGTCTGGTTGCTAGTGCCTTGTACTTTGCTGTGGTAAGCTGAGGGAGCTGCATCAGTGAGAAGGACATGGTCAGATCCACAAACTGATCCAAAAGCAGGACACGTTTTTGGCAGTGACATGAGGATGTTTGAGGGACAGGAGGACACTGGACAAGCTGCTCTCCATCATGGAAAATTCTTTACACCCACTTCACTGGAATATAGAATGTCAGCGGAGCTCTTTTTCCAACAGATTGATCCAGTTCCACTGTTACAGTGAGCAGTGCAGGAGTTCATTCATACCGTTCTCCTGTCTGTACAACCGCTCACCCACCAGATGACTCATGCATTCACTTTACTGCACTTTCGTCATACCTGTATGTGTATATATATATATATATATGATAGATTTAGTTCCATTTTCCTGTTTGTGCATATGCAAATCGTGTATTTTTTCTGCTTTAGTAGTGTGGTAGGTTTTTTTTTTTTTTTTTTTTTTTTTATCTAATGACACTTACTTTTTCCTTTCTTTTCTTTCTTTTTTAAATTTGCTAGTGTTTTTTTTTTCAAGTGTTTTTTATATGCAACCAAGCTGCTGTGACCAAGTAATTTCCCTTGTGGATCAATAAAGTTTTGTCTATGCCTATGTATATTTATGGTTGTGATTTCAATCAGATACTGACCAGAGGAGAGAGCTGCAGAAAGAGGGTTTATGTTTTCAATTTCTAGCATTCTTCCCAATTGATTTAAAATCTGAAGCTTCCTGATTATGCATTATTAGAATTTTCATTTATTTTTTATCTGTATGTTTAATCACAGATGTTTATAGTTTGTCAAAAATCAGTGCATAACAGAGTACACAGACAAGGGGATGGATGCTCTATGATCATTGAAATATCGATGTCAAAGCTTTTTTTTTTTTTTTTTAATGAATAGTGAGTATATGGCACTGTCATAACAGCAAAGACCAGATCTTATGTTAAACCTTTGTGCAAAAGTGAAATGGATATTTGTGAAAACATTTAATGTCCCCTGTCACTTTTGTTTTTTTTTAGCATCCTCATTGATGTAGGTTATTAATGACTAAAAGGAGCTGTCGTAGGCAGGTTGTTGTAGCTGTGGCAGCAGTTCTCATGGACTATTAATAAGTTACAAATACTCAATCAGTCAGTGAACATTTTCCCTCTAGTGAATCAGCAATACACGCACTCATAAATGAATCGCATGATTGTTGAACGTCGTGATACAGTAGAAGTCATTGTGTTCAAACTGGTCCTGTTGCATTTCCACTGCAGACGTTACTGCAGTATATTTCATATATACTTCAAAAAGACCATCAATATTCAGCACTTCCCAACAATTTTCTTTGTATATAGAGATTTACAGTATGTGGTAATCTTATCGGGAATAGTTGAGCACTTATGTCTGACTCAGAGACTCACAAGTATGTAGACTATGCATAAAATTCTACTTGTGAACATGAAGGTTTCACATCTGTTTTTATACTTTCTCTGCATTTACTCCGACATTCTATAAAACTCTTAGCCAGCAGGTGAATGCTGACGTTTGGAATGTGACGCTGTACCATTTCTCTGTCTAAAAGGCTAAAATGACTTGTAATACCATTGGTCTCCATGACTAAATGTAGGCTACTGAGGCAGTCGTTTCAAGCCTTGGGACCAACATGCTTTTAAAAGCAGACTGGCCAGAATCCTTTCTTCTTGCTCTCCCTATCTGTCTATTGTCTTTTTCAGCACATCAGAGGAAGAGCCAAAGAGCGAGGGTAATAAAAGGCACCGCTTTTCTCCTCTGGGCCTGGGAGAATGTAGAGAAGCAGATAAGTTGTCTAGCTCTGAGTCTGAGAATGATCAAAAACAAAGTGAATCCTGTGGCCGCTGAGGGAACAAGCTGCTGCGAGGGAGCAAAGGAAAGATGGGAAGGGAAGGGGAAGACAAGAGGGAGAAGGAGCAATGGTGGTGGAGGAGAAAAGCTGGAGGAACAGCTCATAGGAGAAGACAGCGTTTGCTCTTTTCGGGGTAAAACAAGGTTATACAGGTTGGCAGATATGCTGCAGTCTGTGCTCTAAACCAGGACTAGGATGGACAGAAAGATGGGGTTGCTCTGTAGCGTTAAACATTTATAAACTATGTAGCAGAACGTAGGTGGCCTCGTGGTTTTTGATTGACAGATTTTTGGCGCTACAGTGTAGAGGAGATAATAAATGTTTTACTGTCATTCTGCGAACCTTGCTGAGGCAAAAGGTTAGGTACACAGTTTATTATTGTCCATGCATGCACTTTTATACATATAATTATGTATATGCATTATTGTCTTTCCCTGGAGCCAAGAGGAAAGGCCCCGGTCTGGAGGAAAGCAAGGGGGTGATTATCCTAAACACAGAAATGAAAGGATTACAAAGTGATGTTGTAATCCAGCTGTCAATCCCACACCTCATTAGCAAACATGGGTTTCAGAACCAGTGAGGTAAGCAGTGAACAGGG
>JAPSES010000236.1:2369267-2387748 GCA_029822895.1 Maxillicosta whitleyi
AATGATGAAGTAATGGTACTAATGTAATGATGAAGTAATGGTACTAATGTAAGGAATGATGAAGTACTGGTACTAATATAATGATCAAGTAATGGTACTAATGTAAGGAATGATGAAGTAATGGTACTAATATAATGATCAAGTAATGGTACTAATGTAAGGAATGATGAAGTAATGGTACTAATATAATGATCAAGTAATGGTACTAATGTAAAGAAAGATGAAGTAATGGTACTAATATAATGATCAAGTAATGGTACTAATGTAAGGAATGATGAAGTAATGGTACTAATGTAATGATGAAGTACTGGTACTAATATAAGGAATGATGAAGTACTGGTACTAATGTAAGGAACACAGTCATCTGTAGCTCGTTCACTGATCAAACACTATATTCTATATAATAATCTGTATTTACTACTCCCTCACCCTCTGTTCTGTTGTATTTTCTTACTCAGTCCATCCATTTATAGCTCTTTTACTTTTTTCTTCTGTGTTTACATAACTAGTGGTCCTGACGCTATTACTTATTGTCGGTAAAACCACGTTGACCCTGGCCAGACTTACACAGTTTCTGTTCCCATTCATAAAGTCATGGGCTTCATTTCCGTTTAGACACGGAAATAGAAACTTCACATTAACAGTGCACACAACTCATTACTTTGAACAAACCTGGCAGGATATTTATTTTCAGATCTGTAAAATCTAACAAATTACACCAAAATTAGATGTAATTTTGGTGTTGTCTGGAGATGCTGTTATGATAAATGCATGGCAGCTTGACTCTGTTACCTCTAATGTTAATAATGGGCTCCACTTAATAGCGATTTATGAAAAGATGCATGACGCACATCCACGTAAACAAAGAATGCTTGTGTACACACACATGCTCAAATGTCAGAGGGGCAATGAGCTACTTATTAGAGAATATGCTCCAGAGGCCAGCCCTGCTTTAATTAATTCTATGCCTGCCAGTAACAAGAGGAGCAGAGGGAACCTGGACATTTCAGCGTCCATGGAGATGTCTTCAGTGCAGCAAGGTGGATATTTTCATTTATTTATTTATTTAGTTTTTAATTGTATTTCATTTGGAGTTTTCAAAGTTCAATATATTTACCCCGTAAAGACCCAGTGCTAGTTTTTTTTTTGGCTGTTTTCTCTCTATTTAACCTTTCTTTAGTGATTTATCACCATTTATTATACTATTATCCTCAGTATGTTTCATTTTTCACTGTAAATCATGTATTTCCTTATATTAAATGTACTATATTTAATTTAGATGTTCATGAAAACTCACAGTTAATTTAATAGTTATTGCATGAAAACAGAGAAAACTGAAGAAAGAGGGACTTTTTCAGCAAAGATATCAATGAGTAAATAAAAAAAATAACTGTCGTTGATCCAACTCCATGGGTTTTACTGGTGAATCAATGCTGTAGAGGATGACATTGTTTCCATGTTCACTATGGACCCTCTGAACATCCAAACCGGTCTTATCTGATGACAATGAAAAGATGAAAAACTGTATTTTACACCAATTATTTGCACGTATTGATAGAATTACAGGATCACCAGATATTAAATGTTTTATTTCAGAAGATGCTTTTGGTTCTCTGTAGGGGTTTGGGTCTGTATGGGTCAATAAACAAAAGAAATTCAAAGGACAAACACTTAATGATAGTTTATGTCATTCAGACTACTGCAGTTATTGGAGTGACAGACTGACAGTATAGTCACTATATATACTCATCTTCAGTTTTGTCATATTGCAGCTTTCAGCATACTCATTCTCCCGACATCCAGTTGTTGAATTGCTCTGTGCCTTTAACTGAGAAGCTTTGGCATGGACTATGAGCATTAGGCTTTCAGCTGAACCACCACTAGGGTATTGTGTGTGACTAACAAGTCTCTGTAGCCCTTATTAGCTGTGTATTAGTTGGACATACTTTGCCGTAGAATGCCCCGCGTCCACTGTTTGCGGCGCTGGATGACAGATTGTTTTATTTCTAAACATACCAAGGCAGAATAAATACTGTTTCTCAGGTGTTTTCCAAGGACATGAATGTATACTGAAGTATGATCAAACACGAAACAGCAATTTATGAACTGATCGAAGAAGCTTATGTTATATTGAGAAAAACATTAGCCACGTAACCTTGACAACCAGGTGGAATTTGACAAGGAGGGATGAACAAGACAATTGTGTAGTTAAATATGAAAGCCTAAATTAGAGCTTGCGATGATGCTGGTAAGGTGTTATAATATATTAACCTCATATACAGTACATGTTGAAACAGACACAAAAACAGCAGAGGATGTGCACACCAAGACTTAAATGAGATTGTGTGATGCTTCAAATCAAGACTGAAGTTTGCAGATAAAACTTCAAAAAATCCTCTAATAAATAACGCCAGAACAGGCATGTTCATCTTCAGTTCATTATGCTGCATATCCCCAAAGGCAGCAAAAATAGTTTGGCTCATTAATCAAAGTCAATACCTCCTTGAAAGAAAAACTTGAGGTCAGTGTAAAGGAGCAAAGCAAGACAAATTAGGCTTAAAATCTGTAATGAGACAAAAAATTATCAACAACAACAAAACATGGAGTATGTGTTGAAAATGAGAAGAATGATTTGAGTTATTCACTGAAAATAAACTACAATTGGTCCGTCAAGTACTGAATGTGTAGATCTAATGTATTAACGCTTACCTGCTCTCAGATACACACACGAGATCTGATTTTGTTCATAATGAGTGGGTGTGCACTGTACCATGCACCACAATATCAATCACTGCAGAATACGTAGGAATGATGCCAGTAATAGACCAGCACATCTTCTGGACTGGAATGCAAGTGGTGATCACATATTTAAATATAGATACATAATTATGTCCATTGGGGATTTTTTTCATCTGTGTCCATTATATCTATAAACCCATGCAGGTGGGTTATGTAGTATATTGTATTAATAGCAAATTCATTTATGTTAAGTGCCACAATACACAAAATGAACACTGTTTCTGGTTCCTTTTTCCCCAAGACTGTTTGGACATTAGAAAACCAATCAATCAATCAACCAATCAATCAGTCAATCAATCAATCAATCAATCAATCAATCAAATTTCATTTATATGGCACCAAATCATAACAACAGTTGTCTCATGACACTTAAAATATAGAACTATCAATTTAACTCTTGGTAAGGAGCTCTTTCTGGAGCAGACCCTGACTCCAGGAGGACCTTTGTCTGCCTTGACCAGTTGGGGTTAAAGAGAAAGGGGAAAGGAACAAAAAAAAAAAAAAAAAAAAGGAGAGAAAGATGGGAGAGAAATATGGAAAAGATCAGCTGATGTTTGTATAATTACCAATAACTAGAACGTGTTAATACTACAAATACAAGTATTACTAGTGGATATACTATTACTGCAACTGTTAGTACAAATAATAGAAACCTCTACCATCTAACTAACTATGTAATAAACACTATCACAACAATATGGATAAATGAGTGATGATGATGATGATGATGATGATGAAGGCAGGAGAGAAGAAGGACCATAGCAGCAGGTCCAGAGATGGTGAGCCGACCCAAATATAACCTTCATCAAAAATGACTGTTTTTAGTCTGCTCTTAAACGTAGATAGGATGTGTGCCTCCTGGGCAGAGGCAGGGAGGTGGTTCCATAATAGTGGAGCTTGATAGTTGAAAGTTCTAGCTCCCATTCTATTCTATGTAGGAACCACTAGTAGCCCTGCGTGTTGGGAGTGTATCGCTCTAGATCGATTGTGTGGAACTACAGGCTCTATCAGATAAGTAGGTGACTGGACATCAAAAAAATTATTTAATAAACTTAAAAAAAAAAAATCCCACTAAATTACCAGATTTGTTTCTCTCAGTTTGCTTTAACTAAGACATTACATTACATTTAGCAGACACTTTTATACAAAGCGACAAGTTGTACAGGAAAAATACAGAATAGGTGCGACTTCCGACAGGTTAGTGAGGTTTTTTTAATTTTTAAGTGCTTTTGCACAGGGTCAGGTAGAGTAAACATAGACACCATATGCATTTCCCTTTGTGTTTATCACCCACCACAGAATGGTCCAACCCACTTTCCAGCAGTAGGTAATGTTTTGGCCATGACTGATGTCAGCCCCTCCCACACCCACACCCACTGATAATGCTTACTAATCTAATCCACAGCAGCAGGAAGTTATATTGAATTCAGCGTGTTTTTTATGGGCTTCCCCCAGGGGGCGCTGAACAGGAAAGCAAACTGAATAATTCACAGAACGCAGAGCTGGACCATGGGTCATGCAAAGGATTATTGATATTTACTACTGCCCCCCAGGTGACAGAAAGCCAAGGATTTCCATCAGTGGCCCTGACTCTCATTCAACCTGAGGTAAATGTGTATAATAATGCAAAAACACACATATCATACTACAATTGTCTAAAAGAATACAAAACGTGTTACTGTTACCCATGATTCTTTATAATGTATAGTAGAAAAAGTGTGAATTCCAAGTGATTATACTTGACTTAAATGGCAGCTTATGACTCACATGAGTAGGTAAATGGAAATAAATCACATACTCTTTTATAAGAATTTGTTACTTATCTTTACTTTTTTAAAACAGCGGCTTTAGAAGACTTCTTGAAACCAGTCCCTGTGGTCTTGTGTGTTCACAACGTTCCCACCAAAAGGACCAAGTAAAGCAGTGGGAATTTTACATTTCAGAGCAGAGCCCTTCATATACTCTCCACCAGTGTCCCTCACTCTGAAACCATTCAGACCATTAGCTTAACAGCCCTTCAGAGCTGCCACGACAAGCCCACTGTTTTGTTGACTACACGAGTACCTACCTACTTCTCAATAATAAAACGAAAATGGGAATATATGAATAACTAATGGATCTAAAGCTCTAGATCTAAATAAAACATTTTGGACCAAAGGAGTGTAAGCATCATATGACGGAGGATGATTTAATGTAGATTAAGGGAGCTATATGTAATATAAATGATTCAAAAACTGACCTAAAAGTGTCAGTAGAGTATTTAGAATACAGTCAGGGATGCCACTGATTTCACTTTTTTCTCCAATTTATTTTTTGCTCACCAATACTAATGTGAGTACTTAATAATACCATTACAGTTCTTAGTTACTTTTAAAATGTGCTTTGTTCTTGTTGCCATTAGTCTGATGGCAACAAAGTGCTGCTACTGACATTTAATGCATTGGAATGAGTGTTTCTTATTCCATCCACCAGAGGGCGCCACTGTTAATTAACCATAATGAACATATACCACGAAGAAAAGTAAAGTTCTTTAAGAAGAAGAAAAAGAAAAAGGACAGTAATAAAAAAAAAAACCATGATGATGAAAGAGGAGGAAATCCTAACCTTGATACTAATATTGATACTTATGAGTGTAGCTGTCATAAATATGTCAGTAGTTTTTCTCACAGTCGCTCTTTGAAAAGTTCTGCTACCTCCAGGGTTCCAGGTTATGCACAGAGCCTTATATAGAAGATAATATGATCATCTTTATATGGCTCTGGGTACGCATCCGCTAGCTCCCAGAAAACGGACAGAATTACATAAGATATGAATGCAGAAATCAGACAGTACACTCCATCTGTGTCTTTAACATAATTTTCTGTCAGCGTTACTTTTGCCACCATTTTTTATTTGGAAAAATCTCCACGCTGCTCGGCTACGTACCTGCTGCACTATGAGGTGAACGTCACACTGCTGTCAAGTGGTATCGGTGTGTTTGGAGCACTTTGTGTTCCGAGATGTTAGCACATGTGACTGATACCTGATACTGGTATCGGTGTATCCCTAAACACAGTATTAGGTTATAGCAGTGCTGCTCAATTATTTTCTGTTACGCCCCCCCAGTAAGAAGAAACCAATTCATGCGCCCCCCCCACACACACTCTCCATTGCGTAAAAACTGTAAATATCATTTGTCTATAAAATTGTTATAAGTACACCTCTGCATTATATTTTATTGTTAATAACATTAGAGAAAATAAGAAAGAAAGAAAGAAAGAAAGAAAGAAAGAAAGAAAGAAAGAAATGTAGTTCAATTCACAACAAAGAATAACTTTGTTAACACTAAGCACTCGGAGAGCGCAAACCTCCTCCAAGCAGCACAGTTCAGGTCACGCACTTGAAGACACTATATAAGAAAACAGGACTTCCACTGCCATCTGGTGGACATTTGTTAGTACTACAACAGTGTCAATAATAACTAATAGAGAATCCTTTAAAAAAAAATTCCTGGATCCAGACGGTGATCCGGATCACCTCTAAAAAGTAATCACTTCCAGATCTCGCCATTACCAACCTATCCTGAAAATTTCATCAAAATCCATCCATAACTTTTGTACACAAACCAACAAACAAATAAACGCCGGCAAAAACATAACCTCCTTGGCGGAAGTAATTATTTTTAGTCTGTAACTTGATATGTGATAATGTGGAATGTCAACACTTCACATGAAGCATTGACATTAATAATATAATAATATATTTTTTTTATTGTACTAACATAAAAAAAAAAAAGCCTGTGTCTTATGTCTCATTATGTCCCCATCCCAACTTCATTCACACTGCTTTTTTTCCCTCTTTCTAACACCACGGGCAAAGTGTTTTAATTAGAATTTCAATCATGTTTCTTTTTCCTGGGAAAAGGAGAAATATTTCATAAATATTAAATACACTTGCTTTTGTATTCAATCACTGATTCTTATATTTTGATCTCTTTCTTGTTTTTATCGCAGAGCAATCTCCACAGCCTCCCCTCTTGTTGACTCTATAAATCACATGATGTTAGATTTTAACTGAGGACAAGAGCCGTCTGAACAGTGTTGTTGCAACCTTAAAAGTTGCATTGCCCTCTATGGCCTGACAAAACTGTTGGCTGCTGTTCTAAGCAACACATCCCCTGTTAAATTGGTATTCGTGCAGTGTTGTTGCTGGAAAAGGCAGAATGTCAAAGCAAGAAATAATGCTAACTGAAAAGGAAGTGTTGATTTGATAAATATTTTTTTGCAGTGTTGGTGATGCTCTGCTAAGCAAGGCTGACACCCTGGTGTGATGGCATATGTTAATAAAAAGCACGGCAGGACGTCCTCTGCATCCTAATCTGCTGGTGTCAAATTGCATTTTGTGTGTATATGTGTGTGCGTGTTCCACATCGCTCTGCCGCAGCATCTATTTGACAAGTGTATCAGTGCTGAGTTGTGTGTGCATATGCGCCCATTCCTGTTTATGCATGTGGCAAATGTGTGCATGCATGGGGTAGTGACAGGAACAACACCTAATCTACATATCAATTTTCATCATTTGAATACAGCACTTATTGGGTGATGGTGGCGATAATTACCTGTTGTGCAGTGAGTAGGGCAGGGGCTCCCACTGGGCCTCTCTTTGTCAACCTGGGTCACTGAATCTGTGCACAGTGTTGTGTAGTATCTCACACTGGGGACTGGTGAGACATGACAGCCCAGCATGAGCCCCAGCTTTCATTTACCAGCACCAGACAATCCCTGGTAGTGTTCGAGGGCCATCATGTAGGAAATGACACGAGAAAAATGTGTCTTAACATCTGGGTTATTTTCCGAAGCAACTTGACAATTTGTTTGTGATCCGATGCCATGGAGTCGGTCCTGTAACAAAAAGGTAGAAAAGAATAATAGAGATGTGTTGGAGTTCAAAACAGCTCTACAGGCTATGTGAGAATACACCTAAAAACATATGGTGCACTTTCTGATGCTAAATGACCAAACACTTATACTTAATACACGGTGTTTAACAAATGTATGATCCCACTTCCACCCAGTATAAGGTGTTTTCCACTGCTGCCATTGTTTAACACTATGTCTATTTTACCTAAATATATATCTTTATGTTTCTATAGTCGTTAATCCACCAGTATATGCAATTTTTTTTTATCAAAATCATATATTTAACACTAAAATATAACTATTGTTGCTACATTTTAATGTTTTCCAAAAATGCAAAGGGAAATGCAGCAGAAAATGACTATTTTTATGAAGTTGCATAATTACAGTTATTATCTTTCATTTCTATGTAAAACTACATAAAAACAATAACAGCAAGAATGTAAACTGTTATCTGCATCAAAGGTGGACACACAAAATATTGATATATTTAGTTATTATTTGTCAAGAACTATTTTGGTCATTTTTTTTAATGAATAACAATGAAATTGTTAATTAAACTGTGAAGTCATTTATGTTTTCTAGTTTTCATGACAGGTGGTCTAATGCATTTGTAATGCACCATATTAATTATATTATTTTTTTAATCTGGTGGCAATAAAGTCTTTTCTCCAGATGATATTTACTCTTGTCCTTCTTAGAAACAAGGCTGAAAAAAAAAAAAAAAAAAAGCCTTAACCATTTATTGGGCAAGCGACTATCTTTAGTCATTTCTGCATGCAAAATAATAAGAAAATAACAGCAACAGTTCCAGTGAAGACAGTGAGTCAATATTCTCAGGTTCAGATGTGGTCTACAGCAGGGGTCACCAGGGGTCATCCTGCATGTTTCAGATGTTTCCCTCTCCCATCACACCTGGAAGCCATTACATCATTATCAGGCTTCTGCAGAACATGATGATGAGCTGATCATTAACTGAACCAGGTGTGATGGAAGAGGGAAGCGTCTAAAACATGCAGGATATCAGGTCTTGAGGACTGGAGTTGGTGACCCTGGGTCTGTAAGGTCCACCTGTGCATGAACAGTGAGTGGACCTGGGATGATGAAGCACTGGTACTAATGTAATGATGAAGTAATGGTACTAATGATCATTAGTGGAATAACCTGTGTTAAGTGAACATGTTGGAACCAATACATGGCAGGACTTTGACTGGATGAACCTCAGGAACAACCTGCTGGAGAACCTCAGGGCTGCACAGAACGTAGACATTTTTAAAATCAGACCCATGACCCACTTCTTTAATTCAGCTTTTTACTTTTTATGCTCCTTTTTGTCTTATGTCTTCACTTCTGACTTATGGATGTTGTGAAGTTAACATAATATGATATTTATATAATACACTCAACGCAGTAAATGTCTAAGTTTAATAATTAAAAACAGAATGATGTCTGTTTAACATAAAACAGTGTCTGAAAAGGTTATGAATGTATTGCAGTCATTGCTTTTTAATTCAATCTGTGAACAGACTGTGATGAATGTACCTTAGAAAAATAAGCACCGTGATTTTTATGGCGATGATTCAGCGTAGATGGCTTGTGCTTGTTTTTCTTTTTTTTTTTTTTTTTTTTTTAATATTGTGCTTGTTTTTCAATGCCTCTCATCTGCTCCTCTACAGCATTACCACTGTGCATCTCCTATTTGCTTTGAAAGGGGATGTGGGGTGGGGGTTTCTGTGTGGGGTTTATACGTTCTTCCCCTGACAGCGTGGTTCCACCAGCTTCCTCCCATCACCCAAAGACATGCACCGTAGACTGTGAGAGTGAACGGTTGTTCATCTGTGTATATGTCAGCCCTGTGATGAACTGGTGACACCCCCGTTGGTAGCTAGGTTAAACTCCAGCATCCCTGCAACCCTCCTGAGGATTATGCACGTTGGGAAATGTAGGAAATGATTTTCCTTGTGGGATTCGCACTCATGTGTACTATGTGGCAAACCAATAGCTTATACACTTCACCTCTAGTAAGTCCTATATTAAGTGTTATAGAATTAGAATTAATATGATGTAACAACTTGTGTGTGTGTGTGTGTTGGGGGGGGGGGGTGATGTTAATGTTAAGGTTGTTGGACGGCAGTGGAAGCTGGTAAAGTAATTTTTGGGTGGGGCACCGTATGCAAAGTCAGTTTTCAAATGCACCATAACCATATATTACCACTAGGATACGCCAAAGCACATGCACCACTGTTTTAAAATATTCATATGAAAGAAAATAAAAATACACAGTAGGTGTTTTCAGTCTTTTAATGCGCAAGGGGTAAGGGGTATTGTTTTTGGTTAAGTTTTTTTGTTACCTCTGCCAAGGAGGTTATGTTTTTGCTGGTGTTTGTTTGTTGGTTGGTTTGGCTGTTAGCAACATAACTCAAAAAGTTATGGACAGATTTTGATGAAATTTTCAGGATTTTTTAGCAATGGCACGAGGAAGAAAAGATTAACTTTTGGGGGTGATCTGGAAGAAATCCTGAATTCTGGATCACTTTGAAATTTTCCTTAACATTGGGGTCAATGGGGCCAAAAATTTAGTTTCTCACTATCTCGGTTAATTATTGACCAAAACTATTGAAATTTTCAGGAAATCTTTGCTCTGAGACAAGGAGGTGATCCGGATCACTGTCTGGATCCAGGAATTATTTAAATGATTCTCTATTTGTTATCATTGGCGTTGCTGTGGTAATAATAACAAATTTCCACCAGATAGCGACTCATGTTTTCTCATATAGTCCATGGACTTAAGAATCTTAAAATGCTGTCCAAATAAATAAGGGACTAATATTTATGGTGGTGGTGGGGGTGGGGGGGGTAGCACTTGGTGGAGGTCTGCACTTATATATCATCAAGCTCTTGTCCATATACAACCTTATAATTTAGCTGACATACCACTTCACTTCATCTATCATCATTGGGAGAATCAGAGGTTCACAATTATTCAGGTTGTTCCAGTTTTTTTAATATTTCTCAGACAAACAAAAAGTAAACAAGGCTTGAGCCATAATGAACTCTAAGATTATGCTGAGAAACAGGTTCTAACAAGCACTTCACTGAAAGTTTGCTTCTTGTTGAGTTGTCAGCTACATTTAATCATTAAAAACTACACCAAATTCAGTGGTTTCTATTCAAGGAAGCTTATTTTCACGAGCAGGAACGATGTTCTGTATTTAGAGTGTTCCATATTATCTGTACAAACACAAACTCACTGACATCTGATCCAGTCAGGCAGTTTTCAGCGCTATCTGATGCAGGATTCAGATGTAGCTTGAATGAAAACTAAAATATTTATTTCAGTACCATCTTTTCCAGTTCGGAATATGTTCTTAAAAGTGAAATAGGAAGTGAAGAAGTATAGCGTAGTGTAGTTTATGCCCAGGATGCACAGCAGGCAGAGTTCAACCAACATGTGTAGTAATGTGAGATGATGTTGAACAGGCCTATATAAGCAAAACATAAAAGCTGCAGCAGCTGAAATCAGAAGGAAAAAAACACCAATTTGCAGCCCTCTCCTCTTAGTCCCTGAAAATAACTGTGCATTAGGGGTGTAACGGTACACTTGTTTGTATTGATCTGTTTCGGTTGGGGGCCTTTGATACAATATGGAGGACGAATACATGTAGGATATGTTAAGAATGTAAACAGTAATATGGCCGCAAGCACAACCCATGTGCAGAGTTTCTCCTATATTTACCGCTGCTGAATTGTCCATGCTGCTGCAAAAAGCCAAAGCAAAACATTTTGAGGGAGGGTCATAGAAGCCAGATTGGCTTTCGGTTTTCGGTAGTTACGGAGCCCCACAGAGATCATTCACTGGTCTCCGTCAATGTACCAAAAACATGTCTAAAATGTACTGAACCGAAATGTTTCTGTATTGTTAAACCCCTACTATGGATGGATCTGACTTCATTTCATGCTGTTGTGGAAAAGTGAAACCGCTTTTCCAAGCTTCAAGTACAACGCTGGATTCACGTCCAGGTTCCATCCAACAGAATCTGACCAGAGTTTTCATGTATTTAAATGGTAAATGGACTGCTCTTATATAGCACTATATCTACACTTTTAGGTACTCAAAGTGCTTTACATAGCCTCACATTCACCCATTCACAAACACACTCATACACCAGTAGACGGCTACTATGCTAATGTAGCATGCAAGGCACTGCCATGCCAGACGCTACCTGGAATTCAGGGTTCAGTGTCTTGCTCAGGGACACTTCGACATGTGGACAGTAGGAGCCAGGATTTGGCTATTGGATAACTCGCTCTACCAACTGAGCCACAGCCGCCCGTATTTGACACACCTCACCATCGGAAAACCCCTGTGATTAGACAAAATTGGGACATTGCTGCAATGGGGAGTAGTAGTTGCAAAATACAGTCTCCTCTCAGATCACTTAAATTACAATATACTGAAAGGTAATTAAAGAAATAAAAATAACAGCTTTAATTTTAGGCCAGACTTTGACTTGTATAACATGAGCTCAACATCATTGATCTGACTGGGCGACAGTGATGTAGTATACAGTAGATTTTTAGTAGCACTGCAATGCATAGAGGAATAAAAGCAAAAAAAAACCAAAAAAAACATGAAGGGATATTTTTATTCAGTCATATTGGAATCCACAACATTTGGACAAAAGTGTAGAAACTTTTATTGAATCCTTACTACAGCAGTTATTAAAACTCTAATATGAGCTGACACCACCAGCCGTCATACTTCTGCATTTTCGTTGAAGTGTATATGGTGTACATTCCCAAGTTGACAGTGATGGTGGATTGGGGCTTTAAAAAAGAAGCCTGCAGCTTCTGCTTGGCTTGGTGCCAGACAGTGGGACAAATAAATCTCTAATGGGGACAAACATCCCACTGAGGATATGGTACGAGCATCAAACAGCCCACCACACTTTGAATTGCATCCAACTCTTCCTGAACTGGTCGACTAAGCTTATAGCAGAAATGAAAAATTAAATTTGCTTACAGTGCTGACTATGATAGACAATCGACTGATACAACCATGCATCTTTTCCAGAGATTAAAAGCAGAGAGAATAATATCCTGGCACCGTTTTAGCATCGGGCACACTAATATTATTAATGTCAGTTTGATGTTGCTGCAACAGTGGTCTATAATATCCACATTAGAGGGACATGAGCAAAAATTGATATCCCTGCCATCCTGTGGGGTGTGTTTGTGGGTGGGTGGAGTGATTAAACATGGTCAAATAGCGGTGTTAGTAGTAAAAGGTGGAGCAGTTGTTTCAGTTGCAGTTTGGGAGCCTATACTGTGATAAGTGCTCTGCAGCCTGTTTCCCTTATCCCCCTCATTAAAATTTCCTTAATCTGCATTCTCTCCTTCCCTGCTTCTTCTTTCTCTCTATCTTTTCTGTGTGTATACGTGTATCTGTATGGTTGTTCTGTATGTGTGTGTTTATGTGTGTGTGTGTGCCAGTGCAGGACTAGGCCCAGGGAGAGATAATGAAATAATAACTCTTATCAAACCACTGCAGACTGAGTGGAGCTCTCTCTTCCTCACTCTTCTCTCTTCTCTGTCTCCTTGTCTTTGTTGCTCTCCTCTCTGCCTCAGCACTCGTCTCTCAGGCTGATCCCATGACTGATTCTTCCTGCCACTCAGTGCTCGTGTTGCCACCGCTGAAGCATATAGTACCGACCCAGCTGCGGTGCGCTATGTAGCGAGAGCCCGCTGATTCTCATCCTGATGACAATAACCGTAGGAGCGTACAGGAGGTTTGGAGCGATGCAGCTTAGTCGTGCTACGTGGTTTCTATCTGTGTGGATTTTATGTGGATGCACATATGGAGTTACGGTATTGCGGAGGGACTGGTATAGAAAGATAGAAACTTTTCTTTGGTGGTTTTAATGTCAGGGTAAGGGGTCTTTAGACTGTGGAAGATGAAAGTCTACCAAACAGTGGCCTCTGCCTAATTATGGATCCAGAGCTGCTCCTCATCCTAGAGATAAATTATTCACAACGTGGTTCGAATGAATAATATTCTTCTTAACCCTCTGTGCATCCCTTTATCTTTCCATCCCTATGACCTGTCTCGCCCACTGTGGGGAGGGTGTAGAAAGGGGACTGTGGCCAGTATCCTGTGTCAGAACCTTGAATAAAGGACAGTTTGGTGTCAGCCCACTAATGAACAGTAAGTCTTTTATTACCAAAGCTTTAATAGGCTTCCTCTGGTCGCTGCTCATCTCATTTGTGTTTCAACACGGCTTTTAGTATTGGCCGGCACAATCGAGATGTAACCCCGCCCCCCAACCCCAACCCCTACGCTCCCTTTTTTTTTTTTTTTGCCTTTTTGCCCTTTTCTCTCTCTCTCTGACTCAAAATAAAGTTCATAACTGCATAGTTTTTTGCAAGTTAACTTTCCTCACACATCCCTCCCCCCCATCTTCAGGTCTCTCTTTATCTTACCTTTCCTCTTCCTCTATTGTTCATTGTCCACTTTCTCCTCGCTCATTCATTGGCCTCTCTCTATCTCTGTCTGTCGGCAGTCAACCTAACCATTTAAAGAGAACATTAAAAAGAGATGGAAGGGATAAGGGGAGAGAGGTTGTAGAGAGAGAGAGAGAGAGAGAGATGGGGTGACGGAGAAAGGGAAGAAGGGAGGAAGGAGGGGCAGAGGTGTGAGTCAGAGAGCAGTAGAAGCCTAAATGATGCTGACAGGGACACATTTGCTCCAAAGTGTGGAATTGTGTTGTGTGAAATTGAAACGGCGGAGCATCAGGAGCAGTTATTTGCAATAAATTTCAACTGCTTCAACACTCCGAAGGTGACCACTGCCTCTGTCATCTCAACAGTTCTTTCCTTTTTCAGTTCCTCCAGCTTCATTCTCTTGTGTCTCTAATTCTTTCCATGTCTCTGTTTTCGGTCTCCGTCCCTCTCTCGTGCTCTGTGGCTTATCTTTCAGTTTTCATTTCCGCGTTTGCTCCTCTGTTTTCTTGTCTATTTCCACTCTTCAACCACCTTTGCACCGCTGGTATCCTTCAGTCCTGCTGAGCGTCGTGTCCAGACTTGACAGTTGACGTCCAGGCCTAGTGTCTCCACCACAGGCCCCTCTGTTTCTCCTCTCCTCCCTTGCATCAAACTAAGCAGCAGTGACAGGCACCGAGGCTGTCAGCCAGTCAAAGAGCAGAATTAATTTGTTTAATTTCATACCTTTTCATTTAGCCAAGCCAGCCAAGGCGTGGAGTGTCAACGCATCCAATAAAATTTGCACGCATGCTATTTTTTGAAGGCTTTGGCTAGAAAAGGCAGCAGTTTGGGAGGGGAGTTGACAGGGGACGCCAGTTGGAGGGGGGGATGACAGGGAAACATCACCACCTTTCATACACATGAGTAGTTAATATATTTAAATCAGGATGTAATGGAGTGTTTCTAATAATAAAATAGGCCATTTCCAAAATAATTTTCACTAGCTAATTATACTAGTCCTTTTGAGCTCCACAGGCCTTCGGATAACAGACCTGTTATACCGGAAATGGAAAGTGACATGAAGTTTAACACCGTGACCTACTCTGTGCATGACAGGTCGTTAATGCGCTCAGATGCTGTGATGAAAATATTAATTATTGTGGATTATTCTAATGGTGTGTCCCTGTAATCCGTTCCCCTGTATTTTCACACCGACACAAGCATGTGTTTTTGAATATGCAGGAGATGCAACATGGACACAGACACAAACCTCACTAAAGATGAGGAAAAAACAGATGTGCAATTACTGTTAGTTCTCTGCACCAGGAATGGTCTAAACAGCACTCCAGAGAGGTGTTGTGGAAGCAATACCCAATCTACTCCATGAATTTATGTACTACTTCAGGCAGTAGACAGTACACTCACCGTTGCCTATTGGGCATAATGACACATTTGAGTAGAATGTAATAAATAAGATCTATATACTGCATACACTGGGGGCTGGATGGTTTTCACCAATGACACAGTTTTCCTGCTCTGGGTCTAAGATGCTTTGCACTGGAGTGTGTATTTTAAGCAATGATCTCTCTTCATTCAAGAGCCTTGCTGACTATACACAGGCATGACCACAAAGGAAGTGTGTGTGAAAAGTGTGTCATTCTCATAGAATATTTATAAACAGTTCGCTTACTTAAGCAATGTATGGACTAGAGCAGGTTTTCTCAAATGGGGGTATGTATACCCCCAGGGAGTACTTGAAATTTTGGAAAAATGCATTAATTAAGTCGTCACGCACTGAATACAAAATAAATTATGTTAATGCTGAAATAATAATTAAAAAAAAACATTAAATACAGTCATTTTCAATATATTTCACAACCCAGCCCCCCCGTCGAGCTTAGGTGACATTTTAAGATCATCTCTATTTTATATAATTTAAGATGAATTCATTTGAGTAATGAAGTGATAATGTTTTTGCATGTGTATTTTTCCACACACAATCTTCTGAAAGATGTGTTATTTTTAATATATCAAAGTTAAATACTTGTTGTTGCCAAAGATTTGAGTATAAAAACAGACATCTTTGGCGCAATTTTACCAATTTTTTTCAATCAAAAATGCTTAAGCAAGAGTTGGGAGTACTTGGCTAAACAATATATTTCAGGGGGTACTGCACTGTAAAAAGTTTGACAACCACTGGACTAGTGCATAAGCATGCACTAATTCATATTTATGACTCTCAGATATAACATTATATGGGGCGCCGCCAGCAATTCCCATGAAAGCTAAACGTTGTGGGCCCTTCACAAAATTTAGTATCTTGTCAAATTGTTGGGGGGGTGGGGTAGAGGCAGCAGTTATATATGTGGTGATGTGGTGCAAAACTAACGTAACTAATACTGGCATGGAGCAAAAGTGAAATTGAATCTTTCAATGTGCGATTCCAGGCTTCTATGCCTTTGTTATACAACGGATCTTACACCAAATTTTCACAGCTTATAACCTGTATCCATTGGACCCCCTCCACTGCTCTATGGACCCCCCCCAGAAATGCTGGGCCCCATGAATTTGTCATTTTTACCCCTGCTTGTGCATCAGAAATAGGGGCTGTTTTTTTTACTGATTTGTGTCATAATATAATGGTGAGATCATAGTTCATCACAAGTAGCGACTGTAGCTCAGTGGTTAACGCCACTGACTTTGAGGCAGAAGGTAGCCAGTTCAAGACCCAGGTGATCCCTTGGGAAAGGTCCTTTGTGCTATACATCCCAATAACCACAAGGGGGTCCAATCCCGGTTGTGTCAGGAAGGGCATCCTACGTAAAAACCTCTCCCAAATAAACATGCAGAGGTTGTGGCGACCCCGAAAGATATCATCACACTTTCAGTTCAACTATAGCACAGTCTATAAGCAAATTGAAAATTTTGTTCATGTTGCATCTGTCCAAGTGTTCATACTTGATTACACCGTGCTATTGGGATATTGAGCTATCTATTGACTCTGTGACTCATGAAACTCCTGTGGGGAATATTAACATGCAATATATACTACAATCTTTTTCCATTAATTACGCTAGACCAGAAAAAATCACTTGTATCAGCAGGCATTAAAGTTGTGTTAATCCTCACTTCTGTTTTTATATTAATATTAATGTGTTCATAAAAAGCTGGCTCTGATTAATAAGACCTCCAGGCCTTTGATAGAGTGCTGTGGGGATTTCTGAAAAATGCAGGAAACATAAAAGTAATATGAAAACTTTATTAACTCTAAATATTCCAGTGTTAAGTGCACATGCTGCAAATTAAACAACACATCCCTGCAGATTTCACACCTTTATTAGACTTTCCCAAACGTTTTGTTTACATATTATAGTACTTGTGAAGGTGAAGCAGACTATAAGCTGGCTTTTCATTTTTTATTTATTTATTTATTTACTTTGGTGTGCGGCTGCTTAAGTTCTGTCACTCTCCTCAGAGATGCCACAGAGGAGGCAGAGGTGACACATCCCTGACAGGTTAGCATGAGCAGTTCTCTAAAAGCACCATGCTCATTCAATGCTGGGAGTTAATGTGTTTGACCTCTCTTTCCCAAAGGAAGTGCTTTCCGGCGCTTGCAGATGAATGAATCAGCATGTTTATAAGAGCTCCTCATCAGTCACATAAATTTCCTCCCTCTGTTGTATTTAATCTTTGCTCTTTTTTTTGTGTCCGGACAGAGTAATATTAAACAATCGCTAGCTTATAACTGTCTACATAAAAGATAGCAATGATACAGGAAGACAATCTGAGTATTTTAAAACATTTCCCTGTGCTCGACATGAACTGTAAATGCTCTGCTTGGGTCTGAATTCTTCATTAATTCAACTCCACAGGTTCATTTTCAGCCCTATTTCTGAGTAACAGACATGAAAAAGCTTGTTTGAGCGCTGGCCCTTTAAATACACATAACCCCACCCCTTTCCAGGTTGTTGACTGTGCTGCTTTGTCCCGTTCAGCCACTTGTGTTTATTAATAAAACCAAAAACTGAACATTTTTCACTCAAAGTTCGGACACATTTCCAGTTTTTGCTACAACAGCTGTTAATAAACAATTATGTCAAGAAATGTTCGTCAGAAATCTTGACCTTACATGTGCAAATATTGTGACATAACTAGTAATAAAACCCAATAAATTAAGATGGAACTAGAAAAGCACTCGGAGAGCGCAGACCTCCGCCAAGTGCAACCCCCCCCCCCCCCCTAAATATTAGTCCCTCATTTATTTGTTTATAAAATGTATTTATTTTATATGAGAAAACATGAGTCGC
>JAPSES010000236.1:2399640-2411220 GCA_029822895.1 Maxillicosta whitleyi
GTACTGACCCATGGAAGGATCAGAACTATTGGTGCAGTTAAATCCACTGAATGTCTCCTGGAATCAGAACCAAACGTCAAATATTGCATGTTGGACTTTTTTTTTTCCACCAGACAGTGTATTTATGACAACTACACTCATTTATATCCACATTAGTATTACCTCATCTGTCATCGCCATGTTTCTTATTATTGACTTCTTTGTGGTATTCAGCCAGTATGGTTAATTAAGTGTGGCGCCCTCTAGTGGATTGATTGAGATTCCAACACATTAAATGTCAACACCAGCATTTTGTTACAGTCAGACTAATGACAACGACAATAAAGTACATTTTTAAAAGTTACCAAGAGCTGTAATGGTATTATTAAGTACTCATATCAGTTCTCAGTATTGGTAAGTAATCAAATGTACTTGTACTCCATCCGGAAAAAATGGCATCAGTGCATCCATACAGTATTTGTACAGTATAAACATGTGATTGCACATATATGGAACCAAATATTTACGAAACTGTAGCAGGAAACATATACATTATTATTACTTTGAATTTGCATTACAATCCTTCATACATGAAAAACAAGCACAATAATGTGATATGTATTATTTATTTATTTATTTAATGGGAATATGCCCATCCCCAATTAGACTAAAGTGACTAAAGATTCTACAGATGTTATCACAGCCTTGTGGGCCAACTGTATTTGTGCCACTGCTGATCAGATATGCAGTGGAGAGAGTTTAATTTGAAGATGGCTATAAAGACTTATATTCCCTGCTAAGGAAGTGGCGCTCCCCCTCCAATTATATTTAGATTACAGAGTGGGAACTAGCTTGTGTAAGAGCTATTATTTAGGAAGGTGTAAAGGTTAGAAAGACTCCCCCGAGTAACCGCATGCAGCGTAGTCATTAGTTAAGGAATTGGGATCATTATATTGTGTGTTTAGTTTCATTTTCCTCCTCTAACTCCCTCACATTCTCTCCGTTTCGTGCATGAGGCGACGCAACACTGTATGATCATTGTGGAAATCAGTGTATTTTCAAGCAGCTCTGATGTCATTTTGACTGTTGAGTGATGAATTAGACCACATTTAGAACTGCGATTTGTATTCTCATAGTGAAGTGTTACAGATGCACACCTTTAAGGACTCTGAGATTGTTGTGTACAGGTCTGAATATTTATTAGAGGTCATGCACATATCTGCTGAGCGTGCGCCATTTACTTTGCATAGTGAAAATAAAGTTGATAATGATGCAATAAATGTCATCATTTCAGTTTTACTGGCCACTTCTTCTTCCACACTCTGGGTTAAGCATTGGGAGGGGGGTCACACTCAGGGCTGTTGCAGGGTTTTAAAACTGCTGGGATTTGTGATGCGTGGGCTGAAAATCTTTCAATTTTTGAATGAGTGGGTGTGAATTACACAATCACACAAGAGAGCTATATTGCTGAAATTACTTTTGAACTAAAATTACTTTTGAATTAAAAAAAAAAAAAAAAACACGGTAAGAGTAAATTAAACTTGGTTTGATCTGGGAAAGGCAATGAGGAAAATACTGTATGTACTCTAACCATTTACGCACATTACATTACCAGATGATCAGAGATGCTCCGATTTTTATGGTAAATAAAATGAATAAGGAAAAAAATATATATATTCATGCAAAATAGTTAATACATTTATTAATCGGAAAAATGTGATTATATTGGGGGGTTATATTGTTTGGATCTAATTTTTGGGAGGGTCATGACCCCACTATCCTCCCTGTAAATTACACCTATGTTGTGAAGTGATGCTTCAAAATGTTATATTCTGAAAGCTTTGTTTTCCTCAAATCACCACTGTCGGTCATCTACGACATAGAACTATGTAAACAATTATAAACCATGGCCTCACTTGCCTTCCCAAGCTGTCGGTCATCAAGGTACAAACTAAGTGAAGAAGACGAACAGTGCGATGACTCAGGTCCCCTGTCAAATAAATTGAGCATCATTATTATGCGTTATGGTCACATGACTCTTGTAGACAACAAGGTTTGTCATTGCGTGCGACGCTGCTCATCCGTCTGCTTCTGCTGTGCACAGTCATAGCAGATGTCCTGAGCCTTGACTCAGATAGAAACTGATTTTCTTTTTTTTTCACCACTGGTGTGACAAGGATAACGCAGGGGCTGTAGGAGACCAAGGCAGCCCTCACACTTGATATCACACTTACTTTAAGAGTGAAAGGACGTTTACAGTTGTGAGTCTGCTACAGATGACAAAGTGACAGTACAGTATGTTTGTAGATTCTTGCTCTGATGTGGAATTTCTCTGATAAATCCGCACCAAAGTATCCTCTAAAGGGAAGCTGGGTATGTTGAGATAAGAAATAACAAGACATGCACATTTGCAATCCATGTAATGGCCTTTATTGGAACTTCTTTTAGAGGCTAAATTCAAGATAGTGTGGATTAGAAACACTTACTTACCATTCACTTACCGTTACCATCAGGGCTGTGTGTGAGCACAGTGCACTCACTCATACTCAGTTAAACAAGGTTATTGTTGTCTCAGACATCAGCAGTTTCATCATCGGGCCTAGACATATTTTACATCAATTGATGGATTCAGACTGATGAATGAGATATGTCATCAATAGTAAGCAGCATGATTTATGAAGGTGATTTCACGCCCTGCTTTCACTCACACCCCTTCTTACCCTTTATTCTGCTCTAATATTTATATAGGTTGGAAAGACATAAAATACTGCTCCTATGAATTTTTTTTTTCCCCCCTCCATATCTACTGTTAGAAAGGTGACATATCTTCTCTCCTTGGCACTTAAGTTTAATATTTAATACTAATGCTTTGCTCCTGCATAACAAAGAAGGTAAGCAGGCAATAGAATATGTTAATGTGGAAATAGTTATTCAGTAAAACAGCTCCCTTGGTAACGACGAGTAAAGAGAGACAGAGTGAGTGAAAGGAATAGAGGAGAAAAGAGGGGAGGGAATGAAATTAGATTTGTGCAGTAGATCCCAGCGTCTTATGAAGAAGAACTTAAAGTAGATCAGTGTGTGAGCATAAGGAAAGGGAAGTGGATTTAATGTTACAGTTTATTAAGAAATACCAAAAGGTGTTATCTATTTTGGAAGAAATATAATTATTGCCTTTGCAGAGGAGGTTGTGTTTTTGCTAAAGTTTAGATAGATGTACTTTTATTTATCTAAAACTTGGAACTGGTTTGTCTCTTGGCTGTTTAGCTTCTACAGTCTTTAAAAAAATCACCCCAGTTTGTGTGTGTGATGACCACAACTACAGATGATTAAAGTTTGGCTGTACTACATCAAAAGTCAATGTCAGGAATAGTTAATGTATTTCTCTTTAATTAACATGAGCCAAAAAAAAAAAAAAGATATGTTGGTCAAAACTCATCTGCTTTGATACATGGACTAAATAGGCCCCGGAGCCAAATTATTGAAGACCCAAGTATCATAAGGTCAAGACATTATCGGTTTTCAGAAGGATAGTGGAGAAAATTAAATATAAAGAAGAAAAGTAGAAAAGTTTGTTTTTGTTTTTGCAAATTTTTCTAACCAACTCTGTTTCAGACTGAGACGCTCAAGTGTGGTGTTTTTTTGTGATTTGTAGTCCAGATGAGAGACCTGGGCTTGGGTCTCTGCTTTCTGTCACACACACTGCACCAAGCAGCAACACACACACACACACACACACACACACACACACACACACACACTGGAAAGAAAGTAGTCTGTGTTCAGTGGAGAAGTAAACCAGAAATTGGACACTTCATTCTGTGACACAAGTGCAACAAGTGGCAAAAGTCCATCCCATAATCACATCCAAGTGGAGAAATGCACAGTTGGATGTGTAGCTCTCAGTGTATCTGTCCTTTTTTATGTTATGCGCAACCATGCCGGCCTGCCTGGAGCAGCAATACGAACATAAGTTAATGATTTAAAGTGACCGGTGGCCTCTGATTCTTTTACTATGGGTCAGATTGTAAATTTGATGTGAAATGGTCAGAACATCATCTGATCTGTTTGTCATAGATCCAGAGCAGGAGGGTTTAGAGATCAGGAAGCTACAGGAAAAGTACTAAACTGTTTAAATACTGACTCAAATACTAGTTTTATACTTACATATGATGAGTGGAATGCCGTCTTCTGCAGTAAATTCAGAATCTATTATAGTTATTAGTTCAAAACAATGCATTTGGGCTAATGGAGAATATTAATTAAAGAAGTCAAAGCTGCAAATGGGAAAGTAAAGTAGTTATTCTGACAATAAGAGCAAAAAAACAACAATTAAAACACCTGATCAATAAGCAGTATCAATAGGAGTGGTCGTATCGATAAAATGTTAATGATACCTGTCCCTATTTACATCTATAGATTCAGGAGTCTTGTTCTATGCAATGTTTGACCTTAAAAGGCTGAAGGTCAGGTGCTCAGTACATGATTTTCTATTTAAAAAAAAAAAAAAACCTTCATTAAATGTCAAGATTTTGAACACATGAAATCTCGTGAGAATTTTCACCAATTTGCATAATCAGGATAAATATTAATAAATTAAATTGTTGCTAATTATTATCTCTGTAAATCCAATCTGAGTTCTGGGGATGTTGTGGGAATTTATTTGCCTTGGCGGAGGTTTGCACTCGAGTTTCAGCCTTTTTTTTTTTTTTGGAAGAACTCAGCCCAGATTAGATTAAAGGCTTTCAAATGGTGCAAAACACAACATGCCAGCCTACGCGTATTATGTGTGATTGCCTGTTTGTGTTATACATGTGTGTGCAGTCTCTGAAACAAAAGTGTGATTATCTTCTTGGCTGTGTTTATCTGTGTCTTCCAGGAGATGACGACGAATGCCCTTCAGCGGTACATTTGTCGCTGACACATCTCTGTATGCAAATATATATATATATAAATAAAGTAATAAAAAATGTACAGCACATGCACAAAAGTGCACATAGTCAATTATGCAGATGCACAAGGGACACGGACAGGAAAGAAGTAAGAAAATTGGCAGGAAGGAGGGAAGGAAGAATGAGATACCTAACGCTTTCTAATGAAAGTATAAATCAGTATTTGCTCAGAGGGATAAAATGGACCTAATAGTAATTAAGGAATTGTCAAGTCTGTCCAGTTTAACTACTGAACTCAGATTAGTTGATAATGAGCAAATCAGTGTATAGGGTGGAAAAGCTGAGGTTCTACAGAGAATACCAGAGCACCAAGTTGTCGTAGCAGTAGCTTAGTAGCTGACTGCCTTCCTGAATATGCTGTTAAGAAGGGGAGTAAATGTTTATCAGCCACATCAAGTGTGTATACAGCGAAGGCATGTAAGGTATTACAGGCACGACTGGCTCCTCTGTGGTTGTGTTCACTTAGACTCTGTGATATACTAGATTTCTGCAAATTACCCACAGAATAACAGGCTAACATTGGCACTGCAGATCTGCAGAGCCGCAGCACACTTACTTTAAATGCACTATTGTTAATTAAAACCCAGGGAACTATTTAAAGAAAGGAAAGTGCAGAGCTATCCATACTGAGCTTTAAATATTAGCACGCAGAACAAACACGGCCTGTTCAGAGCTGTTCTCATGGTGTCTTCTGTAGGGAACACAGCATCCATGTTATCACAAAGGAACAGAAAGGTCTTACTTGGTAGTAATTGAAGCTTCAAACTGTGAGTTAGAATGTCCTAAAAGTGATATGTGTTTAGAAACACCCAACAAACATTGGCCGTTCTCAAGGCCCGCTTCAAGTTGAAATGCCTTCACTTTGAGATCAGATCTCAATGTATATTTTTGTAGATATTGATGGGAGCTTTTTTTTTTTTTTAAATGGAATTAAACATTTCCCTGTGGTCTATATGAACTATAAATGCTATACTTGGGTCTGAATTCTTCATTAATTCAGCTCTACAGGTCCATCTTCAATCCTATTTCTGAATAATGACATAATAAAGGTTGTTTTGAGGGCTGGCCCTTTAAATGCAAATGAGCCACTTCACACCTCACCCCCTCCAGGTTGTTAGCTGTGTGCTCTGTCCCATTCAGCCACTTATTTAGTTAATTCAACCAACAACTGCACATTTTAGGTAATCAGCTCGAAGTTTGGACATATTTTCAGTTTTTACTACAACCGCTGCTGCTGACCAACATTTATGTCATACTCTGAGAAATATTGGCCTTATATTTGCAAATGTTGACATTATAAAACATAACAAATTAAAAAGGAATTAAAACAGGTTGTAGAAATCCACTCGATTCTTCCGGAATGAATATAAAAAATAGCTTTGCAGCACCTGGAGGGTTGAAATTCAAACTTTTGGAACTATTAGAGTCCAAAACTAAAGATTAATAAAAATGGGTTTAGTAAAATATAACCTGTTTAAAACATAAGTACATGATCTAGGGTGTGCTCTTCAATAAAGTCACTGGTGTAAGCTGATTTTAAAACCAAAACATTGACTGGTTGCTATGGTAATGGTCAAGTATCTTCTATGGGCTTTTGTTGCACGGCATGTCCCCTATGCATGAACTGATGCTCAGTGTGCTTCGTAGAAGTTTCTTCCTGTCTAAATGGTAAAAAAGCAAGCACAGGAGCTCAAAATATAATTAGTCAGAAAAGCCAAGACAGCAGCTGTGAATAATTTAAGATGGCAGTTTATGCAAATGGTCCAAATCTGGGACATGGTGCAGAAGGTGTTAGCATTTTACTGCTGACAGGATGAAACAGAGCTGAGTAGTATATGAGGTGTACAGTCCATACACGGCCAAAACACTGCCAGTGTCACTCCATTAATTTCACATTTGTTTGGGATGGAAAATGTATCTTTTCAGAAGGAGGTGGCTCCTCCGAACACGGTGCAATGCTTTTTACTAATGATGCATTTAAAAGGCAAAGAAAATACTCTCTCATCTGGATGGCCTCTGATCATCCTTGGTTTGTACGGTGATTATGACACATATTTAAATAAATTAAATCTGTCATAAATGTTTAGTTTATTTTGTAGTTAACTTTTAATCTCCATGAAACACAGAAGAGACATCAGTTCGACAGTTTGCAGTTACCCAGGGTCATTGTACATCAATCACCGTCGCTTGATGAGCTACAATCTCGCTTGGTAAAAAAGAACAAAGGTAGGGAGTCTTCTTAAAAGTGAGACCTCACCTCTAGCACAGCAACATCCAAAGCAGATTTGATCTAAGGTGAGCTGTTGTCTCCATGGCAGCGAGGTGAAAGCAGCATCTTTTCTACACCTTAAAGTGCCTTATGGGAAGAAAGTTAGGCTTCTGCTTATTTGCATTAGAGTTTGGAATAGATTTTATTACCTTTCTAATTAGACTGCAATTATGGAATTTTAATATGCATTATTACATGCCGTACTCGACACACATCATCACATACTGAATTCATTTGCTGGTGTTTAGCCATGCTCAGCGAGCTGACAGAATGGAATTCAAAATAGGAGTCAATAAGAGACAAGAGACTATGTGTGCACATGTGCAAAATGAAGCAAAGCTACATTTTTTTTTCTGTGAAACTCCAGGATTATCGAGCTGCTGTCATTTAAATGTGGGGGTTGACAGTTTCTGTAAGCAAAGACATGCTGTATTGGCTGGATATGTTCAATAATTATTGCCCTGTCGTGATCAAGAAGAGTGCTGAGCATAAAAGCACCATTGTGGCCATGTCTTATTTGCTGACAACCTCATTGATTTGCCTGAATGAAGCTTATGTGGCGTAGAGGCTGCACCCATAATCTGTTCTATCTTTTTCCCTTTATTTTTCCTTCTTTGTGTCTCTCCTGCTTGCTCTGTGTTTTTCTGTTTTACCGTTTCCCTCGCTCTGTGTTTTACTTCGGCATCTCCCTCTTGTTCCCTGTCCACGTTTTGTCTCTTGTGCTGTGCTAGTGGTTTTCTCAGTTTGACATTCAAACAGTATCCATAAAATATGCCTCCGCATCACTGCTTTGCCATTACCCAGGAATGCTGCTTTGAATTCTAACATGTCAGCAGAAAGAGGTTAAAAACATCAATACCCATAAATCCCCAATATTTGAATATGGATCCAAGTACAAAGGGACTGACCACAGTAATAACAGCAGCTGGACTAAACTGTAAGCCCAAGCAGAAACCCTCTAACTCAACATTGCATGCTATTATCTGTGTGTTTCAAAGCAAGCTGCAGCTGAGTTATAGGGTTTTATTAAGGCTAAATGGATTCCTAAGCAAGATCCTTCCTCAGCAAACCACTGTAAAATTCTCTGTTAAAAGTATATTCAGCGATACTGAAATTCATTTCCTCTGTCAAACGCGGGGATGTTTTCCCATGAAAAGGCATGCAAATGAGGGCAGGCGCTAAACGCAGAAGGGACTTACTGTTCAGGTATAGAGCGGGATGAAAGGGATAGATTTACTATATGATGGACAGACCGAGATAGAGTTCTGTACCCGGTCACAAACGCTCACACTTGAAAGCACCTGCTCCCTCCGCCTGCACTTTCTCTTCACTCCCTTTGTTTCTAACTCGGCCCTTTCTCTTTATGGCCACTTCACACTCACAACAGGGGGACTATTTGTTTTTCTGAGTGGATTTGCTTCTCTCAGTGGGCATCTGAAAGAACAAGAACCGGAATGACAGAATGAGTACACACTTGAGCACATGCACTCTCAGAAAAAAAATATTTACAGACAAGTAGTAACCAATAAACAATAAGCCAGATTTATACACACACACACACACACACACACACACACACACACACACACACACACACACACACACGGTCCTGTAAACACTGACACACATATATGGCACGTCATACCCGTCAAACTCTGCCCTGCTCTGCTTTAAAATTCTCAAGGAGGCGAAAAACAAGCACAGCATATTCTGTAGTTTTTACTGTGATGAAAGGAGTGCGCCGGTGAAAGACATGCGAAGAAATATGAAAAGAGAATGAAGACGGAATTTTGTGAATTGGAGGCATTGATTTATACTTGAGAATTTTAAGGATTGTAAGTGAACGCCAGACAATCTATCTGGCTGCCATTCATTCTTACACAAATCATGTCAGTGCCCCTCTTGTAAAAAAAAAAAAAAAAAAAAACATTTAAACTTCATCCTCAGTGTGAAGGCTTACATTCAGCTCCAGAGACTATTTTGGCTCAAACTGAAATTAAACCTCAATTTGTAGAAAATAGACCCTTAAACAAACAGCCTATAATGAGGAGACACTAAATCTACTGTCATTAATTAAGGAATTACCACTCCCTTGTAAATACTTTGTAAAGCAATTATGTAAATAACATATACTGTGTGGTGATGTATTGGCATCGGTGTAGAAGTAGCCTGACCACCTGAGGGTATCACTAGTGCCACCACAGGTCAACATTTTTACTCCTTAAAAGAGTGATATTAGCTTTTTTTTTCATGAAATTAAGCATTTTAACATTAAGGTGAGTGTCGTTCATTTTGTCTTCTGTTAATTTATTTAGACTTTTTTCTTTTCTTCAGACAAGGTACAGTTATTAGATGTTACCTGTTTGATAGTACCTTGTTTGAACAAAATAATAGTAAAAAAAAAGTATAGTTTTTAAGCATTTCCCTGTGGTCTACATAAACTGTAAATGTTCTGCTTGGGTCTGAATTCATTAATTCAACTCCACAGGTTCATCTTCAATCCTATTTCTGAGTAATGATACCAGAAAGGTGGTTTTGAGCACTGGCCCTTTAAATGCACTTGAGCCACTTCATGCCCCGCCCCCTCCAAGGTGTTGACCGTGTTTTCTGTCGACTATGGCCTCTTGTGTTTATTAATGCAACCAAAAACAAATAAATGGCCTGACTACAGAACTCGGAATGGAAGGACTGAATAATATGAATGTAATGTTGTGTACTGTACCCAAGTAAGGCTTGTTTGTTTGCTTGTTTTTTGTTGATTTTGCTGATATGTGTTTGCAAAACATTTTAGGTAATCAGCTTGAAGTTTAGACATATTTTCAGTTTTTGCTAAAACCACTGCTGCTGATAAACAGTTATGCTGTAGTCAGAGAAATGTTCGACTAAAGTTTTGACCTTATGCAAATGTTGTGATGTAACTAGTTAAAGATGTAACAAATTAAGCAGGAATTAAACCAGGTTGTAGAAATCATTTTTTACCAAAATGAATATGAAAATAGCTTTGCAGCACCTGGAGGGTTTTAGCTATTAGGGTCCAAATACACAAATAAAGGATCCAAAGACTACTAAATGTGTGTTTAAATAAATATGAACTCTTTAATACTAAATATATGCATAGGGGCAAAATTTTGCTGCTTCTTTGGTGGAAAAGATAAAGAGATAAATATTTTTTTTAATAATCTGTTATAATTGTGTCCCCATTTACACATATGATGTTGATCAGTTTAAAAGGTGTTATGCACTTTGGAAGTCACTGCCTGTGTTAAAGACAGTAAAATACCATCTTGTTTTGTATGAAAGGGATCAGTGTACTGCATCTCACAACACCAAAACAGGTGATAGCTCAGTATATTTCACCTCAATCTTAAGGTCCAAGGTCCAAAAATCTTAAAAGAAACCAAATTCGCTCCAAGTGTGTTCCTGTCAACACTCTGGAGACATTCTCAGCGACTCCGAACAGACTGTGTGGAGTGAAAGTAATGATGACTTCACCTCATTGACTTTCTGGTGTGTTCTCTGTTTCATATTTTCACATCCTCACACTTTATCAAGTTTTATGAGAAACTTGAACTTTTGTTGACTTGGATGCTCTTAAAATGCTTTTAAACTGTCATAAATGATGCAGAATTCAAACAAGAAGTTATTGACTATAATGATATTTTTTTCCTGAAATAAGGTTCCAAGATGCACCAGTGGAAGGAGCAGGACTTTGACCCTTTATTGGCACAATATTTTGGTGTAAACATTTCCCACAAACCCACGTCGCACCATTAGGCCAGCTGTGATTTGTGTCACATTTACATTATGTCATTCATTTCAAGGATCATTTTGTAGTGGCTACTTGTTTGGTTGTGCATTTTGTAATAAATTTTATTGTTTTGTGAAATACAGGCTTTTTAAAATATCCTATCTGTGCTGGTTTTTGGGCTCTTAGTTAGTGCTGCAACAACAAATTGATTTTTAGAAGTGTTTGCAATGAATTCAGCAATTGATTAATTGGGTCTTGAGCATGTTAATATTGAGGCATGTCTACATGTTGTGTAGTGTAACAGGAAAAACAGAGCAGCGTGGCTGTGACTTCGGATGTCAGGCCAGGATTGTAACGCTAGGTTTACACTATGTTCTTGGTGGCCACATGTAGCCCTGTTTGTTTGAAATATAGTGTGCCATTTATGGAGCAAAAAATGGCCAAAAGCCCACGTACGCCGCACTACATTTTGTGCAAACAGGGCCAACACAAACATAATGTAACCTAGCTTAAGATAGATTAATCTATCTTAAGCTAGGTTAAATGGGCTATTGTAAGCACCATTGTGCTTACATTAGCCTGCTAGCTAGTTAGACACTGTTATTGTAATGATAATGTTTTCATTCTTTTCAGTT
>JAPSES010000236.1:2422204-2440809 GCA_029822895.1 Maxillicosta whitleyi
CGTATCCGAACGGTAGGCTAATGCTAATGCATCACCTAGCTTCTGTCCGCTGTTCTTCCTCTGGGATGAGCCCATGGATGTACCATACACGACTCTGGACGAGGCTTATGACATTGTGACGTAGATAAGTTGGGCCCTCTCTGATCCGCTCATTTGTCTGTAGGTTAACCTTTCAATGACAAATAAACCCATTTAGGTTGAATTTCACGGCTTGAGATGCTGCATGCATATACTGCTTGTTGCGACCCACCACATTGTAAAAAGAGCTACCCACAGTGGTTTTTAGTGGAAGGAGCTCTTTAACAGAATAATGTAGTGATCTCTTAATTTTTTCCAGAGCTGTAGTGTAAGTAAGCAGTCAAACAAAATGTTAGACTGGTTACATGTCTATTCTTGCATAAACAGTAGAGGCATTTATAAGTGACAAAATAAAATAGAGGATGTCACTGGGCAGGTGTGTCAGTTTTCATAGATACCATTGAGTAGATAGGTCTCATCACAGATACACAAACTCTCATATCTCACCTTTTGAAACCTGATAAGGGCCTGATCTCCTCTATATACCTGTTATCTCCACGTACATATCTGCGCTTCATCTTTGGACTACTGCTGTATCTTTCCATCTTCAGAAGCACCTTTCTCTTTGAGAGACAATATCTCCAGGACTAGCCCTATCGTTTCATCGCCCGTCATTGCAATTTCAAAGAACCAATCAAATGTTGAGAGTTATAAAGGGGTGCGTTAGGGCGACTTAATGATGAAGCCACTGTTTATTTGTGCGTACATGGTCTTTGAGCTTTTTGTTTATTCGTAGACTATTCGTGGACTATTCATGGGGTCTTTTGTGTTCTCCATTAAAGACGCAGATGGTTACGGACGGAGCGTGCTGTTCATCCCCTGCGTACATGACGTGTATAATTCCGTCCATTTTCCAAAAGCTTGGGGAACCCTCTCTAGATGGAGAATATGGAAGAGTACCATGGGAGTAACCGTGGAGGCAGTTTTGAAATTTGAAGAGAATAATTTCTAGAAATAGCGGTCCTTTTCAAAGAGCGACTGTGTAAGTTAACAAAAAACTACCGACATATTTATGACAACTATCCTTCTTAATATCAACACTAGTATCCGCATTAGTAATACTTCCTCTGACGTTGCCATGTTAGTTGTTGACTTCTTTCTTCTTGTCAAAAAACTTGACTCTTCTTGAGAGTAATCTGGATTGAGAAAAGCTCATTCCAACGTACGTACCTAATGACTACCTATTTACGTATATAGAATTAACATAAATGAGCTTTAAAGCAGCCATGTCTATGGTTTGGCAGCAAAAAACCCTCTTGTCATTATCTGATATTTCCTTTTTCTTCCAATAACAGTATTTTTTTCCCTCCTCTCCCTTACCTAAATCATTGGTGCACATGTGTGAAAGAATGTGTAACACCAACTTTCTTATCTGCCAGCACTCCATTAACTCCTCTAGTCTTTAGCTTTGTTTGGATTGGTGTCATGCCCCTCTAATACCCCTGCCAAATAAAAACAACCTCCTCCCATTCCTTTTTACCAATTCCCCTTTGCTCTGCTATGCTTTGCACTTTTCATTTCCTTCACCCCCCACTTGGCCCTGTCTAACCTTTTCTAAAAGGTTTTTTTTTTTTTCATAGTGCAGGACTTTCAATTTGTGCTACAAAAAAAATCACATTGCGTGCAATCAATACAACTCTGCTTGTTTTTGGATATTTTATTAATTGCGTGTCATTTCTTGATATTTTGCCTTGGGGTATTTACATTGCTTTGTGAAGGAAACCACTGAAATAAAGTGGAACTGTGTGAAAACAGATACAATTATTACACCCCATTTAACAAGGATGTTTCACTCCTCTTAATTAAAATAGGATTTATGACTGATTTGGAAATGTATTGGAGACTAAAAGAGTCATTTAGATGAACATTTTTTGGAGCGCATTCTCCCTCTCTCCGTGTTTCTCTGTTCATCTTTCTGCTCCACTAACCACTTTCACTCACAGCCGTGCTCTCTGCTCCCATCTGACAGTATCTGCTGAGGAGGGTGAAAGTTGGAGACAGGGACAGAGACCCTCAATCCCTCTGTCTGTCCACTCTGCCCTCCTTACCATTTTTCCCCCTCTCCTAATTTTGTCTCCACAGCTCTCTTACAGCCTATGACAATCCGGTCCCTTTGTAACTCATCAGCTCAGTTTCTGCCTCTGCCTGTTTCAGTTGTTGTGTTTCTCTTTCAATCCTTCTGTGCATCATTGTCGCTGAGAATAAGTAGGAATCCCCCGGTTAACCAGGTCGTCCCAGTACTCTGTGTTCAGTACCAGGACAGACACAGCCCAAGGTGACTATATGTAGAGCACTACTCAGGAGATGGGGAACACCTGCTCGGACAGAAAGACACAAGACACACACACACACACATATGCACACACACATTACCTTCCTATCTGCCATCAACAATATTTTCAACATTTCTTGCTTAACATTGGCAACTCCCGGACAGAAACTTACATAGTCATCATGGCTTCAAGAGTCTTTAGCTACTTATTTTATACAAAGTCTGGTCAAATATGATTAGCAATGCCCGTGTTTTAATTTATGATATTTGTCTCCATACCTTGATAAGGTTAACGTGGGCTATGATAACCAGTTTATGCAATATTGATTTGCTATTGAGCCTGATTGTTGCCAGACGGCGCCCAGCAGGTGGCCTTGAGGCATAATCAATTTATCAGCAACTTTAATCGACAAGGACCTCTGCAATAAAGACAGACAGTGTGTCCTCAGGTAATCCAATAGAGCCAGCCTCTGACACACAGTATCTTTGTGTGTGTGTGTGTGTGTGTGTGTGTGTGTGTGTGTGTGTGTGTGTGTGTGTGTGTGACATTTTACATTCACGTGAGCAAGACCATGAACTGTTTCTGTCTGTATGAATATCTCTGTCTTTTAGAAATTAAGTTAAAATGTGCACGCCCATATCAGGAACACATGGATAAAAACAACATCCATAGCTTTCAAGCCGTGGTTCCACTGGTCCACTTCTCATCCAATTCTCCATTTAGTTATTCCACTTTCTGTCCTCTCTCTCCACCTCCACATTTACCCTCCATATCTTGTTGTGTAGGTGAAGATGAGTTATAGTGGTCACAGCGATGCTGCTGATAGATGAAGGTGAACTCAGCTCTGGCCTACAACAGGAGACTTTAGAGGACACAGAGGCTGCCATCCATCCTCCTAGCCACCTACATACCCCTAAACTCTCACTGCACACTTGATATTGCAAACCAGTATTATACTGTGTTTGATGGCTTTCAAAATGCTACGGTGCTCATTCAGCATCATAGCTTTATTTTACAGACATTTTAAAGATATAACTTGGAATCCTGCCTTTTAATGCAGTATATAACCCTCATGGTAAATTTGTGAATAATCTTGAAATGGTGCGTCACACTGTCTAGGCTGTGTGTCACTGTGTCTCACCTAAATATGATCTGTCAACCGCAAGATTATGAACTGCAGGTTTACTCCACAGTGCACGGTGTCATATGCTTAGCTCATGTATTGAAAAATACTCCTGAGTTTGCTCTATACAACATGCATTCCACCTTGATTTCACCATAATCCCATGTAGCCACACATAACCTGGGTTTATTCCCCCATTCAACCCTTGTTGCTGGTTGCTCTAATCAACCCACTTACTGGTAACTCAACATATCCCAGCTTCAGTGTTCAGGCAGTTCATCTTGTCATGGTTTAAAAGACATGCTGGTATTATCACTATCCCACTTCAGTGCCACACCTGCTCCTTTATCAGTCACAAGATAGCAAGGATGGTGGGCAGTGCCTGTGGGAGAGCCCCGAGTCTCACTTCCTTATCCTGCGCACCCAGGTGTGGCCCTCTCCCACATCCGCTATCGGCAGGAAATTACACGCACCTTAAGCCCATTACCACTTCAAAAAGAACAGGCAGAGGGAAGAGGAGTGGAGTCTTCCCATTAGTGCCCTGCAGCATAAAGTTTGGCTTTACCTGCCCCCATTCTGGAGAAATAATTAATAATGGCAAATTCATTAGGCTGGCAACAAACATCATATAGGTCATTCCGAGGTCTGCCGGTGTAGGTGAAGAAAGGAGCAGCATGTAAATGTCAATATGTCTTACAGCATTTACTGTATTGAGCAGTAAATCTATAGCTAAAGAACAGGTGTATGAGAAAAATCCTTCTTGAAATTTATTGCTTCCCTTGCAACAGTGAGGGATTAGAATTATTTATTGCTGTGCATGTTGCATTTTTGACTCATGAGTAGACTCCATTTTCCTGTCATCTGCAGTTTTGATGGCACACCAGAAAGCCTGATGATTATACTCGTGCCTGTAACTAGATATTTTACCACAGACTGACATGCACTGCAGTTCAGTATGTGAGATACATATGCATCGGTGCGAGAAATGTTTACATGTAAATGAACGGGTGAAATGAGAAAAGTGCGTATAGGGAGAGGAAGTTCGAGGCTCAGGAGGAGAAAGTTATCACCGCTGTCAGCAGAGTTGATCTGCGTGTCATCACTCCTGCTACGTTAGTTTAGAATCCATCACTGCAGAGGTAATGTTCTGTCGCAGTCACTATGGAAACAGAATCAGGAAGTACAGACAGTGCTGCCCCAAAGTAGACAGAGTGGTGGTAAGCACACACATAAAATTGAAATTTCTTCCAAGTGAAGAAAAGAAATAGAAAAAGAGATGGCGAGATATGCTTGGTTGGACAAGCAATGCAATGCTTGACTGAAATGATTAAATTGTAACTGGCGGCTTGAGTGTGTGTATGTGTTTGTGAATGTTTGTGCAAACACATATGCTTCTGTGTTCCATGTGTGTGTTTACATTTTGTGTGCAAAGGAGATGAAGGAATATGTGGGTGTCATAAAACATTAAGGTCTTGTACTTATCTGGATCTCATCTCTTTGTGTCCCAGCTAAGCCACCGTGCCCCTTTGGAAATCTGTAATACTTCAACCACTAAATGTTTTCAGTGGGAAACTTGGGCGAATGTTGGCATTAGATATGAATTGACAAAGGTGATACTTGGCTTATAATGCTTAGTCAAATAACAAAAAAAAAAAAAAAAGGGTTAGGCCAAACACACAACACATGAAAGAGAATACCGTAAAATAAGTCACCGCCATCTTATCGCTATCTTCAACTCCCCACCAAATAGACTATCAAATCCAAACTTGAATAAGCAGAGCTGTTCAGCAGCCAGTTCCTACTGCCTGTGTCCATTTAGACAGAATTTCAATCTCAGAAGGTCAATTTTGCTACTACTTCATCCCCCCAAGAAGGCAAACAGACCGTAATTAAACTGCTACTCTTGGCTCCTTTTACTATCAGCTGACAAACTGTACTGCACTGCACCATAATTGCCATATTTTTCATAAGCAGGCAGTGACAGAAAATGCCATCACACTCATATCAGGCGGTCCTACTCTGTAGAGTTAGCTCTTTATCTACCTCCAGATAAGGGTAATTCCTGTGGGGTAACCAAGTGACTTAAAGCTGGGGAAGGTGGAAGATGGTTAAAGCAGTAAATGTGCAGTGTTCAAAGTGTCCATATGTTTTCACAACCATAGATGATTAACATATATTTACTCTCAGTGTATTCACTTTACCAACTAAACAGCTGATTAAATGTAATAGGCAGCTAAATAAACATATACACCTGGAACTGAACATCCAACCTGTAAAGTTATATTTTTTTTAGCTATTATTTTCTGTCAATATCAGTTTTTCCAGTTTCAGTGTTTTGTAAAATCAACTCTTGGTGCTGATGCTAATCTGGCCAAATGGATTAACTGCAAATATACTCATTATAGCTGCACATGCAACATACCTTAAGAAATACTGCATATGATCACTTACCATTTTGCACAGATTGTTAATAGACCTATTATTGATGCTGTAAGACAGTTGATCTATTGCACCATCTAATATATATATATATATATATCGTTTTCCTTAGTTATGGGCCATTCACATAACCATAGTAATATTAGTTATTGCTGCTTCCATTCGCTGTTATATTCATGCAGCACTCCACCATCTAGTTTTACTCAAATTGTGCAAACCTGGAGTCCTCATTCATTTAATGGAACTGCTCCTCGTTTCCTCAATAAAGAGAGGCATCAGCATCTTTCAGCTGGTCTGCAGGGCTCATTTAAAGGGCCTAGGGCACAAGATGCCTTATTTCTCCACAGGCTATGCTTCCTGCTGATAATTATCCTGCCGGCTCTGCACAACAATCCAACATGTTCTGCTCAACAGTGAGCTGCCTGTGGATCTCCACCAGCTGTAATCCATGATTCCGGTGTTTTGGGGGATTATATAGGTGTGTTTCAGTATCTAGCTACAGGAAATGTGCTCATAGAGGATGCATTAAAAGTATAACCCTAGTGATCATAATATTAATCATACATCTCCTAGAGAGTTTAAAGACCAATATTATGAAGGCATGGGATGCCTTTTTGCCCTCTTAAAATACCTAAATTAGTGTGACTTTGATTCACACAGTGCAGTACACAGATCTGCAGTATTTATTCAGGCAATACATGCCGTCTGTTCAGTCATACTTAAGTTGTTTTCTCACTTGTCTACTGGTGTGCACAGTTTTGCACTCAATGATACCTTGGTACTCTTTTATTGGCCTAATGTTGTTTTGTTTATGTTTAGGAATATTATTTGAGCTCATGTCTTAACCCTGTAAAGCCTAAAACATTAAATCATTGACAGAAAATTCCAGATCTTTGAAACTATCATTTGAATGAACCAAAAAAATTATCAATTTCCATGTATGAGTTTCAGTTTTGTAGCATATTTAATACATTAGGTCTCAATGCTCAAATATTATTATTTTTTGAACAACCAAAAACATAATATAACACAAACATGTCTAACAAATTGGTAATTTCTTTTCAAAATTGACAAGGTTCTGCCTTTTTCCTCATTAAAGACAATCTTGTAGAATTCCTCTTCCCTGGTGGATCATCAGTGCATTGCATGTATCTAATTATATACATCACTCATCACTCAAAACAATCACTCATCATATAGAGGGCTTCAGTAATCATGTATCAAATATGATACATTTGGTGTTTGGTGTTATAGGGCTAACTTTACTTGTTGGAGGTGCTGACCACTTCATCTAATGTGGGACTGTAATAGTTTTCAAAGCTAAAGTATTTATGTCCATCTTGTGAAGTTTTTTGAGGCAGGCTTTTAATCCATAACTTGATTTGTACTTGTGATGCCACTAACCCTTTACCAAGAGACCCATGCCAAGGGGCTTTAGTGGCAGATCTTTAATAAAGAGTGAACCTCCTGGAGTGTTAGTTAGATTTTAGGGAAGAGATTGCAGGTTTGAGGGTGTTGTAACAAACAGTTGTGTCTCTCCTTGCTCTCAGTGGGAGCTAAGCAGTGTGATGGATTAGGCATGAGGAGTGTCCGCTGGTTTAATGGCAGGTCCAAGGCAGCCTGAGGAGATGGTTTTAATCATATTTGCCTCCTCATTACCCTCCCGTCTGCTGCGTTAGAGCTGCTTTGGGATATCAATGGCAGCCAACTGCACCCCATACAAGAACAATGCATCACCAAATACTACGCGCCAACAGAGCTCCTCATGAAATGGGCCCATTCAAATGTTTACAGAGCAGATGACAGGGGAGGAAGAAACTTACAACTGCTGTTTACTGCATATGTAACCATGAGATCCCATTTTTGATTTGATAGAGCAGGCACAGCAATAGTTTTAGTTTTGCCTAAAAGAAAATTGTTTCGACATGAAACCAGGAAAAAAAGCAATGCTTTAGTATGTGGCATTAACACAGACAAATCAACAGCTGTTGGGTTCCTGGAGATACCATGAAGTATTTTAAAATGTAAAGGTTATCGGCAATACAGTGTGCTGTCACTAGACATTAAATTGCTCGTAGAAAACGTGAGAATGAAACAATTTTGTGTTTTAAATTCACTGAGGAGAAGTGGCTTTTCCATAGCAAAGTGAAGTGACCTTGACAACATTGCGTTGAGGATAGACAGCTGGTTCTTATCTCCAAGGAGACCTGCTGGAAGTCTGTTGTGTGACAGTGATGCCTATCATTCATTTAGCCATGACCTTATCCTCCTTCACTAACATCTCAACAAATGCAACAACACAGACACATCAGAACTTTACAATTTAAAAGAAAATACTTCAAAACCACTAACAAAAAGACATCAGAGGTCTTGTACCTAAAGGCATTAATGGAAGTTGTGCCAATTGATCAAGATCTTTGAAGAGTGAAAGAAATGTTTACAGCATTAGGAGTGACAGATTTGTACTGTGACCTGCTGCGTATATCGGTACAGCTAGCTAGCATGCCCACAGTGACAGTGATAACATGCTGGTGTCTGCATTCCAATATTTGAGTTCATTTATCGTTTAGATATGTGACCCCAAATGTATATTTAAAGAGTATCCACTTCCATTGTAAATTTGAGATAATTACATAGTTAGTGAAAGTGGAATGTCACGTGATCACATTATTATTTGACTGAGAAGCATTTCCATGGTAATGTATGACGACATTTTATTTTATTTTTGGAGATTTTTTTAGTCTGGAGTGTAAGTGGTCAGCACCATAACTGAACAAATGACAAAAAACAAGGCTTTCTGTAAGTGTAAAATTAATTGTTTTGACTGACTGTACAGTTGTATCTGGACTTTGATGTCTTTATATTGACAACTCAAGCTGCGGTTAAATGTTAGATGGTGTTTGGTTTTTCTGGATAATAATAAAAAGGTTGGTTGTACTTGCATGTTTGGATTTAGGGTTAAATGGTTTTTCAGTGGAAATCAAAAATGAATAAAAAATAAATAAATAGCATAATGAGAAAGTTGCATGATATTTTAGGTTGCTCTCTCTTATGTCTTATCCTCGATGTGTTTTTTTTTTTTTTTTTTGTCTCTGTACCTCTCCTAGAATTTATTAAATTTTTCCATTATCGAATTTTGTATTTTCAGAAGGTGTGCTATTCTTTCAAACTCCTTTTTTATTCATACATCTCTCTGCTTGTTGCTGTGAGCAATGTGAGGGGGCTAATTACATTTCCAGCAACCTTGTTAATGACAATGTTGTAATGGCTTTGAGCTATTATTGAATTGACTTTCAACATTGCCATGTTAGTTTACACAACTGCCATTTGCTTAAAAGCTTTGCCTCTGTACTTCTGGACAAGCTGGCATGGTTTAATATGTGCATGTGATAACAGGTTTAATGCTGTGAATAAAATTAATTCCTAGAGGACTCCTTGGTACAGTGGCCCTGAGGGTCAAAACACAACCACATATTGGAAAACATGACAACATTTCCCAAAAACAAAACAACATTTGACTAAACACAATGACAAAGATACACCCCAGCTGACTCATAGTCGAGAACAACTCATAACATCATCATCTGTGACAAGTTCAATTCAGTAAACCATTAAAGGAGCTGGGAAGACATTGAAATGACTTCTTTCTTTTATGACACTTTTCCAATACAAAGCAGAGGTTAGTCTGAAAGAAACAGTTCATGTTTCACCTTGTAATCACTCATCGGCTGTTTCTGATTTTTCCATTTATCATAGCTACTGTGGTTGAACGCTGAAGAGCTCTTACTGTTGATCCTTCCATATTAAATCTGAATCTCAAAGTTTTACCTTTTTATTCTGGGGTCATTGAAACACAGAGAAGCTGTGCTGGTGTTTAATTATCTATACATTGAGCTGTGCATTGGTACTTTTCTCAGTCTACTTCACTGTCTTTATCTGTTAGCTCTATCTTACTTTTCATTCCTCTAGGCAAATACATCTTAGCTTTGTTGCCATTAGAAACTCAACTCCCGTAAACTCAGCCTAATCGCTCTTCATCATCCCTTATCACTATTCGACTGTTCTCACAGCAAGGACAGCAAAGACAGACTATAGAATAGCTCTGGTTTGCTTGCTTCTCCCACTCCACTCCTGGTCACTGATTATGTATCTGAGTAAGGAGGGAGAGGCTTTAAAAGAAAAATCATTGGATTTAGAGTGGTAATAAAAGCATCAACATACACAACCCAATGCCAAGTCATAAGTAAATTCTCAAGTTGTCGGGTTCTCCAGCAGCAGTTGGCAGAGGCATTCTGATTTCGCTTTACCAGTCAGTATGCTGGAGGAAATTTTCCTTCCTTTTCAAGCTGGAGGAGCTGTCCTTGGTGCTAAATTAGACATTCAGGTAGCGACCACTGTAGCTCTGTCGTTAGCCCTGAGGCTGTTCACAGCCTGTTTTTTCATGTCATGCTACAGTGCATCCACAAGTGGTTTATACAAACTCTGTCATGATGCTGGCTGAAAGAACCAATTGAACATTGTGAGTGTTACAGTTTGAAAGGCAATGGATTGTGCGACTGTCTCTGTAAATGTTGCAACAGTACACACCTGTTGATAGTTTTGGATTTGATAGATTCACTCTGTGTGTGTCATTGTGTTTCCAAAGAAATAACAGAAACATCTTACACGCCCTATTGCATATGAACATATTCACAGATTTAGAGAACATGCAATAACTAAGTATAGTATCCTCTGACAAGATAAGCATCTGCAGTATTGCAGTATAACAGATTGCATAACAGCACTGTTTCTAGTCAAAATCAGTTCAATGTAACATTTTTGTTAACATAAAACCAAATTATGATCAGAAAACAGCAAAGGTAAGACACAATTCTTAATCATCATTTTTATAATGTAACTGTTTTTTGGGGATTTTTAAAAAACATTTTTGCATTTCATTCAATGAGTTATAGCAGTGGAGACAATATTTGTGTTGCTGGATCTGCTCTGCATTAGCTTAGGGGTGCCGCATTTGTGTTATTGGTCTTTTGTTTTATGAAATTGTACTTAAATGTACTCTGTACTCACTCTGTTAGCTTGTTTTTAATATTCTCTCATTTAGTGCTTGTTGCTTGGAAGGTGTTCTCTTGGCCTTTAGTTTAGTTGAGCTTTTATCTGCTAGGTGTTTTTGGGCAATGTGGTTATATAGCATGTATATATTGCTACAGGTGTCATGTAGCATTACCATGGCAACATGACACCGCTACCAGTGGCAACCAGGAAGTGTTAAAATGTAATGTGAATGTGATGTGTAATGTGTAAATGTGAAAAACAAATAAACAATAAATCATACACACACACACACACACACACACACACACACACACACACATATATATATATATATATATAGTAGCACTATAGCAAGAATAAAATATATATATAATAAATAATATAATAAATATAATATAATATAATAATATAATATATAATAATATATAATAAACAAATAATTTACTCCTACATTGCAAGTTGTCAAGGAAAAAAACAGCATATTCAAAGGGGGGAAAAGCCCATATTGTGGTGTTTATTGGTCTGAGTGATTTACTGGATATAGTCCTGGTTGCAAAGCCTGACAACCACTGGAAGGAATGACTTTTCTCATCGCTGCCTCACACACTTGGGGTAAAGTGTCCTATCACTGAAGGAGCTTCTCCGAGCCTTTAGAATGACATGCATGGGGTGAGAGACATTGCTGATCTTAGCTGTCATCTTCCCATCTCTCACCACCTACACTGAGTCAAGGGGGGGCTTTCAAGACAGAGCCGGGTGTCTTGATTTGTCTGTCAAGTCCCCTCTTGTCCACAGTTGAGATGCTGATACTCCAACAGACCACTTGATACAAAATAGCTGATGCCACAGAAGAATCAAAAAGGGAGTGCTCTTTTGCTTTGTGCTTCCCTGTGATATACAGACACGATGTCAGTCCAATCCTCTTTGTTTTCCAGTTTGTCAATAATTGTTTGCATCAGTGGAAGTCCACCACCAGCTTTTTGGACTGATCCGGAGGCAGATCCGCTTACCCCTGTCCACAATATCCTGGACTAGTTCTGTACGCTTTGTCGACGCAGTCATTGGAGAACTTCAGCATGTGACAGTTGGCTGAACTGTGCTTGAAATCTGCAGCGTAGAGGGTGAAGAGGATGTGTTCCACTTTACTGCATTAAATACATGTACAACACACAGTCATTTGACATTTAGTTTTGATTCATTTTATTCTGTTCAAATTGTGCTGTAGATACTGAGAGCACACATTAGCATTTAAAATCCTATAAATGGATTTTACCTGATTTTACTCACAGTCCTCAAATTGAATTATCTTGAACTTACCACAATGCATTTAATATTTAAAGATGATTTAAGATATTTAGCTAACCCTGGTCACAGTACAACCACAGCCACCTTTAGTTTGTAGCAGAGCTGAACCACGTTAAAAATGTGTGTCCAGTTTTCAGCTTCTACATTTACATTTCCTGCGCATGAGTTTGAAGTTATTGTTTTTATTTTTTATTTAATCCTTATTCCCCTGCTCCTGATCTGAGAAAGTAACCGTGGGTGGAGGTGAATAGTTCTATAACTTTGCATCTCCTCATGTGTTTCTATTCCATTGCAAATTTTGAGTGGAGACAACTTTGAAGGAGTCACAAGAAGTCATTTTTACCATGGAATGAAATTAAACTGAATATATACATTTTATTAACCTTTGTTTTAATATATATATATTCACAATTATTATTTATATTGACTGCAGTCCCTGAGTGTGTAGGAGTGTTATAGGCTTCTATATGGTTACAATTTTCAAACAATAAGTCATGTTTAAACTTTATAATTAATCCAAAAATATTTCACACTATGTATTAGTTCATAATGTCTCGCGGCTATACACTATGCACTCTGACTCACTGATTAGGTCAGAGGTGCACAGTATAGCCTCAGGCCCATGTGGTTTTTCCGTCTCCGGCAAAAACTTTGTCTTTATTATTGAGGTTTTACAGAGAACTATGTCAAGGATGATAATAAGAATGTTTGCAAGGATGGGTATATGAGCGGTAACAATAAATGGCTTTTGAAGAGCAGGGATTCAACAAAAAAAAAAAAAAAACCTGCTGCTTTTAAGTGAACAGGGTAATAAATGATCACCAGGTCTGTGAGGGAAAATAGGATGTTCGCTATGTGAAAACTCTCATCAGGTTGAGTGTTTAGGCTGTTCATCTCTGTTCAGAAGTATCAGCACAAGGTTTTATACCTACATTATGTAAAACGGGCACTTTTAACTATTGTGTCTTCATGAATACTGTAATCAGACTGGCTTAAGCTTCACTGTTCATCATGGCTGATTCACAGAGATAAAGAGGATCAACAGCACAATGAGAAATAATGGGTTAGTATTTTGTAGAATGACATAATTAGACATGAGGCTAGTCATCCTGACAGAGTCTGGCTGATTAAGTCAGCTGACAAGGGGGCAAGTGAGGACAGCGCATTGAAAACTTTTCTTATCCTTAAATATTTTTTTTATCACATTTATTTTATACTTTTGTAATGACAGACATTAATTCTAGGAGTATCTTTGCTCATATTCAGAGGTGGAAAAAGTTCACATATTGAGGGATAAGTACAGAAAAAGACCCTGGTATGAGTGGAGATACTGATTAAAATTCTTTACTCAACAGTAGCGCTTTGAAGGACATTTAAACCAGCATTTTCTATCTAAAGATAACTCAACCATCTCATCTTAATAAGCATTAACATTCACACACAGCATTTCATTGGACCTTTAGCATTGATGATACAGTGCCAGTCATTATTTATGACATGCCAAGCTCATGCAGTGTCACAATATTTATTTCCAATCAAAGTTGCTTTAATTCTTTTTTGCCAAGGTCAAGCATTACAAAACTAAACAGTCACTTGAATCACTTTTTCACAGTTACTTACTGACATTACTGAACCTAGACCTGACCAACTGAAGCAAACCCTGCCCCCCACAGGCTTCTACTGTAGGCACTAGGCATGATGGGAAATCACTTCATCCACCTCAGCTCTCACCCTGATGCTCATCCTCAGACCACATGACCTTTTCCCATTGAAACACAGCCCAGTCATTATGCTCCCTTGTCATTTCTATTTATGTTTCAACTGATGTTGATATTACGAAGGTGTGAATGCTACAAAATAATGAAAACAAGTGGTTCCAGACACAACAAACCCCGCTCCTTGCACATATTGTAGCTTATTTTGGCATTGATCCAGCTGATGTCGTCATGTCTATGTGTGTGGTGATGTCAGCGTATCAACTACCTCTATGTGCCAAGTTAAAAGTAGATTTAACAAAATGGATGTTTTTATAGACATTTGAAATTTCACCCATTATAATTATTAACTTGGACCTACTTTTCCCAAAATATAATCAGATCTATTCTGCATCACTTGCAATCTATAAAACTAATTTGATATGAATTCAATCAATAGTTTTGCTCCTAGAATTTTAACAAACAAGCTGACAGAAAGAGGCTGGATGAGCTCATTAAGAAGGCCGGCTCCGTCCTGGGATGTCCTCTGGAACCTCTGGAGAAGGTGGCGAAGAGGAGGTTGACAGCCAAGCTGTCCTCCATGATGGACAAAGACTCCCACTCATTCCAACACACACTTACGACACATAGGAGCTCCATTAGTGATAGAATGATGCACCTAAAGTGTCGCAGGTCTTTCCTTCCTGCAGCTGTCAGGCTCCACAACAGAAACTGCTCCAAAAATCCTGTGCAATAATCAGTGCAATAAAACATGCAATAAACCTGTGGCATGATCAGAATGCGCACAGCTGTAAATGTATAACTTTCTTGATTTGTGTGCACTTCCTCTGCTCTTGTGTGCTCTCAGACTTTGCTGCTGTAAACCTGGAATTTCCCACTGTGGGATGAATAAAGGAATTTCTTATCTTATCTTATCTTATCTTATCTTATCTTATTTTATCTTATCTTATCTTAACAAACCAAGTTAAACCAAAAACAATACCCCTCGCTTCACCTTTGTGGGGTGGGGTAATAACCCATAAATGTATTCAAACTAAAGTAACTGGCCTAGTTTGGAAATATATAAGAAGGTACATGTATGGTTTGTTAAAACAAAGACTAGTCATAACAATGAGAAACACACTTGAGCAAACTCCTCAGAGCTCTACTTCAGTACAACACTAGTAGAGTATGCGCTGAAGCTGTTGTATATGAATTAAGAATCTGACAAGACTCTACTTCACGCAGAGAGGAAACAATGGTATAGGTAATATCAAGGGACAAACAAGAAAGGAGAAAAACTGATCCAAATAAAGATGGGTCAAGGGTAGAATAAGGACAGGAAGGAACTCCAATTGGGGGACAGAAGGAAGGAAAAATCTCTTGTGAACAGCTGTGGGGGAGGTAAAGAGGGAGAGTGGATGGGGCGGAGGAAGATGGGTGCCTCTACTTCTCATCCACTCTTTGATCTGTAGGTGCCAGCGATGACTGATGGAGAGCCACTCTAACTGAAGGTCATATCCAAAGCCCTGCCATTTTAGCCGACCACTGTCACAGGGGAAAGGATAAATAAAGCTCAGATTGTTGAGTTTATTCACCCTGCTTTCTCGTCAGTTTTGTCAATGGACTAGAAGAAACAGACAGATGAGGCAGATGGAAGCAAAGGAAGGACAGGATTGCCAATAGATGATCCCTGGGATTTATCTTACCATAGTTATTTTTTAATAGAAAAAAAAAAAACATACTTTAGACTAATATCCCATTTGAATAACAAAGACTTGATCCTTCTTTTTATGCTCTACATCTTTCCATATTTTACATTCCTGTTACTTATGTTTTGACTTTTGTTACAATAGGAATAGACACATGAATGAAAGGATGTTCAGCTAAGAAGGATTTGATCAGTGTGATTATTTATACAAAGTAGAACAGACACCGGTTACAATTACATACATAATCCATCCAAATTCGTCATCGAATCATGCAAGGCACAAATAAGGTGAAACACATTTCTGCAGGAAAACAACCTGCAGCAGACATAATGTGTCTGACTTTTGTTTTGCCCAGATTGTCACAAGGCTGAAGGACAGCAGTCTGTCAGCGCTCCAGTGTCCCCGCAGTCTGGCTGAAACACTGAGCTATTCGTCTGGTGCTGGAGCCAGAGCTGGAGCCGGAGGTTTAGATGGGGTTGTTATCCCCCAGGCAGGGCAGAATGCTCATGGCCAGGCGACCTCGCTGCCCAGCCTCTAATATCTGATCAAGAACCATCTGCTGAAGCTGCCAGGGCCCACACACTCCCCATACCCCTGACCTCTCCAAGGAGAGCCCAGTGGGAAATAAAGCTATTAGTGGGCTATTAGAACCATTCTGATCACCATTTGAAAAGAAAAGCAACACCACGAAATGATATTATCGTCACAGCAATGAGGATTTCGCCGCCACTAATGTATAAAGAGGCGCGAGTCTGTTTAGCCATTCCTGTTGTCTCTCTGCTGTGTCTCACTTCGCCTCTTTCTAAGCACATGATCTCCCATTTCCACAGTTCATTATCCTCACCTCTACCACATAGCCACTTGTATTGATAGGGATTTTTATATGTAAATATTACATTTTTCCATTTAGCCGAGGTCATTCTTATACATATTGACTGTTTCTGTTGCCTGGTTGTACATGAATATAGATACACGCATAAAGAGCTTGAAATCATTTATTTATTGCACCAAAATATACAGAGATTTCATCAAATTCAAAGTTGATGTTTAGGATTTATTAAAATTACAGTGGGCATGCATGTGTTCACACATAGTACATATATATATATAATGGTGTATACAGTTCATATGAAGTTCACATGGCCTCTGCAAAGAGTTTTTGCTGCTAGTCTGTGCTCTGCAACACCATTCACCAGGCCCTGATAACAGTTGGTTAATGGGTAATGTGCCACACAAGAGTGATGCTGCACTTTCTGTTTTCATTTTGTTGCTGTAGTGCAGTAATTAATCCAGCTGAACCCTTTGTGCTCACAAAATAAATGCTTTCCATTTTCATTAATAGACAACTCATTAGTACATAATGAGCAAGAAGGCAGCACTCCCTGCTCTCCCCGTGCAGTACGTAGCAGATGAGCATGCGCTACACTCAGCTAATTAAAACCTAGAATTGTGTTCCATCTCCTTGTATTCTTTTCTGGAAACAGCATGAGCATCAGCATGGGCTTTTAAAGCATTTGTTAAATGAATCATAATATGCAAGCATTTCATACACCAGAGAAAAACACATATGTAAGTCATGTACATTAAAAAGCAGTATGATGTATAGTACAGTAGGTTTCCTGATTGTGTGTTTTATATTAATTGAACTCAGATGTGGTGTTTGAAAGATTCATAGTTTAATAATTACTTACATCTAGCAGTGAAGTTGGAGATTTCAGGTAAATGGATACTGCCACCCTACCACAGCAGCTGCAAACACCATAAAGCATGTAGATAGTGCATAGGAAGTTAAAATAAGTCAAACATAAGTGATGATAATGCACCTTAACCCTGGATGTAACCTTTACAGAGTGAGAAGGAACACAGTGAGCCACACCCTCAGCAGATAAAATCGGGTAATTTCATGTAATGAAAACACACAGTGAAAAGTGAGTTTGACTATACACTGGTGAAAACATTTATACTATATTCAGTGTTTTCAGTTGTGTCCTCCAAAAGCTCCTTATAGGTTCATTGATGAGTCTATTCAGTAAAATGTGATTATATAAAAACATAATTCAATGTATAATCAAGCAAATAGTGGATGAGGGTTTGCATTTTTTTCAAAAATGGTGCATATTCACTGCAATAATAGCATATTTTCATGTGGGGGTCACATGATTTGGTAATCCTTGCATTTTTCAGCATGAAGTTAAAAAAAAATATTGCATTGTAATTTAATGATGTAATATGGAACATCATCTGCTCGTGCATCTACACAACGTGAACTAAACAGGAGCAAGATGATGAAAAATGCACCCCATTTGTCGATAAGAATATTTGTATAAACCAGTACCCAATGTCCTACAGGAAATGGGGGTCTTAGTGTTTTTTACACCCCATGCAACTGTTGGAACATCAGAGAAAATCGACGCTGGAGCCACTTTTCCAGTGTGAAGCATTTGAAAATGGTTTGTGCTGCAGTGATAATAATGTTATATGAACATAAAGGCACTAATAGCTCTGAAACAGATGGCCTGTTCTATCTCACTTTTGTGAAACAGGAAGCAATTATTTTATTTGTGACTCAGGAATGTTAAAGCCATGTTTCAGCTGCGCTTAGAAAATAAAGAACATAAAATATAACCAGCACTTTCTGTGGTGTATGTTTAGATCTTGGATGTTTGCTCATCATAGGATAGTTAGGATAGGGCGTAGGAGAAAAATTTGTTTTTTCATTAAAATACATGTTTTTCCAGTTCCCACATATTTTTCCAAGGAGGTTATATTTTTGCCGGCGTTTGTTTGTCTGTTAGCAAGATAACTCAAAAAGTTATGGATATATTTTAATGAAATTTTCAGGAAATGTTCGCTCTGAGACAAGGAACACATGATTAAATTTTGGAGGTGATCCGGATCACTGTCTGGATCCAGGAATTTTTTTTATAGG
>JAPSES010000236.1:2440909-2454613 GCA_029822895.1 Maxillicosta whitleyi
GATCCAGACAGTGATCCGGATCACCTCCAAAATTTAATCATCTGTTCCTTGTCTCGGAGCGAACATTTCCTGAAAATGTCATTAGGTTTGGTCAATAATTAACCCAGATACTGAGAAAAAAGTTTTTGCCCCCATTGACCCCAATGTTAACGAAATTTCAAAGTGATCCAGAATCCAGGATTTCTTATGGATAACCCCCAAAAGTTCATCATTTCTTCCTTGTGCCATTGCCAACAAATCATGAAAATTTCATCAAAATCCATCCATAACTTTTTGAGTTATAATGCTAAAAGTCAAGCAAAAACATAACGCCGGCAAAAACATAACCTCCTTGGCGGAAGTAATCAGCAGATCACCAAGTTACTATAATTGTTCATGCCTGTAGTTGTTATTTTACCACATTAACCCATAAAGACACAGTCACTAGTGACCAAATCTAACAACTCGTCTAAACTGTTTAATACCTGTTTATCCACTAATCCTATAAATACATGTAAATAATTGGTGTAAAATCTTTTCACGGTCATGGGATATGATCCATTTGGATGTTCTGAGGCTTCGTAGTTACCGTGGTAACACTGTTGTCTTCTACGACATTGATTCATGAGTTGGATCAGTGATAGTGGATGGACATACTGGGTTTATGTTCAGTTAATGAGAGGCTTTAATGAAAAAGTCACTTTTTACTTCACTTTATTCTGCTTTTGATCTAATAACCTTTGAATTAACTATGAGTTTTAATGAACATCTACATGATCAGTGAATTAAATAAAGTAATAAACCTGATTTGCATTGAGAAACTCAAATAAAAGAGGATAATATTAAAATTAACTGATAAATCACTCACAAATCAGACAATAAAGAAATAAGTTGTGAACTGCCACAAAAGTACCACTGGGGTTGGATGGTTTTATTTCAGTTTAGAATAAATTAAAGCCAAACATTTTTAATGTAGAAAAAGCACAGAAAAAAACATATTTACAGTATAACCCATAATACTTACTGGACATGCATCAGTGCAGGTTGCTACTATTGATGTGGATTTTTTTTTTCATCTTCCTTATGCACCTCCATGAAACACAGCAAAATATGGATATTGACACATGTGAATTGCAAGTATTAAGACTAAATTAATTATTCATGTTTGCAACAGATTTTCTTCGATAACACTGTTAATGTCATACTGGTGATGGTACACTGACCTGTTATGTTGCCAGTGGATGATCCGTGATAGTCACGTATCAGTCTGCTGAAAGTAACAACGATTACTTTAGTCATTAAGTCATTTAGATTACTTAGGCTATTTGTGTCCACGGGATTACTCAACGTGAAATCAATTAAACAAACATTAGCAAATTAATTGAATCTGAATTTTAAAGCAGTGCTTCCTTTCTAAAGAACTAAATCCCTAAAATAAACATTAAGATGCATCAGATATGACTCGTTTGGATGTTCAGAGGCTCTGTAGTTACCATGGAAATACCACCATCCTCTACAACATTGATTCACCAGTAAAAGCAATGGAGGTTGATAAATGACAGTAGATGGACACACTTGTTTTTATGTTCAGTAATTTATATATTTGCTGAAAAAGTCACTTTTTCTGCAGTTTTTTTCTGTTCCTGATATAATAACCTTTAAAAAAAATGTAATCTGAGCTTTTATGAACATCTACATGATCAGTAAATCAAATATAGGAAAATACAGGATTTACACTGAGAAAACGCAAAATGATGATGATTTCTTTTGGCTTTTTCCCTTTCAGGGTCACCACAGCGAATCACCTTTGCATGTTTATTTGGCAGAGGTTTTTACGTCGGATGCCCTTCCTGACCCAACCGGGCTTGGGACCGCCCCCTTGTGGCTATTGGGATGTATAGCATAAACAACCTTTCCCAAGGGATCACCTGGGTTAGGGTTAGCACCAAAGTCAGTGGCGTAATCCACTGAAATAAGGAGAATAAATTACAATCAATGGCGATGAATGACATAAGAAAGTTGAATTAGAGAAAAAAAAAATTGAGGAACTACCACATAAGTATTAGTTAGTAATGTTAGTTAGTATTAGTTATAATGGTAGCCTTAAAAGGGTTAAATAAATTGCTGTAACTGAAACAAATCTGTAACGGAATCAGTGACATTGCAGTAATTATGTATTTGCTCAGATAAATCCAAGCGGGCCTGCAAATGAACAAGTCAGGTAACATGGACTGTTTGTATTTGTTTATTTTGTTACATTTATTTAGTGTGTATTGGCATTAGTTGCAAAGAACAAGATGTGTGCCCAGATTTAGCAGACAAGCTAGTTTCTACTGTTCATACTAACCCTTAAATATCAGCATTTTGGTATTGGTGTGTTGCATAAATATCATAAGAGCATTTATTAGTATTAATCATCAACAGTTACAGTTCTGTGGCCTTATAGTCATTCTGCCATACTGAAATTATTCAACTGTAATGTGCAGGACATGACAGTCACATATTTTCAACCCTTCACTCCACAGTTCTGTTCACCGAGCTAGTGGAAGCCAGTGGGTACTAAATTAGTTGGCCTTGTATGGAGCTTTTACTGAAGTAGTCCTTTCATTACCTTCTGTTTTGTGGACGCACTAAATGTACTCTAGATTGTCATTCACTGCCATTTCTAAGTAAACAGCTTTTAAGGTTGCAGCGGTCCCCTTTTTGGTGTATATTGGCTTATCCAATCAAATAAGAGGTCACAGGTCAAACAAATACCATTTTAATGGGTAATGTTATAAATGTCAACAACATTTTATAACAGTGGTTGACTAGCTCTTTGGATGGGGTTGGTTCGTTTCATGTTTGCCTTTTGGCTTTTACTGACAATTGTTTTGGACTAACTGAAGGAACTGTATTATATTATAGTGATAAAGGGTACATGTTTATACACATACATAAATGAATAATGGATTACCTTTGTGTCAGTCTTCCTCTCTGTTGCTCTTTTCTTTGTTTTTTTGTGAGACAATTTGCTTATTGTTTCTAAGATGGAAAGCAAAACATTTGGGAGATTTTTATTTTCCTCATTTTGCAAATTTATGTCCAAAACGCAGCTTTTAGTGTCCTCAGGCATTCATCAGGGCAGCCCTAATTTCACTAGGCTTGCATACTTCCTGGTATAAATCTGGGAAACCTGTATTGACTTATGGCCTACTTTACATAATACTCAAACCCACATGAGTGCTGCTCTGGGTGCATGGGCACATCAAACCACTACTCACATATTCACTGCAAATTAGTCTCCAAATCCATATAAGCCTCTGATAGCAGGGATGAAACACAATAATCAATGATGGAGGTTTTCTTTACCTCCCTAAACAGTAGAGTTATTTATGAGTGCTGACACTAATCAGCAGGGTGTCCCAAAGTTGTCCACCTTTTGATTATAGTCACGGTCAACACTTCACTCAGGAAAATACGATCTTTTATGCACTTCCCAAACTTGGAGGGCTTTTGTCTGAGGGCTTTCAGAGTGTGATCCCGTGCGTAGATTAGCTCTATCCGGCTGTCAGAAAGGGGATGAGTGAGTGGGTTTACCTAAAGGCCTCTGGCACAATTATCTCCCCAATCATGAGACATCCAGCAGACGGCATTCTCCTTCTGCCGCTCCTGGCTTTTAGCTTCTGTCTCCTGGGCCTCTTGGCATTGGTGTTTGAGCTCACACACTAACATCTCTGGGTGTGTTTTCAGTTCATTTGTTTGTATGATAACTACTGCTGCAACAATTAATCAATTAAATTGATCCAAATCGATTCTTAAAAGAGTTGGCAACAAATTCAGCAGTTGATTCGTTGGGTCTCGAGAACATTAGTATTGAGGCATGTCCACATGCTGTGTAGCGTAACAGGGGAAAACACAGAGCAGTATGGCTGAGGGTTTGGATGCCAGAGTTTTAAAGTTAGGTTTACATTATGTTTGCGGTGGGCACAAATGTCCAAAACGTAGTGTGCCATTTATGCAATAAAAAGTTGAATATGGAGGAAAAAAATGAACAAATTCTCAAGGCTTTGGCAAAGTTTGGGGCAAACAGGGCCACCGTGGCCATAATGTAACCTAGCTTTAAATAACCTATGCGTTGTGATTACTTTAGCCCGCTAGCTAGTTAGACACTAGTAAGTTCCTTTCAGCTTTTCCCTTCCGGGGTTGCCACAGTGAATCACATTCGCATATTGATTTGGTACGAGCTTTTACGTCGGATGCCCTTCCTGACACAACCGGGATTGGGACCGGCACAATAAGGGTTGCGCCCCCTTGTGGCTACATTGGGATATATAACGCAAAGGACCTTTCCCAAGGGCCAACTAGGTCTCAAACCGGCCATCTTCCGTACCAAGTCAGTGGCGTTAACCATTAAGTCACCCAGTCGCTATTGTTGTAATTAGAATGTTTTCATCCATCTCTCTTTATCAGGCCACCAGACTAACATGACCTATCGCTGACTGGAACTAATACATACAACGTTAGTTTGATAACCTATAACATGAGCTGGTTGAAGACGATCGCTTGTTAATCGAAACAAGTCTGGGTAGTGGGCTAGTGCCCGCTAACTATACCCAAAGCCATTGCAGGGACACAATTATAAGTGAATCGTCTGCAGCCAATATTGCTTTGGGTTTAATACAGATCTTTGAGAATTTAGTTTTTTGTGTTTATCTGATGAATTGATCAGTTATCAAAATAAATTACAGATTAATTTATTGTTAAAATTATCATTAATTACATCCCTAATGACAAAGACAATAGCTTTAGAGGGGGCACTGATCAAGTTTTCTGATGCAAACTCTTCGCAGGGTCCACCTCAGCATCTCTCTGACATCATGCCTCTCTTGGCAGCCCACCCACCCATCTTCCCAACCCTCACAGCTACTCATCACGGAATAGTGTTTCATAAACAATATCAAACAACTGTGAGTTCCTTTATTTATTGCTGTAAAAACTATGTTAACCATGATCAAATTACACTTATTCCACTGTGTCCCCTAATATATTACATCACGGTTCACACAGAGGAAGTGACACATGATGTGGTTCCCTGCTGTTTACTGTAGGTGACTGTGTATTGGGGCAATTAATTACTCCATAATTGAAATTATAGCCTGTTCTAACAAAATTAAATCAAAGTTACATTGTGTTCTCCTCAGCTTTTTTGCCTGGCCTTTACAAGCTCTTTTCACAGAGCTTGATCGATCCACAGTCATTAGTGTATAGTTTTATTAAAACTATAATTAAGCCAAGCTAACACCCAACAGTACAATTTAAAGGACCTTCATCGAAATTCTCGCCTCAGCTGATTTCTGCTGATGCATTAACGTGGCTCATAAAAATCCCACTCCAAGAACATATAAATCTTAAGAGGAAGTGAAAATAACTGAACAGTTTGTTTGACGTCCACTGTTCATCTGGTACAGGTGCTGTTTTAGCTGCTCAGACTTGTAAGAAGTGTAGTGTTGGCTCTGATTCTAAACCCTGGAAGCTCTTTATAATCTCTTCGTCTTTAACAATATTTACATTCAGGGACTGCTGGATATAGATAGGTTGCTGGCACACACTCATGTGAGTTAACTACTGCCTTTCACTCAGATACTTGAAACAAGATAAGATGTCTCACCAGGGCTAAAACCTAAAGTGGACTTTTTCAGCTGCTTAGACAAAGAAATTGAGGATTTCTTCTTCTCTTCTTCAAGCTGCTGAATCCCTAAACCAGGAGAACATTTATCACATCAACCTAGACCTGATCTATCCAGTTTTATACAGTATCAATAAGGGTTTTAGTCTGAAAACACGCAGGAATTTCACTTTACCTTGACACTTGACAACCATACAATCATACACGTGTTGGTCTAATGTTCATGTCACCAGTTTATTACCTATGTGTTTTTTAGATTTATGTACAGTAATTGTTTTAGCCTGTATCATTAGATCAAATCCCTTTTTTTCCAACCATTGTAAAAGAATTGTCTGCATATTGCTGTGCACATGACAAATAATATGAAAATGTTGGAATCTTCAAGCACTTATAATGGATTTTTAGTGATTATATTATACACCGTTGTCCATACGTTGGAATATTTTTCACATATTCACATTTTTTTCCCACACATTCCTAATTTCATTCCTATTTATACACATTAATAATCACCTTTGACCTGGTGCAATAATTAAACACTGAGTCCCACTTGCATTTTAATCTATCAACAGTATTTTACATTGTCACAATCATTTCATAAAAACAGGTAAAAATATTGAATTCCGACTTTATAGACATGAGTGTATATTGAGGCCCAATCCCAATTCACCCCTTAGCCCTCCCCCTTGGCTACCGCTTGGGCTACCACTTGAAACAGAGCTTCATAGGTTAGAGGTTGAAACATTCCCCTACAAAATGAGATGTTACGTCATCAGCCGTCATTAATACCGAAAGTATTCCCAAGCCGTTAGCAGCCGTTACCTTCTGTATTTCGTGGGCTTTGGTCATCTTTTTGCAGCTATCATCTATAAACCACATAAATTCGAAACTGAAACTAAGTTGTTTACAGAGGAAATATGTGCATTTGTGTGTTTCTTGCATCACACTGCTGCACTTTTTAGATGTGTTTACTTCTGTCTTGCTGATGATTCAAACAGAATTATGTTCATAATGTGGTCCTGAAATATCTCAGTTTCAAGGGCCTCTGCCTCTCCCCTCCGTTTAATTGAGAATTGGGACAATGCTACCCCTTTCCAGTGTAAAAGTACAAAACAGAGGGATAAGGGTGGGGTGGGGGTAAATTGGGATTGGGCCTATGTATTTTGCTCCCTTTCTCTCTCCACTGCTGCCATTATGAAAGGACTAGACTGAAAACACTGTAAATAAAAATGTAATTGAAACCTTCAGATAGAACAGGCTGTAAAAGCTCTGTGTTTGTTCTTTTATGATTTTTTTTTTTTTTTTTTGGAAATCTTTGGAACATTTCTCATTTTCAGAAAGCAGTTAGATTTCAAATGATTGGAGACACAATGTTTGACAGAGGCTTTCCTTTCACAACAAATAACAGAAAGAACAGGGTATGCGCCAGTGATTGTGACATGCTGGGTAATATTTTATCGGCCTTTCTACTGCCCTAAAGGTTTTAATAGTCGTGAGAGACTGTAAGTCTTTGGGGTGAGAAGGAAATGGACCAAGGATTTTCTTTTAGTGATAAGGTTGACTGCACTGGGCTGTGAGAGTGCTTCACTAACTAATTATTTGAAGCCCCTTCTCAGATTAGAAAAGACATGCAGAGCTTATGGACAGTCGCATAGCAAGCAATCAGACCATGTAATAACCAGAGGGCCAATATTTGCTTAAATCCACTGTAACACCTCACAAAACAAAAGTGTGTAAAGCCCTAATGCTCAGGCCAATCCCACGCCACACTGCCTTGATAAACACCAACGCCACCCCCACAATGGACGCCATCTTTACTCTGGCAATTAGGCAAAGCTTTGGATTATCACTTCCTCAGCCCAGCACACTACAAATCCATCCGGATTCAATTATTCCCCTCCGATGTCTGTGGCCATTTGGGCCTTTTGGGCACATGGCCAGTCGAGAACGGATTTGGACTGCAGAGAGTAAAAAGTGAGAAAAAAGTTTGTGTTTTTCTTTGTTTTTATTTAACATCCCTGCAAGTTTGACAAGTCTATTAAATAAAAATGAAACCTCAGGATCTTGCAAACACTGTCCCGGTAAATATTTTATGAGAACAATAAGCTAAATTTACAGTATTTTTCTCCACAAATACGCCTCCTTCACTTTGTGTTTGTTGGCATTCTGTGTAGTACATAAAAGGAGTTGCACACATCTTTCCTTCCATGCAGCCCCTGTTTTCATCCACACCTTGTGGGTTAGAAGTGTCTCATGTGGGTTCTGAGTAAAATCCTAAAATGCTTACTGAAAGGGTTTGATTTGCTCTGTCTCGGTGCACCTCAGTGGCTTTATTTTTACTTATTAGAAACCTCGCTCAGGGTAAATTGTGTAAGAGATCAAGGGTTTCCAGGGGTCTAGAGACTCTCATTTTTCTACTTGACGCCAACCTTCAGTGTGTTTGCCCAGATGCTTTTTTTCCTCCTCCTGGTCTTTCATTGTAGAGCAAAGAAAACTTACTGTGTATATGTGTGTGTTTTGCTTAAAACCCACTTCATCCGTATATTAGTGTGCATATTCATGCGCAGCTAAGCATGCATTTGTGTGGTATCATGGATATTCATCGCGGGTCTGAGATGAGAGACCCCCTCTGGATGTGTACAACCCCCTCCTGTCTGTTTATCCTCTTGGGTGGCTTGTTTTCCTCACAGCAAATCACTGCCATCGCTGTCATCTGCAGCATTTTATGTGTCTGCTATACAGCAGCCTGTCAGCTCTAACACATTCCTCTGTGTCTCCCCTCTTTTATCTACAGATACCACAGTGTCATCACAAAAAGGTAAGACAGCACTCAATCAGTCACCTGTGGATCCCCTCTTCTTTTTAAGATTGGTGTCATTTAGTGTGTGTGCCATGTGTGTGTGTATATGTATATGTGTGTGTGTGTGTGTGTGTGTGTTCTCAGTTTTTGCTAATGAGATGAAAAACATGCCGTGGCGTAGTTGATGTTGATTTGGAATTGAGTCATTCTGTGTTTCTGCTACAGAACAATCTGTTTGATTACAAAGTCAATCGCTCACTCCCACTGACACCTAGACTAAATTATTGCGCTGTCCCAAAATGATAGACAGCCCACAGTCTGTGTTTATGCACAGCTTTCTGTAAGTCTTATGTTCAGGCTAATCACAGACTCCTCCACACTTTCATGTGTATGTTAATATGAGTTTGGGGGAGGTGATTGTTTTGCATAGTGGATCTTCAGGGGGAGACTGAAGATGTAGTCCGGGGAGATATTTATAGGCGTGTACCTGTAGGCTGTTTTGATTTTGTAAGATGATGGGGCCAGACAGTCAGATTGTCTAACCAGCTCCGGGGGTCTTGTTCTGAGTGGCAGCCTGCAGGTGGATGCGCCAAACGGTCCCAGCCCTCTTCGGTTCATATTCCAGATACAGTAACGGCAGAGGGTGTGTCACGCTCTGTGATTGCAAAGCAGGAGCAGACAATCAGCTACGAGAACCCCCTACTGATTTTGTTGAAACTTTCTTTGATTCCCTGCTGTGCCTATAAGAACGTAGTGTTGTTTGATACATTTTTATAGTCATCCGGATGTCATATAATAAGGATAACGTGCACATTTCGAAATCATGAATATACGTCTTTGGGGAGCATTTTTAACATTACAGACCTTTAGATCTCAGTGCTGGTAGGTAACAGTGCAAGAATACATCTGTAAGACAGGTTACACTCTGAACGCCCCCACCCAACCACACACACACACACACACACTGTTGTGAAGCTCGTGTACTGTGTGCGATGCTGTCAAATGGGCCTATAAAGGTAAGTGATGTGGGTTACCTGTGCCTCGTTCTCTGATGAATGCTGAAGGAGAGCAGAGCCTGGCATGGTGTACATCATCCCTCCACAGCCGCACACGCATATGTTTCTGAATGAGAGGGAGATAAATAAGGCCGCACTACCCTGACAGTGAATGAATGCTCACTTTTCTGAGTCGCCGTGTGTCCGTGTCCATGTGTGACATTTGTGTATCTGTTTGTCTTTCTTTTTTTTTTTTGCACACGTCCAATTAAAATTATTTGCATCAGCACCGACAGGAATGTTCACTTTCTTTCATTCAAGCATATTCATGGTGCGGTGGAGAAAAATATCCTTCTGTTGTCAGTCATACACCATGAGTTATAGATGGCAGTGCAGCTGGAGCAGTGCCGTTGGTAGTAAAGAGCCATGGGGCCTTGAAGCAAAGATAATGTACATAAACCATGTGCTTGTGCGTGCACAGTCCTTTAAAACCCTGTATGTGTGTAGTTGTGTTTTTGTATGTGTCTGGGTGTGAAAGATGAAGATAGCAGGATACTTGTGTGCACTTGGAATATTAACTCCTCCCATTCTCGGTATGTCAGTGCACGACTTGAGAGATGTATCCTCTTTATATCCTGTTAGATCAATATGTTGCTAGAATACATGTCGTTACACAAAGGGCTTCACACAGCATTTAGGTCCTGGTACTGTTCAGACTATAGTTGAATAACCTTTACTGTTGTTCTTCACCAATATCATGATTAATACAGGACCTCATTATGATGTGACCTTATTCTTTAGTTCACTAGTTCTGTGGAACATCCCCACTATCTGCCCCTTACCATGGCATCCTTTATCCAACACCTCTCCACCTCCTTATACTCCTCCTCCCTCTCTTCTGCCAAATGAAGTATATTTATGGCACCTGTGCCGGAAAAACAGTCTCTAGGAGACGTCCCTCTAATTTCATTTTCAAAATGCCAGCAATAAATTTATCAAATGGGCTGAATCGAATCGGAGTCACACGCAGTGCCATCCGTCATGGGTTGTCCCTCAGGGGCTTGTGGGCGTACTTAAGCCAGCCAAAAACCTCTGCTGGCATGAGAAAAATACTGAAGAATGAGCAGGGAGGGGGGTCCTAGTAGGAGGGAAACCAAATGAGTGTATTGGAGAAATATGCTGAAAGGAAAAATGTGTGTGCATATCTTTACATACTTAAATGCATATGTGCAAGTATAAATTAGTATGACTGGGATGCGTATGTGTGCACAGAGGTCAATGCTAATTCCTCGGCACATAGGAGCTTCACGCTGGATTCGTAGTTAAGCACTTTGGCTGTCGATATGCCACTGTAATAATTGATTAATTGAAACACAAGTTAATTGATTGTTTTTTCTCGTTTCTGCATTTGTAAAGCCCTCGCGAGTTCAAACAGCGCTTTGAGCTTCATCCCATCTCCTTCCTCTGAAAACTCCGGGTTCACACGCTCCATGCCCTCCATTTCTCCTCCTATTTCTCACTTCCTCGTCCTGTGCACCTGATGTTGCACCTTAGGCCCGTTCTTTAAATAGCATTACGCCTGCTTTTCTTTTGTTTCACCCCTCTTTCCCTTTGTCTATCTTTCTTCTTCCTCTTAGAATTTATAGTTGCTCAGGTTAAGCCAGGCGTGAGCGAGGGTAAAGCAGCTTAGTACTAACAGGGCTAATGAAGTCAGGGCCCGTATTCCTCTGACGGGGATCAGTAGCGCTACTCTGTGAAGCCTGTCAGCGTTTAATGATTAGATGAAACATTCAGACACCCGCTATGAGACGACAGGCACACTGATATGTGGTAATACCCAACTGTGATTTCTGCTGCACAGATCCACAAAACATTTATGCATGTGCACACACTCCCTGCACATACACACACACACACACACATGCTGCATGTACACATACATTCCCACTCCTCCCACTTTGCAAAGGTGTTGATTTATCACGCAAACATGGCATCAAGGGCACACCCAGCAAAGTGATTGGAACTAAAACAAATGGCATTCAGAGAATAAGCAAGCCGGCTATTGATTCCAGCTATATGCAGGAAGGTGGGGAAAAAAAAAGTTAGCGGCATGAGAGAGATTTACACTTCGCCTTGATGAACAGATTGTAAACAACTCCACGCACACCACTGAAGATGCATGCTGTGATCCATGATTTTCCACTGCTTCTTATTTCTGCTAAAATGCATGATGGAAGATCAATGGAGAGGCTGACGTCTGAAAAGCCTTTTTGAACAAGATTCATTTGTGATTAATTCTAAATCCTGTTAGATTAGGTTCTTCTCCTCTGCCCTCACGTTGCGGCTCAATACGGGCTCATGGTGGAGTGTGTTGTAAGCATGTCAGCATGTGAGTCAGTGTCAAAGTAGGAGGGTGTTTGTTTGTGTGCTTGGATGTTAAAGCTCAGACTTGGAGTGACAGAGGCAATGGCTGGGTCAACAAGCTGCCTGTTTGCCTGAGTGAAATGGTGCCTACAAGGACTTGGCCGCTTTTTGCCCCATTAGCCACACATGCTAATTTACCTGTCAGCTTACATCTACCCAAGGAAACTACATTCTTCACAACTTCTCTGTCAGTCTTTACACACCCCTCCGCCCAGAATCTCCACAATCACCCTCCATTACATATTTTCTTATCTGCCTTTAAACATATTCCATGCTCACACCAGTAGTTTCGCTGCCTCGTGTAAAAGTACCTGTTTAGCTCCAGCTGAGGAAACTTAAGATGTAGGATTTAGATAAAAATGTACATTTATTTCTGACAATGTGCATCTGCTGCTCCAATGTGGTTTGATTTGCAAAGCCCCCTTAAAGTTCAACTGCTACAGAGTATTCACATTCAAAAAAGGTGAATTCTACTAAAAAGACAAGTAGAAAACATTAGCATATCTGCATTGTATTTAACAAAACTGCTGTATATACTCTATGTACTTATATAATCGTTGCTTCATGATGCAATCTTTATTTTTTGCTCTTCGACTTGTTCTATAAGTTTTAGCAGTGGAGGCATAATACTTGCACTGTTGGATCAGACACATGGTATTTCTATGTTTATGTTAACAACATATTGACATTCTAACTGCATAATGTATTGTGCATGAAGATGCTGTGATATCGGATGCCTGAAGCTACTGAAAATGTTTAAATTAATCACTTAAATTCAGTATTTCTTCTTTCATAGTATAATAATTTGCAATACCCTTTAGAAAAACAGAAAAACAAGTCTGCATTTTTGGCACAAAATACCTCATCGCTTTCTATACAGTAATTAGAGATGCCACCAGGCTTCATTTTCAGAATTGATAACTGTAGCTGGAACAATACAGTAATCCTCTGATGACATTCTCACCTATTACCAGCTTCATAAATTCAGCTGCAAAAAGCCTCTCACACCATAACCATATCGGTGATATTTGGAGATAAAATAATACATGTTAAGCAGGGTTGCACATAATTATGTGTGGGAGACCCTGAGCTCATACAACCAGTAATGCAATTAAAACCATATCCTGCTTCCATGATCCACTCATGAGCACTCTCTGTATAAATTTACTCATTTGTAACACTCGTTATTTTCCTGCTGCTGGAAATGAACAAAGAAGGCCCATAATTTTGTCATAGTTAAGCCATCCTGTAATCGAGTTATATTTCTGAACATGTGATCTCCTCTTGATTTAATAAATGATAACTGGCTTAACCTCCAGTCTGTTTTACTGTTGTTTTATCCCTGTTTCTTTTGATAAATTCATGTCAGATCTGTAACCACCATGCTTTATTTGTTCTGAGAGAAAAATAACAAGCTAAATAAAAAAAAGAAGTATCCCAAAAAAAAAAAACAAGTGGTGCCAGGCACAACAAACCCTGCCCTTTGCACTTATTGTAGTTTATTTTGACATTGATCCAGCTGATGTGCCAAGTTTGAAGTAAATTGAAACAAAATTGAAGTTTTTCTAGACATTTTACATGTTGCCCATTATAAGTAATTGGGATGAGAATAATATTTAAAAAAATCATAAAAAATGTGAACTTTGACCTACTTTTCCCGAAATGTAACCTCATCTTGTCATTTATAAACCCAATTTGGTATAAATTCAACCAATAGTTTTGCTGCTGCAGATGTGAAATTCCGCCCATTATAAGTAAATCATAAAAAATGTAAAAAAAAAAAAAATGCTACAGACATTTGAAATTTCATCCATTATACATAAATAAAAAAAAAAAAA
>JAPSES010000236.1:2454713-2472620 GCA_029822895.1 Maxillicosta whitleyi
ACACACACACACACACACACACACACACACACACACACACACACACACACACACACACACACACACACACACAAGTCCTTGAAGGCAACACAGATGAATACACAATAACGTAAGCAACAGCAGCAGTCAACAGAAAATAACAACACACACAAAAAACAGTAACAACAACAAAAAAGACAAGACAGAAAAAGACAGAATATTGATGTAACCTCAGTATTCAGACCGTCTGTCTTTACACTGGGACCAGACCATCTGTTTACAGACCAGTTTAAATTGGTGGATATTTTTGGCATTTCATGTGTTGGATGTCCAGGCTGTTCCACAGTTTCACTTCACACACAGACACACAAAAAAGACATTCACCCTTTAAGACCCACAACTATATTTGTCAGAACTTCCAAATGTTTTTTTTGTCAATTGCCATTTATTATGATATTATCCTCTGTATTTCTTCAGTGAAAATGGGGTATTTTCCTCTATTTACTTCACTGATCATGTAGATGTTCATTAAACTCAGAGTAAATTTGAGGGTTATTATATCAAATTAGAAGAAAATGAGGGGAAATGTGCTTTTTCAACTAAATCTATCATTAATTGAACACACATTAGTGGTAAATAAATGTTATAGATGATGACGGTGCTTCCACATTGACTGTGGAGCTTCTGAACATCCAAATGGGTCATATCTGATGACTATAAAAGGTAAAAAAAAAAAACAACTGTATTTTACACCAATTATTTATATGGATTGATAAGATTAATGGATCAACAGGTATTAAACAGTTTAGATCAGTAGATGGTTTTGGTCACCAGTGGATGTTTGGATTTTTAGGAATTAAATATGACACAGTATGATCTATGATATGACATGATATGATATATGCACAATAAAATCAGGAATATGTGTCCAGTTATTTTACTTAATTTTCAACATTCACCTGCATCAATACATTTCCTTATGAGATAGTTGTACTTGTCTCCATTACATTTCAAGAGGAAATGTTATACTTTCAACTCACAGTACATTATCTGACAGCTTTATTTAGTGGTTCCATCCTAGATAAAGATTTTACATAAAGGATAAGATAACAAGCTTTTACAATAAAACATATTGTTAAGGATTAAACTGGTGGTTTCCAACAATTTTATCAGTATCACAAAAGCCATGTGTAATCTGGCCCATATTTCATGTCTATGATTTGTTTTTTACTCCAAATATTTCACAGGAGCATTCCAATAAATGTTTAATTTATCTCCTGGGGGAATAACACGCCTTCACAAAACTAATGCACCACCATTAACAAATATAATAATAATAAATATAATACAATATTACACAATATAATATAATAGGTGTAGATAGGTGTATAATATAATATAGGTGTATAATATAATGTGGTGATATAAGGTGATAGGTGTATAATATAATATAATATAATATAATATAATATAATATAATATAATATAATATAATACATCAGTCACAGCGACTGAAGATGTACTTCAGTACTTTAACTGCATTTATCTAATAATGCTTCATCTTTACCTACACAGGGTTTTTCCTGCAGGACATTTACTTGTAAGGGAGATGAATACATTGTTGTATTGAATGCGTTATTTACTGAGGTGAAGGATGTGAGTGCTTTTAGCATCATTATGGATTTATTTGATGGACCCAAGTATCACCTCATTGCCATCACAAGTTGCTTTGGAAATTAGGTGGATGGATCCAAGCACTGTTCAGTGTCTGTTCTATGACAACAACGCAGTGAAGTGTAACAAAAAAAACAAAAAAAAAAACAGGTATGTTTGGTGGATTTATTCCAAAAAAGACTCAATAGTGTTGAATAATAAAGTACTATAAAGTATCACTGGAGGTGTAGTTTACATCATGTGCAATAGTTGTGCACTTTAAAGCAGCGTATGACTTAAATTATTTTTCATATTCGTCAAACCCCAGTGATCTAATTATCACAAATCCATTAGTCTTTCCATGCTTAAGAATCTGAATCACTTCTCACTTCGAAGATGATTCCATCATAAATACAGTCCACTTGTTTATATAACAAACCAAAACATCACTCAGGCTTTTTCAGACATTTTGTCACGAAGTGCATTGTGGGAATGGGAATTCCACGCAACAGCAATTTCACCATCTCTTGGTGAGCACTGAACCCAAATGTGGCCTTTAACTCCATCCACTGACTATACTCATTCTTTAAAACAACCCCAGTGGTCTGTATAGTTTTACTTTGTAGCGATCTGACTCATTTTTTTTTTTTTTTTTAAACTAAATTTGTGACAAAACGCTTTTTTTTCCCACAATGCACTTTGCGACAAAATTTCCAAAAAAATTTCTGGACGTTTCTGTTCTATAAATAAACAGACTGTGTTTATGATGAAGTCATGTTCGAAGTTGTTCGCCATGAGGGAAGTTATTCAGGTGCATGAGCACAGAAAGACTAATGGATTAGTGATTATTAGGATATAACTGGGGTTTGATGAATATGAAAAAAATTGTGATGAAAGTCAGATAATTATGACAGAATAAACACTTTTATGTTACAGATTAAAAGGTTTGCAGTTTGTTTGTTTTGTTTTTTTTTTATAAAAGTTGTATAAAATTTTTAATTTGTCTAAGGTAGTTTTCTCTTATTTAAAACAAATCTCTCAATATTGATTTTAGTCACAGACGTGGAGTGAAGTTTCCCAAAGTGTCCAGCAGGGGGTGACAGACACAAACATTTACACATACCAATATAGTATATCTTGGTGTTGGATGGTGTGTGTGTGTGTGTGTGTGTGTGTGTGTATGAGAGAGAGAGAGAGAGAGAGAGAGAGAGAGAGAGAGAGAGAGAGAGAGAACACTGTGGTTCTAATACAGGTATTTTACTGTATTGCATTGTACTGTGTAAATAACACACACCTTGTTGACATCTTGAAGGTAGAGCCAGGCGTTAAACGGTCTGATGGTCAGGTCCAGGTCTGACAGCTTGAGGTCTGCTACTCCTGCACTGATGTTTCTCTCATCAGCGTCGATACCGAAAGCAGCAAATCGCAGACTGTACTCCTCCAGACTGGCCAGGTCCAAAGGGATGGAGAAGCGTTCGTCGAAAATCACTGTGAACGCATTTGTCTGGACCTGGAAGACAGAACAACCTGGTAAACCTGCTGGATAGTGTTTACTTTGGAGATTCTACAGGTTGTAACCAACTTCTAGACTGGTCTAACAAAGGGTCAAAGGGTCAAAACCAGCCCATGAAATGAATATATGGAGATATTAACAAAGGTGTCAAAATCATTTTAGTTCAGTTCCACATGCAGCTAAATAAGATCATAAGTAAAAATAATAACATAATAATATATAAATAATGTCAACTCCAAACTTTTCACTATATTTTAGAGTGTAAAAAGTAAAATTATCTTATGAAAATGTTTACATCTACAAACTATGCTTTAAAACATTGTGAATAATATGGACAAACTGAAAAAATGAGTGTAATTTTAACAATATTCTGCTTCAGTTTATGTACTTTATGGTAGTATTTTACAGATTTGACCCAGTTTAAATTGAATTGTTCTGTCTATGATTGTTAATATATTAGTTTCATTTTAATTTTTCACAAAGTCATCACACCCTGGACCCTTTGGTGGGCTGGATTTGCCCCTCCCCCCCGGGCCTAATGTTTGACTCCCCTGCATTAAAACATTCAGACTTGCACACAGACCTCAAACAAAACTTTAAAAACAATTTATCACATGAGTCACTGCGTTTGACTATGAGGTGAGAGAGTGAGTGGGAGATGTTTGGAGGTCTTGAAGCAGAGTCACACTATGGCGATGTGATTTTAGGAACATTTACCTTTCCAGTGACATTACAAGATATTCTTTCATGAGGAAGAAGGCAGAACTTTGCCAATTTTGAAAAGGAATTACCAATTTTATTATTTTTTTTTAGATCTGTTTGTGTTATGTTTTATTTGCATCACAAACCAATGTCCATAAAAAAGTCACACCTCATAATCACTTGGCCCTACTTTCTCTCTCTCCGTATCCTTCCGCGCTGCTGCAAGATGACACTAGTCTACCTGTTTTATTGCTGAAAAAAATTAGTTAACTAGTGCGCAGCATGACAGCGCACTGATAGGAAATGAGAGAAAGTAGGGCCGAGTGATTATGAGGTGTGACTATTTATGGACATTGGTTTGTGATGTAAATAAATCACTCTTTCTAACACATGCTGTTTTTAGAAGAAAATCGTTTTATTTTAGTGACCCCCGCAAAACTTGCCAGACTACTTTCGTTTCGACCAAAACCGGACCACAACTGGGCTCACAGGACACTGTCGGGGGTAATGATGACAGAGGTGTCATACAGATTCATGTCAAAAATCTCAAACTATCAATTTAACCTTAAAACCTCTAAATTTTATATTTTCTCATTTTAATGTATTTATTTATTTGGTCTTTATGTCTGTTATTTGCAAATCCTTATTGGTAGATTCTTTTCTCTTTTTTGCAAATATTTCATCTTTGCCTCTGTATCATTATGACAAAATGGAACATGATGGGAAAAGCTATTTTGTTGCGTTAAAAAAAAACAAAAAAACAGATGTCACAGCCACTTTTGATGCCAACGTCTACCTATTCAGATAGTTTGTAAACCGTCCCACTGCTGCAGTTTAATCTTTTTATCTCTATTGGCCATAAATGTCAGCCACTACTCAGCGTCTTCCACCTCTGAAACAGCGTGTGCAATGAAAAACACTGTCTGAAGTCAGCTTGGCCTTGTCAGCCACACACACACACACACACACACAAGTAATTTAGCTCCAAGCGCCAGATACCACAGCGAGAGTGACCAGTGTTTATGTTGAAGCTGTGAGTCCAAGTCATCTGATGCATGTGGTGCAACACAAAGGAGTCGCCAGTAACCAGGCAACTACTCATATAGAAGGTTCGAGTGGAATTAATAATAACCAGCAAATACAAGATGAACATACATCGTTCTATATAAATCACCTGGAAACACTTCAGATTATAAACTGCACTGTACTGATGCTAACTAGGCATGTTGTGTGTTGTTTTTGCTTATATGTGAAATATAAGGACCTCTTTGTGGGGGTGAATCCAGAAAAAGGGGGTAGGAGAACGGAGGGTAAGGTGGGTCTAGAAAATTTGCATTAAAAATATGTCAAATCACTTAAACCTGCATTGTATACTACTAAAAGGAATCCAATTTAACCTAACTAATGTGACCACTTCTGCAAACTTTAACCCATAAATGCACAGAAATAGTCATGTAAATAATGTAAATTTGTTTTTTCTCACTGCCTACTATCTATCTATCTATCTATCTATCTATCTATCTGTCTATCTGTCTATCTGTCTATCTGTCTGTCTGTCTGTCTGTCTGTCTGTCTGTCTGTCTGTCTCAAACTCACTGCCTTACAGATGCTGTGACATGGTTTATTCTAGCTGTATTAACTGCATAAGTATGGGCTAAAATATCAAAGACTGTTTCTTCCGGGTCCTGTGCAGATACAATTAAGATTACTTTGACCTTTTTTTTCCTCCCTTTTGATCCAGCTATGTGTGGTATGGAGGAAAGATGGGTCATTACAGGCATGATCTAGTCTATATTGCCCCCCTTAGGCCAATTAATAATGTCTGGCCTATATAGGCTTTAAATACCAATGCAGCTTGTTTTACAAGGATAGAATTAACCCAACAAGATTGATTAAAAAAACATTGGAATTTATGAATAGTGTCAGTTTCCCATGAAAGAATAGCTAATTTCCCTACACCATGTGAAAAGCACTACGTTCTTTCTTACAAGAGACTGATATTGTGTATTGTTTTGCCAGGCTAAACTCTGTAACGTGTCCAATTGAGTGTTAGCCAGAGATAAAGATATAGAAACAAAACCACACAAAGAGAGCCTCGGCAGACCCACATCTTAAACTCATTAAAGCCGTCTCAGCAATGAAACATTCCTCAGGCAGAGACAGAGAGCAGATAAAGCAAAGACAAGTATAACAAAAAGAATGGAGATGGAAGTAAACTGATCACCACTCTTTCTCGTAGAATCTTAAGAATCTTAAGCCTCAACTGCCAATTAGACACAAGAACAGGCTTTCCCCTTGACAGATCAACTTAATTTGAGATGTGCGTTTTGCTCAGGAGGGTGCAGCTCTAGCTCTAGGAGGGAGTGTAAGGCCATCTATACAGTCCACATATAATTGACTATGTAGCAACAGACTGGAGCTTATCATCACTGGTCTCTTGGTGGTGAATTGGCTCCATTTACAGGTGACTCGGTTTTGCATCTGATGTGTAGCAGGTAAGTGGAGGATTAGCACATGCTTATAAAAATATTTGTGTTGGCACATTTCGTCTTCCAGGATCAAGATGTGATAAACCATTACAGCAAATAACTCATAATTCAACATGCTATTACCACAGGACTGCCTGCTCCGACTCACTTAGATGATTCATACATCTTTGTCTGTTTACTGACAAGATGCCGCAGTTGGGTACGATGCCCTATGGGGCTGGCATTGCCACAGAAGTGGGTGGCATATTGCACCCAGCAGGACAGCTCCTATGTAGGCCTCCTCTGCAGAGGGATTTGGCCAGGTTGGATTAGCTCAGCAGGGTGGAACAGAGGGATACAGATGGGAAGGGACAGACATGGAGAGGAAGATAGACTACATCAGTCTGTGCTCACTACACATGGACACCTGAGAAACTTGAGGAAGGAGCTGCTGACGATCATTGTGAAGCTTGTTCTTATACCAGCGAAACCACAAACCCTTAAATCACCCTAAAATGCAATGAGTCACACTGCTACTTTTTAACTTATCTCTTGCCATTTTCACACTTATAGATTTTTTTTTTTTTTTTTTTTTTAATTTTACATGTAAAAGTGTTTAAAATGTCTGTGAGAGGACATGCACAAGATACAATAAACATGTCTCCTGAATCCACAGTCTCACTAATTAAGCAGGATTTTTTCCTTCTGCAGTGCTATGCTCTTAAACCTTGTCAACTGCTCAAAGGCATGTCACCCCGCTAATGGCAGATGGGTATTCTCAAGCCAAAAATAATGAAGTAAAGTAAGTATAAATGGTTAAAAACACACAAACAGGAAAGAAAGCAAAGCCAGTTGCCTCTGACAGACTGCTGAGGAAACATGTCTTTATTCTCTGCTCAGCCTGGCTCATTTCTGTCCGACGGATGGAACCTGTCCAAGAGTTTATTACCAAACTTCAGATGCAAAGCCTTTTCCGTTTTCTGACACCAAAGAGGGCCAAGAAACTAAATCGGGGTCTGGACAAATTGGCATCACTCACACAACGCAGCAGGAAGAAATACTCCATTGCAGAAGTTGTGTCTTTCTGCAGCTCTTATCCAGCATTTTTTAGAGCTGCTTTAATAACTATTCTAGTTTTTATTATTCACCCAGTCGTGGTGCATAAAGTTGAGTAGCCATGTATTTTTACAGCACATTGCACAGTCATTTTTAAAGCCACCTTTCAAGTAAGGGCTCCCCTTTGGGTTCAGGTAACAACCTGCAGATCTATATGAGAGTGGGAAATATGAGTAAATGTGATCATGAGTGAGAATCGAAAACTGGTTCCAGTTGATCAATCCCATTTTCATTGTACGCCTCCAACGTTATAAATTCTTCTTAACAATTCTCTCATTTTCCAGCACGACATTTTCTGGTTTTCACTACATCATATTGCAGTACATTACGCAATTACATCACCCACTGACCTGCTTCAACTGCAAGTAATCATGGGAGAGAAAAAAGCGATCAAAGCTTGGTTACATTTCACCAGTAGAGATGAGAATAATGCTGTAATTTCATGTAAGGGTGTGAATACTAACAACATGCTCAAGTATTTGTCAACCCCCGCATAGAATTAAATTCCAGGAATGTCATGTGTTCGACCGCCTACGTATGAGGGCTAGCGCTGCTGGTCAAACACGCTCCACTATGACCTGTTGAAATACTTTTTTCCCACTCAAAAAAAATAAAAATAAAAATCACTCAAGAATCCATAAGAGAATTGATAAGGAATTGTTTTAGTAAACAGAATCGACAGTGGCATTGATATTGAAAAAATCATATTAATCCCCCCCCCCACACACACACACACACACAATGATAAGTCACTGCTTCGTGTAAGATGTTTAGGCCCGTGACCTCCAGGTGAAATATTCTAATGTCTTGTCACAGCCTGTAATAAAAAACAAAGCAATGTTTTGGTGTTGGTCTGAAGGGGAGATAGTTGTAGGCTCACCACAGTAAACTAACTGATGTCTTTAACCAGAAGGAGTTGAATTTGTTGCTTTACAGGAAAATGGATCAAGGATTAGTGCAATGTTGACGCTCAGATGTGGGATTTATTAAAAACAAATTCGTTAATTTATTCATTTGGGTTTATCCTTGCATGTCTTAGCTTTGATGTTTAGTCAAAAAAACTGCAAAAAATAAAAATAAATAATAATAAAAAATGAAGTAAAGCCCTTTGGTCACCTAGTAGTTGTGCTCACTTGGCCTGTCCTTTTAAGCTTGTTTTTCTGTGCCACTTTAAGTAACCATTTTTACACTCAGCAGAAACACTAACAAATTACTGCACAGAGCTACATAAGTTTCCAATCAGCCTGTTTACCCTGGAGAGAGATGTGGTACCTAGGATGTAAGGTAGGCCCACAGATGGATTATTCCAGGCTAATTCTAAGCACATCAGCTCACAACCATCAATAATTCATGTGGAAGTCTTTGAAAAGTAAACACAGCTTAGCCCATTAAGAATCCAGATTGGCACATTGCCATAATGGCACAAAATACAGTACACAACTTAACTCTGCATACAGAGGGTCTGAAGCCAGTACGGATAAATGCTTGTGTTCTATATGGAAATCCAATGCTCATTAGAGGAAGTGGAATTGTTTGCCGACCCATAACCAGTATTACCTGTGCGGCATTAGCGTAGAATTGATTCTAAAGATGATGGTAGAAGGAGCCAATTAGAGTGACAGCTGGTGCTGGGATGTGTGAAGTTTTCTGATTGATCTTCTTTGTCAGCTTTGTTTCTATGCACTTCACACATATGGCAGAGTTGCATTCTCATTCACTTAGTAAGTGCATGAAACTTAAATGCTAAAAAGGGTTACTCTCTTAGTGCATTATACATTTTTACTTTTCCCACAACATTTACCCATGGACTTTCACTTTCATAGAAATCTAACTGTTTTTCCTCCCTGGTCTCATCTGTACTTTTTCAAGGTGTGTTTGTGATGCTTATGCATACACGGCTTTTAGCAGCGCTCTGTCCGTAGGAACAGAATTCCCACCTGGATAATACAAGTCAGGGAGTGGTCTCTGTCTCCGTCTCTGTCTCCGATGCTCATTAGACAAATGGAGGTTCACAGATTGTTCTTCCACCCACAGTATGTTGGTCTGCCTGCATACTTCTCTCTTTTCTGGCTGTCTTTCTCTCATCTTGCAATGCTCAGGAGATGCTCTACTCAGTGCAAACAGCATCTGTCCAAGAGGATAATAACATCTATAATCGTTCCCCAGAGTCAACAGTGGAAAACATTTTCTTCTACCTTTTTTTTTTGTCCTTTTGTTCTTCAGATATACAAATCAGACAACACCACACAGTGGATTATTTTGTATGAATGACTTTATTCTTCTATATCCCCTCATGGTATTAGATTTTGACATATTTTATATATTTTTTGCTGATTTTACTGCTCATAGCTCATCATATGGGTATTTTATATGCATTCAGTCTAAAACTTTGCCATTACACATTCAAGAAGCAGCAACTGAACTCATTCATTTTTTGACTTAAATGTGTGTTCACATAGGCAATACTTTTTACTTCTCTGGAAAAACTATTGAAAACATACCAGAACATCTTTGACGAAATGTGCAAGTGCTGTACATTGACTTAAAACTACTGTTATTAATGTAGCTGATTCTGGTAGCACTCCAAGGCCCTATTTCATAGCACTTATTCATCCTTTTCGTTGCTGCAGCTTCAACGTGTAGAAGTCATTCCTGAACATTACCATCTAACAGATAGATATCAAATACTCTGTTCCTAGAGGAAGTACCTCATCATCGTTGGGAAGTATGTAGAAGAACCACATTCACATAGGATCTGATCTTTATGGCAGGTTTTCAGGCGTATAGATTTATGTGTCAATGCAGAAAGGCATGAAATAGGGAAAGTTGGATGGTTTCCCAGTTGAATTAAATGCTTACATTGTATGTGTTTAACTGCATAGGTATATGTACTCTACATAGAAGTGTGCTAGCATACATGTTAATCTATGTAAGCTTGCACATGTCTGTGTACACACCGCTCTACAGGCACTAGCATTCTTGCAGGAGCTCACTCCATTAGCGATAGGGATGTCTACGCTCTGCTCCCAGCCAGAGGACACCAATTAAAACCATCAGGCAGCATCAGGGGAGCTGAGCTGCTCTCAGAGCTCACGGAGCTGAAGAACAGACGCTTCATACTGGCTCCATGCTCTGCGATTGGCTCTGCATTGCCCGCAGACATTTACAGGTTTACGCACACTGCTGAATACTTGCAGCTCATGTAAAATACAATGCACACTGTCTATTTGGCATGGTGTGCTTTATAAATAAAAATTCTTATTTAATAAAACGGTTTAATATTAATTTTTGCTTGCTTAATCCTATTTAGTCACCAGGGGCAAATTGTAGCATACGCTGGCCAGAAGGTCAGGTCAGTCTATTATGTGTACATGCAGACTCACGGTCACTCATACTAATTTGTAAGGACTGTTTAGAGTCTCTACACTGGGAGAATGTGGATATTTCCTACAGGCTTTATTGATATTTCACACAGCATAAATTGCACCTTTTCGCATAATATAAAATAAATCGTGTTTGCCATTAAGCTGGTTTTCCAATCCAGAATTAATTCAGTTTAAGCACGCTCCCAGTATTAATACGAGTGAAACTGTAGCCTCCTTTTGTAAAACCAATTCATTTTGTTTGAGAGTAATACTTTGTTTAATTGGAATGACAAAAAAAACAACAACAACAAAAAACTAATGCTTTCCAAAAAAAAAAAAAAAAAAAATGTTATTGCTTATATAGTGCTGTGAGGCTGCTTGCTTGAATACTTTTTTAAAAATGCCCTTTCTCCTGAATAGAAATGCAAAAAGGAATAGTTGAGGTTCAAACCTTTTTGAGGTCTTCCCAGTGGGTGTTATTATTGTGTGGTTTTCCTGCAGTCTTCCACACTAATGCTCCTCTCATCAGTGATGCTCAACCATGCTTCAGGGCTCTGTTCTAGCATGGAGGGCAGAGATGTCATACCCTGTTACAAAATAAGGTACCAAATATGAACTTCCTCCTCTTTTCTCCACCATTTCGCTCCCATCTCACTCCTCCCGTCCGCCCCTCCTGCCCTGGGGATCACTGGAAATAGAGCCCTCTCCGTCGTGACTACTCAGTAGGTAATAACTCGCTGTTCAGGCTCAGATAAAGAGCTCCATTCATTAAAGTGGCTGCTCTCTTTCTCCACACGAGTGACACCTATCCCCTGGGAGAGCAGTGGTGAACTACAGGGTTGCATCCATAGGCACAGCTTTCAACAGCCCTGATTGTGTCTCCTGGAGCTATTTGGTATAGAAGGTAGCCCCTATACTCTCACAAACCTAATAACCACCTCTTTGAGCGCCGTTCACCACCAGATTTTTATTTCTTTCAGAAATTATGAATCTTTTTTTGCTTTTTCTTTACCCATTCCCTTGCCAAGCCCTTAATCACTAAGTTACTGGCTCTATTATTCCCTGCTACCTGGACAACTCCATCTGTTACCCTAATAACACCTTCACTCTTTTTTTTTTTTTTTATGCCACAGTTCTCTTATTTTTTTATATAGTTTTCTTCCTTTCCTTATACATTACCATTAGGATTTTGAGTTGTTTTTTTTTTTGTTTTGTTTTTGCTTCTATCCATCAGTGCCTCTCCTATGTCCATCTCCTCTTTCCTTTTCTCTCTCTCTCTCTCAATGTCTTTTGAGCATGTCAGTGAAGTCCCAGAAGCACTGGGAGTCACTGAGGCGTGTATCGGTCAACGGTGCTCATGGGTAATGTGTAGATCATTCATCCTGTGGACAGGTATGTAATAGAGGCGGGACGAAGGAGAGAAAGGGGACAGTGGGAGATCTCTGGAGGTATGAGAATCAATTTCATCGGGAATCACCAGAGCAAAGAAGCAGAACCTCTCTCTCTTTCTTTCTTTGAACCTCACTCTTTCTTTCTCTCTCGGTCTTGTTCTCTCTCTGTCTTCATTTCCCCACTGGACTATCTCATTCCTCTCTGACTACTCGAACTGATCAGCCCACAAGACACTCTAGCATTACACTGACCAAGCACCAGGATAAATTCTTACACAAATTAAAACACAGAAGCCATTATTTAACTCAATCCTCTCTCTAGGCTCCAGCAAGAAAAGTCTATGTGATCAGAGCTGCAGAACAAAGGAGGCTCATTCTAGTTCCCTCATCTACTCTGTCTACCTGGGCAAAGTGGTGCATCACAGCCCTCTAAATGAGAGCAAGGAGAAAAAAAAATTGCTAGATCCTAGAGAGGTTGTCCCTGTAGCAGCCTAGTAGTAAAGCTAACCCTGGAAAAAGACCAGATACACTTGTACTTGAGAGGCAGTGGAGACAAACAGCAGTAACATGCATGCATGGTCTTTCAGTCACCTGTGAAATGGAGCTTTGGTTTAAACAGCAGTAACATGCATGCGTTTGATACCTGTAGCAAAGATGTGCATGCTAATGTCTTTAATGGCATGACCATTCAGCAGTTCCACTTCATAAACTGAAATGAATGACTATTGGCTGACTAACACGCACCATTTGACCGGGCACACTAGAGGAAACGATGATGTGGGAGACAAGGAAAATTGCTCATCAATCAAGACCACGGATGATCAGGCGTTCTCATCTTGTACTATTGTTCAGTGAATTGATTATGGAATGATGAGGTGGAGTAAAATGCTGCGTCTCACACATTTATAGCAGACTGAACATTTTTTTTGTTTAATTCACGAAGGCCATAAACGCTTGCACAGATGTTAATGTTTCCACACAATGCCTGAAATTGAGTATCAATTCTGTACATTATCCGTTATTTGGAAAGTAGACCATGATGAAATGCTGATAAGAGATCTGTGGTAGAAAATTAGAGTGAAGATAAAGTGAGTGAAAGACACAGAGCAAAGGGAGGTTCTACCAACTGGGTTTCCCTCTTTACCACCACAGAAATGATGCATAACTCCACAGTATGCTCTTTAATTGGCGCTATTAATATCAGTTAAAGTTTTAATACCTATTTATTAAAACTTAAACTTTTTTCCATGGCCTAATGTGAATTGAATTATGAATCTCAAGGGCTGTGCTCTATAAAAAGGCTCACATATACATTATTAATGCACTACCACTTCATCTGCAAGATCTCACTCCTAAAAGATTTGTTAAAAAGGAAATAGCCCAAAGGTCTAATATTAGGATGAATTTACAACATTAAATAGACTACATATGAGTTTCACACATTTATTGAATAATTCCTTTAAAATACTTCACATCACCTCGGTATTGCTGCAAAGTTTGAGCGGAAACCTTGTACCCACTCATTAGCCTAAGGAAGCTGACAGGAAATTTCTACTTTAAATTGGTCATGTATAAAATGTAAACAGAGTGTTGAGGCAGAGAGGCATTTCTAAAGTACACAGCAGCATAATATCTCTGTTTATATCATTAAAGTACTCTCCTCTGTCAGATAATCTTTGAGAAGGCCTCGCACTTATCTGACAGCAAGAAAAAGCAATATGAACAGAGAAACAGTTTAGGAAAGTGCTGATCCAGTTATCCACAGTTATTAGAATTAATTATAGTCCAAAGATTAGAAACTTTCTGCTTTGACACTGAATTATGTGTACAACTTTACAGTCGGAACTTGGCAAAAAAAAAAAAAGTTTTAAATATATTCAGTGGCTGACAAGCGCCGGTGATTTGAGTTTGGTTTAAAGCGTGAAAAGGAAAAACAAACCGAAAAGTGAAGGCAGATTATTTTATATTTAAGATATAAGCCCAAGATCTCACCATAATCTTAAAGATGTTTTGATTGCGTAGCCTTAGCATGACTGTACCCATAAAAATCGTAGTTAGAATCAATATTGCACTAGTAAAAATTGTACATTTTATGCCACGCAAATAAATAATTTACAATGTAAGAATTTGTGGATGGAAGACATCTTTATTAGAAAAAGAGCACATGAAGTGTGTGTTTCCTTACAGTGAGTTATAGTCACGCATATGTTTTATGGAATCTGGTGCATCTCTGATATATAATTACCATTAAGAGACCTTGACCTCTTAAAGGGTCACTGCTGTATGTACTGTGTTTAATATAATTGAGTTGTCCAAGTTGACTTTCAGTCACGCTGGCACTTTGCATCGTAGTCCTCCACGCTCTACTTCTTTTCCCCTTTTCTTTTTCATATCCTCAACCAACCTCCTGAATCCCCAGTATTCTATTTCATCACTTCCTTCATAATGGTCCCCTGTACCTCCATCCCCACCTCATGGATTCAGCTGGAGAGTGTGAAATGAAGCTTGTATAATTAAATATTAACAGCCTGCTGATGAGGGGATTGAAAGCGAGGGTGGGAAGAGGAGCACACCACTGAATCCTCTGCCCTAGTTCTTACTGTTATGTCTGCTGGGAATTATGCATGTATCAGCTAACCTGCACTGGCACCTCAGGAGGCGCTGGGGTAGTGCAGAGTTGTGCCAGAGTGGCAGTGGGTGAGCCAGGGTCAATCAACATTAATAGAAATCCTATTGGGGGAATAGAATTCCAGGGTGCAGAGTTGCTTTCATTATTAATTAGCCTGTCAGATGCTGTTCTTATCTGTTTGGATGAGAGCGTTCAAAAGAGAAGTGGCTGCAGTAAAACTTTTAGTTCTACTCCAAATGGAAAGCGAATAGGTAGTTGTCAACATGCCATTGGCTTTTAAGTGCCAACCGAGAAGCGCTAATTGTACTCTTTACGTCAGAAGTAAATCTGTTAAATCTTAAGCCATATTTTTAGTCTACCCCATTTGCAAAAAAATATTTGCATTATTTATCCGAACACGCACATTAATGTTTTTAGTTGATAACTTTAAACCAGTGCGCAATGTTTGATGTTGCCGTTCATGAATAAATCTAGATGACTTTTAATGTGCAAGCGCAAATTTTAATCCACTAGCTATTATCATATTTGTCTTCAGCTGACTTGCAGATTAACATGTACTAAGAGCGGAGGAAAATGTGTAAACCCTCCTAAGGGACAATACTTGTTCCAGTTCTGGTGTTTGTGGAAGCATTAACATACACAAGTCCTCATAATCTTGACAATTAGGCTTGATTAAACCAGGGTTTATGCAGTATCTGAGGAATGGGAGTAGATCCGTGTAATGTGCCATGGTCCCTTCATTTCAGCGTGCATCGTTATAGTGTGTAAATAAGATTTTAGTAATGGGTTTGCTCATAATAGGAAACATTAAAAAACTCAGTTCACTTGAAGCAGAGTCTGTGCTCACTTGTACGTGCTGTTTAAGTGTTAGCGTTGCGTAGCGTGCCTAAGCTCTCTCTGCAACTGGTCCTGGTCCAGTTGAGCTATTAGAGACTCTTCTGCTCACACCTCACAGAGCAGCGTTTTTGTTTGTGTACGTTTGTGTATGTGCGCATCGGGGCTGTCTTAAAAAGTGAACACGGGCAACATTCCCTGCCACAGCCCCTTAATTTCTGTCCGTGAGATATCCATGTTCGCAGTGAAGGCATCACGCAGCTCAAGGAGGCTGTGAAGCAATTAGGGCTCTCTGCCGCCCCTGGCGTGTCAGCTCCAGTAAATAAAGCTCTGTTCAGCCCCAGGCGAGCTACGAAAACACAAAACAGACTTCAGCCACTCTTTGAATTCAAAGGGATGAACACCCACTAACCTTAACCCTCCTTTCCACTCCTGCATCCCTGAATGACAGAGCCCCAAGGAAGGAGTGGGAGGTTGGTGTGTTTGTGTGAGATGCGTGATCCTCCATTTTGAAGTGACCACCTAGTGAGGCATCCTCAGCTGAGCAAGTTAACCAACCTACACACAACACGTATGGCATGACAAATGTCTTTTGGCTTCACTTTCTCTCTTTTCCCTCAGCAATTTTGACTCAGTGAAAGTTTTCTTTTTTTTTCCTTTTTTTTTTGGGCTGAATCACAGCACGTGCCAACATAAAAGGCCAGTTTTGTTATTCAATCAAACATCCTTCATTCTCACATCGTTAGGAAAATAAATCAGGACGAGGATCTACCCTTTTTGCTGGCTCTGCCCCAAGATTTAATGGGTTTGTCCTTAGCTCTTAGCCTACCCTTCTGCTAAGTTGCATGAAAATCTGTGCAGTAGTTTTTGCATAATCCTACTGAAAGTCAGAAAAACAGCAGCTAAAACATAACCTCCTCGGTAATAATATCACTTGACTATGTCTCGATCTCTAAAAACCTGCCTCCGGGCTGATTATCATTTATATATTGAGACAGACATGCCCGCCATCTTCACACACACACTTACTCACTCACGATACACAGCAAGTAATTATCCCGCCTGGTGGTTTTCCAGAAGGGCCACGAACTCACCTCAACCTTGAAACTTAAAAATAGCTGATGAAAGTCCTCTGGACGCCGACACCACTTTGTCCCCTTTTGGAGCTTAAAATTCCAAATGTGTTCATTATTTGTTTTTTAACTGCCTCTCTGCATCTCACAGGAGATGATGGTTATCTGTAGTCTGAGGAACAAAGTTGAGCCAGAGCGAAAACACAGAGATAGAGAAACAGGAAGTGAATGAGAGTAGATGATTTCCCCTGCTACCACTCTTCCTTTAAAAGGTAAACATAATAATAGTGCTCACCTCACCCGGTGTCTGGGGCTTTACTGAAGGCCTCGTCACACTCAGGGTTGGTATGAGATGAATAGCCCCAAATGCCTGCTTTGTTAATACACTCCACAATGACTACAGAAAGTTTCATGTCAAACTCTTAAAAGTGACACAAGCACTAGTGATGTTACTTGTAATTAAGAGCATGAGTAGTTCAGTACGAAAAAACAAAGTATTCAGAAAACTCATTTGTAAGTGTGTTACTGAGGTAAATGAAAACAGGCAAGAATAATAACACAAATACAAATGAGACTGAAGCTTAAATGGGGGGTGGGATATGTTTTCCTGGAGGATTTTTTTTACTATATTGCTTCAAATCACCTTTACACCCCAATTAATTAAATGCTCTAACAGAAAAATAAATAAATAAATAAATAGTCCATGGAACGGACAGGACTGAAGAAACACCATCCAATCATTTTAAGCGTCCCATCGAAATGATTGAATGGTGATATGTCAATCAAACTAAACTGCCATTTGCCCCTCCCCCTTCTGTGTGTATCCATCTTCATGCATGAATGGTGTTTTCTCAGAGCTGAGCTAGTTATATTAGTGATATTAGCTAGGCTGTTTTGTCACTAACATAAATCACTAGCAAATGTAATGTTAGGTAGGTATGTATTTGGGCTGTTCTGGGGTGTTGGAGGAGACTGAATGAGGTACACATGGATCTGTGGGCTGGAGCCAGAACCAGGGTCTGAGCTGGAGAGATGGGATGGGGGCCGAAGCCAGACAAATGGTGCAACGCTCATCAACCCTCGGGAACAAAGTCCTCAAGAGCCCAGAGTTAACCTTTACTACTTCTTTATACTTTTTACTTGGGGTGTTGAATTCCTCCTACTACTTCAGCCAATCCCTTCAC